>CM059303.1:1135000-1147500 GCA_030340665.1 Neosalanx taihuensis
GTTCTGTATCTGTGTGTTAGAATAGTTTGATTGTGTTTGAAGTGGGAGTCTTCATCCAGGACAGCAGCAGGCTGCACAGAACACTGATCTGGAACACTGATATGAAGGTCATACACAAACACATACATTAACATTTAACACACACTGATAGCCTACAAGCCTCAATTTAACCACTATGCTCTGTGTCAAATTAGAAACATGATTAATTTATAGCCTATTATATGCAAGCATAATTCTTTTCTCTCTCTCGGTCTCTCTCTACATATATCGGGATAATGGATGTGTATGGTCAGGGTAATGAGTGTGTGTGTGTGCCTGTGTGTGTGTGTGTGCCTGTGTGTGTGTGCCTGTGTGTGTGTAACCACAGTGTGTTACCCTGAGGTCAGCAGGTCACGAGGAGCCTGTTAGAACGCAGCCTCCCTGCTGCTCGATGCATCCAGCTGATTGGGCATTAAAAAGCCAATCAATGGCTCACTCTCCTGCCCCCCAGCCTCCCAGCCTCACTCTCCTGCCCCCCAGCCTCCCAGCCTCACTCTCCTGCCCCCCAGCCTCCCAGCCTCACTCTCCTGCCCCCCAGCCTCCCAGCCTCACTCTCCTGCCCCCCAGCCTCCCAGCCTTAACTCATGTTCACCTGGAATACAAGGCTGCTCTGGGCTAGACACTGTCTGTCTACGATACAGAGAGAGAGAGAGGGGGAGACACACATCCACACACACATCCACACACACATCCACACACATCCAAACACACACACACACACACACACACACACACACACACACATCCACACACACATCCACACACATCCACACACACATCCACACACACACACACACACACATCCACACACACATCCACACACACACACACATCCACACACACATCCACACACACACATCCACACACACACATCCACACACACACATCCACAACACATACACACATCCACACACACACACACACACATCCACACACACATCCACACACACACACATCCACACACACATCCACACACACATCCACACACACATCCACAACACATACACACATCCACACACACACACACACACACACACACACATCCACAACACATCCACACATCCACACACACACACACACACATCCACATCCACACACACACATCCACACACACATCCACACACACATCCACACACACATCCACACACACACACACACACACACACACACACACACACACACACACACACACACACACACACACACACACACACACACACACACTACAGAGAGTAATTACCCTTCAAACCTCCAAGCTAACTCTTAGAGGATGTTTTCATCTCCTGTTTGTTATTCTAAATTGCTAGCAGACCCTACTGTGTTACGACTTCCTGTTGTTGTTGTTGTTGTTGTTTTGGAGTCCAAAAAAAATCTTTGCAGTGACATCACACAGACATGACATCACACAGACATGACATCACACAGACATGACATCACACAGACATGACATCACACAGACATGACATCACACAGACATGACATCACACAGACATGACATCACACAGACATGACATCACACAGACATGACATCACACAGACATGACATCACACAGACATGACATCACACAGACATGACATCACACAGACATGACATCACACAAACATGACATCACACAGACATGACATCACACAGACATGTTTTTTTTTTCTTCACATTTTACGTCCAGAAAATGAATTAATTGAAAATTTGTTAAATAATTATATATAAAAGATTCTGGAGAATATGATAATAGTTAATAATAAAACAGCAACAATGTGAGACGTGTTAGTTTGTGTTCATGTTTAATGTAGAAGAACATCTATGACTTGAACAATAAATAAATAAAAACATGGAAAAATAAAGCTGCAAGCAGCGATGCTGGATTCCTCCTAGAACAATTTATGAAATTAAAATGTAATCCTGAGGAATCCTAAAAAGAAAAATCTTCTGTCAATTATTTCTCAACTCAGCCTGGAAAACCGGCTCAGATCTTCATCATTTTAAATTGCTTAACTTTCTTAAATTAAACGCTCCATTTATAATCAGCCACAGTTCCCAAAGATTTGCATGACTGAACCGTTGCTTGAACCTGACCAGTCATTCAGGTTCGGGGGGGCATGCAGGGTATGATGAGTGTTAGAGAATAATAATAAGGCCCAACCTCAAACCCTTTCTTCCTGCAGAGATATTTCTCTCTGAGAGCTCACAGGAGAGCCAGGATCTGTCACTTCCTGTTAGACATAAGACTCCCAAACCCCCCAACAGGAAGTACACTGACGTCTCTGATTTATTCTAATGGTTTTTCAATGATGACATAATCAGCTAATCAAACAAAAACATTTTAAAAACTCTAATTTCTCTGGATTACCGTCCGTAAATCTGCCTTGTTACCGTGACAGCAGGCTGAAACTCCAGGAAAAACGAGGTTGCAATATGTAGACTCACCTTCACTGTTACAGACATAAATCGCTTTAACTTCAGCCCAGGGTTTTTTAAAAAGCCTGCTTGTCCGATGCTGACAGCTTTGTAGAGCGAGCAGGGACTCCTGTCTGCCTGCTGCAGATGTGTGTTACCACTCTCTCTCTGTCTTTCTCTCTCTCTCTCCCTCTCTCTCTGTCTCTCTCGCTGTCTCTCTCTCTCTGTCTCTCTCTCTCTCTGTCTGGAGCTGGGATTGAAATAACAGTCCTCTTCCTGGCAGTGTGAGGGGAAAGGAGAGAGAAGTCTGGTCCAGACATCCAGATCTCTCTCTCCTTGTCTCTCTCTCTCCCTGTCTCTCTCCCTGTCTCTCTCTCTCCTTGTCTCTCTCTCTTTCTGTCTTTATCTCCCTTTGTGTGTGTGTGTCTGTCTGTGTGTGTATGTGTGTATGTGGATGTGTGTATGTGTATGTGTGTATGTGGATGTGTGTATGTGTATGATGTGTGTAATCTTTGTGAAGTGACCATGGTCTAAGTGAGGTAATGGTTCATGCCTCGTTGCATCATCCATTATCAAGTGATAATGCACACCTCGTCAGGCATTATCCCTGACACGATGCTTTCATCTGCCACCCTAACAGAAAGGACAGCAAGTCTGAGGAGTCAAAAGCGTTTTATTACTTGAATCACTGCACATACATGTACTGGACCTTTACATGGAGACGGCATGTTTAGCATGGGAGATCTGTCTCCTAGAACAGGAACACGACAGCAAAGCTGGGCTAAGCACAGCAGCACCGGAACACAACCACATTACATCAAGCAGCGTGTGCAAGTGTGTGTGTGTGTGTGTAAGTGTAACCTATATCAAGATGTGTATATTTGTGCGTGCATTTCTGCGTGTGGCTGTTGGCCAAACTATGTGTGTGTGTGTGTGTGTGTGTGTGTGTGTGTGTGTGCAGCCCTTGTCCAAACTATGTGTGTGTGTCAAAGGTAAAGTATTTACACTCTCTCTCCTGGTGATTAAGACTCACTTGTTTAGTTTTCACCCACATTGTGACACAGCTGAAGATATCCTCTGTAACCCAAAAACACGTGTGTAAGAAAGAGAGCAGAGAGAGAGAGACAGAGAGAGAGAGAGACAGAGAGAGACAGAGAGAGAGAGAGAGAGAGATGTGTTCCAAGGAAAGATGAAACCATTTTTTTTTTTTATCGCTTGAAAATTAGCGCGAAATCGATATTTTTTTCATCAGAGTCTCTGATAGAGATGTGATGGTTTGAGACACACTGTCTATGAGACTGTCCTGTTTGATGCTCACAGGGAGAGTCTGTGTGTGTGTGCGTACATAGTGTGTGTGTGTGTGCATTCATAGTGTGTGTGTGTCTGTTTGTGTTTGTGCGTGTGTGTGTACAGCTGTGTCTCGATGAATTCTCAGGTACACAGTCGGCTGAAATTGACTTTTCATTCAAGGTCAAGAGCTTCTCTGTCACGTCCTGATGATGGTTAGAACTATTATGGGGTGGCAGGGATGATTGAAGACAATCTTACCTGAAGCAATCAATACACCAAGAAACAGGGAACACACACACACACACACAGTAACGAACCCAGGAGAACATCAGTACTGTGTGATCCCTGGAGAGGGTCTTTAAACAGTAACATCAAAGGCTTTGGGGTTTTGAAGTGGGTTCTTTTACAGGTTCCAAAAGTTCTAGAAAGTTCAGAAGTTATAACAATCTGAACGTCTGTACAGTAAACATTGATTTATCTGAAGCAAGAAACAGACTTGTCACACTTGTGACAGCATCAGCCATGATGGTTGTAGTATAAAGTAACATCCATGTGTGATTTGTCGAGCGGGATCCCCTTCATCCATGTGTAAAACATGAGGAGAACATCATGTCTCCTCTGCTCTTCAGCAGGTCCAGAGTGGAACATCTCCTCACTATCATCTAGAACCTTCCACCTCAGTGATCCACCCTCCTCACACACATCTTGAAACGTCACCAGACATGATGCGATCATCGCAGTGTCGGTTACGGTCGTTAGGGCAGAACGGTCGCTGTCGTCATGGTAGAGAGACGAGTGTTTGTCTTGAAGCGTCGAGAAAGCGTCTCGAATATTTGTCGTGGATTTTGAAATGTTTATTTCCCTTTGAGATGAGTTTGTGTTTGTTGTCATAGATGATTGATTGGTGATCAGACACACACGCAGACTAACACGCTTGTGAATGCACACTCACACACACACACATACACATACATACACTTACGCACACACACATATGCTCAATCACTCACTCACTTATTCACACACATACACACACCCACCCACACACACACACACGCACGCACGCACGCACGCACACACCACACAGATTCACGTCACTGAAACATCCAGGGGCCACAAACACAGAACAGAAAAGAAGGAAGAAAATGAGGATGATGATGATGAAGATCAGAATAATAATCATGGTTTTGGCAGCGAGCAGAGTTGGCGGTTATTTCCATATTTGAGAAAAGCAGCAGGAAGTGTGATGATGAACAGGGGCGTCTAAACAGGAAGTGGAAGAGAGAGAGAGAGCGCTCGTTGACACCAAAGTTCTGCGGTTCCTTAGTGCTTCTCTCAATATTGGAGTCCCACAATCCTGCTGAGTCGATTTCTCAGGAAACACCTGTTCTCCTCTTCCTCTCTCCCTCCTCTTCCTCTCTCCCTCCTCTTCCTCTCTCCCTCCTCTTTCTCTCTCCCTCCTCTTCCTCTCTCCCTCCTCTTCCTCTCTCCCTCCTCTTCCTCTCTCCCTCCTCGCTCCATGTTGAGGTGATCAAAGCGAACGATCCTTTCTTTCTCCTTCAGCAAATCCTTCTTTTCCTCCCTCCACTTCCAGACCTGTGAATGAGATGAAACACAGAGTCATTATGACTAGAACACAGAGAACACAGAGTCATTATGACTAGAACACAGAGAACACAGAGTCATTATGACTAGAACACAGAGAACACAGAGTCATTATGACTAGAACACAGAGAACACAGAGTCATTATGACCAGAACACAGAGAACACAGAGTCTTTATGACTAGAACACAGAGAACACAGAGTCATTATGACTAGAACACAGAGTCATTATGACCAGAACACAGAGTCATTATGACTAGAACACAGAGTCATTATGACCAGAACACAGAGTCATTATGACTAGAACACAGAGTCATTATGACTAGAACACAGAGTCATTATGACTAGAACACAGAGAACACAGAGTCATTATGACTAGAACACAGAGTCATGGAGTCCAATGCTAAACTTGCCATAAAGCTTCCAATGTGACAATCACATTCAAACACACACACAAATACACACACACACACAGGCACACACACACACACACACACACACACAAAATAACATACTCACACACTCACACACACACATGCACACATCCTGTTGAACTCCAACACAGTCTCTGTTGCAGGACTTCACACACTCTGTGATAAATAATTGACTATATTTATGAATCTTTTGAAGTTTCTGTGACAGACAAGGTGAGCTGGAAGGTAAAGAACAGCAAGGTGACTGCAGGGACTCTTCAACATCAGCCTCCATCTTTCACCTGGGCTGAATGCAGTCCAGCGTCTTAGTGTTCAGTGTGTTCTGATGCTGATACCATATATATGCTGATGTGATTGGCTGGTGTGGTCTCAGTCAGACCTTGTGAATCTCTGGAAGGCTGATTGCCTGTGGCTAGTCTAGACTGTGGAAGATAAATTATGCATTGTGCGGTTTGTGACTGTGTGTGAGTGTGTGTGAGTGTGTGTGAGTGTGTGTTTGTGTAGTTGTGTGTCTGTGTGTTTGTGTGTGTGTGTCAGGTCATGCACGTTTGAGATGTATGCCATGTAATTCTTACTTGTTTAACTGATCTTATGGTTCTTCCATTTGGCACGTGTTTGGTTTCTCACAATGTGTGTTTCATAATCTATAAACCTGCAGTGTTTGGGGATCATGTTGTTGTGATCAGTGACCTATGCTCTTTTATAAAGCTCTCTCATGGAAGTCGCTTTGGAATAAATGAATAAATGTAAATGTGAACGTATGTGTTTGTGTGTCTGTGTTTGTGTGTGACTATGAGTGTGTGTGTGTGTGTGTGTGTGTGTAGTAGGTTTGCCATCTCTGGTCTCTGCTGGGCTGACATCCAGAAGAGCATGCTGGGTGATTGAGTCTATAAAACTTGGAGGTATACACATCTAGGAGATGCTGATTAGATTCAGACCGAACTGGAAGTTACCGAATATAAATGTCAGCTTCTGTTTCTTGGTTTTCCTCCTCCATGAGTCCTTATTATCCAGACTTTCTTCGACAGGATTTCACCTTTTTTATACCTTTGTCTAAATAACAGTACAGGAAGTCATATTGAGTGACAAGTCCTATTTGGAGTTTTGTGCCAGTAGAGCTGCTGCCTCTGCTGAATATTTCCACTGTTTCACTGTTAAACTTTTTTTCAGTCTCAGAGAGATGAAAGTAGAGGTGACATCCCTCCCTCCCTCCCTCCCTCCCTCCCTCCCTCCCTCCCTCCCTCCCTCCCTCCCTCCCTCCCTCCCTCCCTCCCTCCCTCCCTCCCTCCCTCCCTCCCTCCCTCCCTCCAGACAAAGACAGCTACAAATACTGCGTAGAACTACAGAGCAGAAAGAGGAAGTAGAATTAACACACAATCTGCACCCCTGGCCCATGAGTCATGTTGATTAATAAAGATGTATGAGCAACACATAGCACTGCAGCGCCAGATCCTAGTCATGGTGATGGATGACTTTGAAATAAGATTCCTTTGGATAGTGACTCACTGTGTGTGTATGTGTGTGTATGTGTGTATCTGTGTGTGTGTGTGTGTGTGTTGTACTGATGCTGGAGAGCTTCTTTTGATAACACTCATTAATCAATATAATAACATTTTCGAACAGTTTAAATACTTTAATTTTTACGACATGTATGCGTGTGTGAGAGTGTGTGTGTGTGTTTATGAATGCATGTGTGAGGAGAGGGAGGGAGGGATGGAAGAGGGGGAGGGAGTTAAATTGGCCCAGGCTCATACTGGTAAACTAATCCTAAATGAAAAGTGTGAATATTAATTATCCAAATATGGATTACAGTTTTTTTTGATTGCTTAAACACTAAAATTAAAAGTAGTACACTATTAGCAAAACCTTACACCCAAGAAGCAAAACATCAGCCCATATTTGCACAACTATAAGCACATTGTCAACTTCACACTTGTTGCAAAACTCTACACACAGTGATTTGCAAAACACTAAACACACTTAACATACATACACACAAAAATCTATCATTAAGTTACTTCATTGCAATACCAAAGCACTGACTGTCAAATTACCACACCGTCCAACCAATTGGTTCAACACAGTCATCAGGTGTGCAAACACTTGTTTGCTTAATTGTAGACACACAATTCAGGTGTATAAACACCATAAAAAGCAGCAGGTGAGTTCATCGGACTTCAAGCACAATGGAAAAAGTCAGACAAAGAGTAAAACGAGGAGGAGAACAAGGAGGACGAGAAAGAGGAGAAAGAGGAGGAGAACAAGGAGAATCAACAGAGGAAGAGATGGAGGCCGTGCTGGAGGTAGAGGTAGAGGAAGACAAGAAGGTGCTCAAAGAGGACCGAATCTGACAAGTGAGATCCATGCAACACTGTTTGACCACGTTGTCAACCAGGGCGTCAGATGGCTCAACGGGTCAAGGCGTTGGCCTCATGATTGGAAGGTTGTGAGATCAAGCCCTGGCTGTGGCTATATGACGTTGTGTCCTTGGGCCCTACTTGCCTCAGGGAGAATGTCCCTGTACTTACTGTAAATCGCTTTGGATAAAAGCGTCTGCTAAAAAACAAACATGTTCAAATGAAATAAATTTATCAAGTGCCTTTCAAGCACAATTCGGAAAGGGTGAAGCTACTGTGGCATGATTATGCAGAGGTATGTATTGACTTTAGCTGTGTGACTTGCATACTGTCTTGTAATATGTATACTAGATCTACACTGAACAATTTTGCCTGCCACTGTTTTTCAGGGGGTGGAGAGGAGATCCAGGATGAGTTCATTTATGTGGATGAGGCGTAAAATGACATTTTGTTACAGTATTATGAATCTCCATGTCAACATTTTGGGCATGTTGAGAAAGAGTGTCTTCAGTCTGCAACATTGGTCTTGTTTGGTGAATTTAGATTACATTTGTACTTTGTTCATAGTAGCCTACTCTAATCTTAGGGAAGTAGAAATGCTGAAAGTGTTTTAGGTTTATCACAGCAGAGTGTAACTCGTGCAAACAAGGTATAGTAATGTGAAGTAATGTGTGTTTATTATGGTAACAAAGTGTGGTTTTTCAAAAGAAGTGTATCGTTATTACAAGAGTGTTAAGTTTTGCAAAGGATCTGTAGTGTTTTGCTAGTTGTGGGTGTGGTTGTGCTAATTGTGTGTAGTGTTTTGACAACAGGGGCCCTGTTTTGAAAATCGTGCTTAAGCAATCAAAAAAAACTGTAAGATGGGCCCCCGTGTGTAGTGTGTCTTTGAGTGTGTGTGTTTGTGTGTGTGTGTGTGAGTGTGATTCTCAGTCTCTATTGATTAAGAGGAAGCAGGTAGGAAATGCCAGCTGGCCTCCCCCCTTCCTCCCCCCCTCCACCCCTCACCCCTTAATCCTCTGAGTCACACTAGTTATCAAGAACATAATAGCAATGTTTACTAGCAGAGGAATACTCCATGAAAGGAGAGGGTCTCTCTCTCTCTCTCTCTCTCTCTTCTTGCTCCTCTCTCCACTTTCTTCTCTCTCTCTCTCTGTCTCTCTCTCTCTCTCTCTCTCTCTCTCTCTCTGTCTCTCCCTCTCTCTCTCTCTCTCTCTCTCTCTCTGTCTCTCTCTCTCTCTCCTCTCTCTCTCTCTCTGTCTCTCCCTCTCTCTCTCTCTCTCTCTCTCTCTGTCTCTCTCTCTCTCTCTCTCTCTCTCTCTTCTTGCTCCTCTCTCCACTTTCTTCTCTCTCTCTCTCTGTCTCTCTCTCTCTGTCTCTCTCTGTCTCTCTCTCTCTCTCTCTCTCTCTCTGTCTCTCTCTCTCTCTCTCTCCCTCTCTCTCTCTCTCTCTCTCTCTCTCTCTCCCTCCTTCAGTCGTTGTTTCATCATCATCAAAGCTGAGGCCTCGTCTGTCCCTGATGTGATGATAGGTGACAGGAAAGGATGGCTTGATAATGTGTGTGATCTGATGTGTGGTGTGTGTGCCTGACTGTGTGTGTGTGTGCCTGACTGTGTGTGCATGAGTGTGTGTGTGTGTTGGTCCAATATGGAATGAAGAGGTCATTGTCTTCTCTTTCTATTAGAAAAACGTCTTCCATGTGTCAGTGCCTGAGATCAGAGGAACTTTGTTGTGTTTCTCCGTTTCCTTGGGGCCCATTATAGAGTAGCACGCACAGGGCACCCCTTTGTTGTTGTAGAAATTGGCCCAAACAGTGAGAGGAAGTGTGTGTTGATGTTTATCTGTCAGTCTGTCAGTCTCTCTGTTGGTCATGCTGTTCAACTCCTCCTCACCTCCTCTCCAGCACTACTCTATTTTATACAACCATTATACAACCTTTCTCCCCTCCTCTCCCCCCCTCCCCTCTCCTCCCCTCTCCCCTCCCCTCTCCTCCCCTGGTCTCTCTCTGATTCCTGTCTGCTTAGATCAGTTCTTTATGAGCTTTCTCCAGGCTCTGCTCTCTCTCATCCTGCCCAGCATGCAAGCATGTGTGTGTGTGTGTGTGTGTGAGTGTGTGTGCTTCACACACCTGCAGTGTGAGGTATATTGTTTGTCTCCTGTGGCCTCAGAGTGCTGAGGAGTAGGAACATTGTCCCTCACACACACACACGCACACACACACACACACACACACACACACACACACACACACACACACACACACACACACCTCACACACACAGTCATACACACACTCCCACACTTACACACTTACACACACACCAGGTCATGTTTTGAACTCCCAGCAGCTCTAAAGGTCCCCCACAGCTCGTCTCCCAGATCCTTTCCCAGCTGGCTCTAACCGCAGGGTTATCTCTGCATCTCATGGTGGCTTGTCTCAGGGCCTGCAGGTCCCTGGAGCGCCCAACACACTCAGGCTCTGGGACTACATCCAGGATCACCAGTGGGAAAGGAGACCCTATCAGCCCAGGGTGGAGGACTCAGCCTGCCTAGGTTCTGATGAGGGAGGAGGAGGGGGAGAGAGGGGGAAGAGGGGGAGGATGGGGAGGAGGAGGAGGGAGGGGAAGGGAGGAGAGAGGAGAAAGGAGGAGGGAGGAAGGAGGAGGGAGGGGAAGGGAGGAGAGAGGAGGAGCAGACTGGTATCAGACAGATTAACGTGTCTCTGCTGGGGGTCGCTGAGCTCCTCCCTCCTCCTCCCTTCTCCTCTCTTCTCCTCCCTCCTCCTCCCTCCCTCCTCCTTTCTCCTCTCTCCTCCCTCCTCCTCCCTCCTCCTCCCTCCTCCTCCTTTCTCCTCTCTCCTCCCTCCTCCTCCCTCCTCTCCCTCCTCCTCCCTTCTCCTCCCTTCTCCGTAGAGTCTCTGTTTCCTGTGTGAAGCGATGACTGCACAGTCAATATGAGCGTCTCCATCCATCAGCAGCTAGCTGTCCCCCCACCCTGCTGAGCACCACCTTCCAGCACGCTCGCTTCATCGATTTCTACCCCAAATAAGTGTTCATCTTGGGCCTGACAGTCAGCCTGTTTCCCTTCGATCGCCCTTCAGATAGTGATGGTGATGTGAGGTCACTGACAGGACAGACCAAACACTAATCACCACAGTGTGTGAGTATGTGTGTGTGTAGTTGTGTGTGCATGATTAGTGTATAAGCGTAGATGTGTGTATGTGTTTGTTTAATGAGCGTGTATATGCAGGTGTGTGTGTGTGTATAATGAGTGTGTAAGTGCAGGTGTGTGTGTGTGTGTGTGTGTGTATAATGAGTGTGTAAGTGTTAGCTGTGTAAAAAGCTTCTCTAATGGGCTGCAGACTCGCTGCCAGAGAAACACTTTACTATTTCCTGTATCTCATATTGATACTGATGTGAGACTGAAGTGCATATTTTCCCTCCCTCCCTCCCTCCCTCCCTCCCTCCTCCCTCCCTCCCTCCCTCCCTCCCTCCCTCCCTCCCTCCCTCCCTCCCTCCCTCCCTCCCTCCCTCCCTCCCTCCCTCCCTCCCTCCCCATACGTTCGGTGGCAAGCCTTCTTTTTGAGGAAAAGTCTGGAAAGTTCCAGACCAGAGGATCAAGTGATTCCAACAGACAAACTATCTCTGTCAAACAAGCTGGACTACAGGAGGGAGAACTTTCTGGACTACATCCAGAAATCAGTCTTGTTTCTAAGATGGCTGCCCCCCGATTTTTTCCACCCAAGATGGCCGCCCAGTCGCAGGTCGTCTGGAGGACTGAGATCATGAGACGAGCATCTGCACTGGTCTGGTGTCTGATGATCTATTACAGTTAATAACCTACTGCTGGGATCTCTCAGTAGTGACGTTTAGGAGGTTTTTTAGAGGAGTGCTTGTGTGTGTGTGTGTGTGTGTGTGTGCGTGCCAGTTTGTATGCATGTGTGTGTGTGTGTGTGCATGTGTGTGTGTGCTTCATTCCTCACCAGGGTCCTTCTAATTAGGAAGCTCCTTGTGTTTGAAATGTCATCCTGTTCCAAGGAGGTTCCTAATTGTCTTTTGAGAGTGAGGACCCTCTTTACCTGCCCTCAGAAACCTCCAGAAATACTGCGAGAGCGTGACTTTCAAAACTTCTCCAAGGCTGGTGTGACTCAGAGATAGAGAGAGAGAGAGAGAGAGACAGAGAGAGAGAGAGAGAGAGAGAGACAGAGAGAGAGAGAGACAGAGAGAGAGAGAGAGACGGGGAGAGAGACAGAGAGAGAGAGAGGGCTGATCTGTATAAACAGAGCATCATGATGAAAGACTTCTGAGTGTTTCAGATCCACAGAGACACAGACAGGTTCTCTCATCACCTACTCACAGCTAATGTCCATTTCATTAAACTCACTT
>CM059303.1:1152500-1227500 GCA_030340665.1 Neosalanx taihuensis
GGTCAGCCAGGGTGGCCCGCCCACGCTGGCCCCGCCCACCACCTCCGGCAGCAGCTCTCTCAGCTGGGATGCTGTCCACACACAGAAGGCCCCCTCCCGCCGCGGGCCCTCCGGACACCCCCCTGCCGGGACAGAGTCAGCATCCTCCGCACTGTAGAAGCCTCCGGACTGTACCATAGGGAGAGAGGATGGGGGGGGGGGGTTACTCAGGACTGTACCATAGAGAGACGATGGGGGGGAGGGGTTACTCAGGACTGTACCACAGGGAGAGAGGATGGGGGGGAGGGGTTACTCAGGCTGTCACTAGGACAGGCTTTATGTGGGTGAGCGAGTGAGCGTGTCAATAGGGATGTGGCTCCTTGACACACACACACACTTCACACACACTCAGTACTGGATCTGAGGAGGATCTGAGCACATCTCAGATGACTGATGTCACACAGGAAGTCCTGACTAACAGGAAGCAGGCTTCAGCTTCTTTGGAGGGGAAACATCCCATAATAAATCAGGGGTAATATAATGATTACAACCAGCGTGCTGTTAATTGTCTGCCTGGCTCACTGCTGCCAAGTCATTAATCAAGGAACAAGGGACACCCTGCTCTGGGGGGGAGGGGAGGGGGAGGAGGAGAGGGAGGGAGGGAGGGGAGAGGGGTGAGGAGAGGGAGGGTGAGGAGAGGGGACCTGGACAGTTTAAAAGGCCATTTTTAAAAGGGGTCAAGGGGCAACCATGTACCTTCTCACACGCACACATTTTGTACGCACACACACATCTTGATATACACTAAAAAACACACACACACACACTTGCTACTGCCTTTAGTGTTGCCTCTTTTGGAGGATAGCTACTGTGTACAAGCAGCACTGACTAGTAGAACACACACAGGAGAGGAATCCCTCTGCCTCCCTCTGCCTCCCTCTGCCTCCCTCTGCCTTTACTCTGCTGGTCCTGCCTGCCCTCTCCCTCCCTCTCTCCCTCCCTATTTCTCCCCCCCTTTTCTCTCTCTCTGTCACTCTCAATCTTTCTCCAATTCTGAGCATCTGTCTGTCTCCCTCCCACACACACACACACACACACACACACACACACACACACACACACACACACACACACACACACACACACACACACACACACACACACACACACACACACACACACACACACACACACACACACACACACACACACACACACACACACACACACCCTCAGGTACTAATGAAGGCAGCCTTGGTTCACCTTGTCACTCAGGTCTCTGGAGACGTACTGGAGGATATCCTGGGCCACATCTGCAAACAGCTGCTCCCCCGACACCTGCACACACACACACACACACACACACAGTGTTAGACCACCCTAACCTTACAACCAACCTAATCCCACCACACCAAACTATGTCACCCTATTACAGTGCTGAACAAGCCGGTTCTCTTCTGCTCATTAAACACAGAAAGCTCCAGTGAGTGTGTGTGGGTGTGTGTGTGTGTGTGTGTGTGTGTGTGTGTGTGTGTGTGTGTGTGTGTGTGAGAGAGAGAGTGTGTGAGGGTGTGTGTGTTCCGTCAGTCCCTGGTATGTTCCCTCATTAACAGTTCCATAGGCCAGTGATTTTTCTGTGTCCATTTACTGAAATAGGTCAGGTATGTATGTGTGTGTATGTATGTGGGTGTGTGTGTGTATGTATGTGAGTGTGTGTATGTATGTGAGTGTGTGTATAGATTCTATCCTCAGTGGCACTCCAGCCTCCACGGTGTTGCTGCAGTACCGGCTGTGAGCAGCAGAGAGCAGCAGAGCTGTGTGCAGGTGTGGCTGCAGTACCAGCTGTAAGCAGTAGAGGGCTGCAGTGAAGCTGCTCACCTGGTAGGCTGTGATATAGGCCACAGACAGCTGAGCCTGATCATACAGCATCTTCTCAAAGTGAGGAACATGCCAGGAGGAGTCTGTGGAGTAACGATGGAACCCCTGGAGAGAGCAGGGGGGGGGGAGGACAGGGAGAGAGGGTTGAGATGACAGGAAGTAACTGTTTAACTGTATTTGTGTGTGTGTATTTGTGTTGTGTATCTGTGTGTGTGTGTGTGTGTTTGTGTTGTGTATCTGTGTGTGTGTGTGTGCACCTGAGCCACATGGTCGTGGATCCCCCCCAGGGCCATCATGCGGAGGGTGTGCAGGGTCATGTGGAGGGCCTCTGTCCCCTCCTCCAGGAAGCGGTTCACAGCCCAGTAAGACAGCAGGAAGAGCAGGTTTACTGGGGGGGGGGGGTGAGAGGGGGGAGTGAGAGGGGGGAGAGAGAGGAAGAGGAGAGAGGAAGAGGAGAGGGAAGAGAGAGGGAGAGAGAGGAAGGGGATAGGGGAGAGAGAGAGGGGAAAGGGAGAGAGAGAGGGGAGAGAGAGAGACAGAGACAGAGAGAGAGACAGAGACAGAGAGAGAGACAGAGAGAGAGAGAGAGAGAGGAGGGGTAGAGGAGGGAAAGAGGAAGGGGAGAGGGAGGGAGAGATAGAGAGAGAGGAAAGAAAGGTTCACAGCCCAGTAGGATTATCTGAGTATGTGTGTGTGTGAGTCTTTCTATGTGTGTTAGTGTGTGTGTGTGTGTGTGTTAGTGTGTGTGTGTACCTGGTGAGGGGAACTTGGGGGCCTCCCTGAACCCTCCATACTCCTCCTCATAAGAGTGAGCTAGCTGCTGGAAGCAGCGGTGAGCCACGTCTGGGGCG
The DNA here is from genome assembly GCA_030340665.1 of Neosalanx taihuensis. Lineage (NCBI taxonomy): Eukaryota > Metazoa > Chordata > Actinopteri > Osmeriformes > Salangidae > Neosalanx > Neosalanx taihuensis. The sequence continues at coordinate 1,155,209 of CM059303.1, forward strand.
GGGGGCGGAGTCTCGCCTGGCTGGCCCGCTATGGACGTCCCCTTCCGTAGAGCTTCTAGAACCTTCTCCCCGCTCGACTCTAGCGCCGTGCGGTTACTCTGCCACTGCATCACACACACACACACACACATTGATTTTGTAGCATATTACTCCACAGAACGCAGTCCTACTCCACTGAGCCGATGATGCCAAAACTAACAGAACATATGAGAACAAGAGAACACAGAGGAGAACACAGGAGAACACAGAGGAGAACACAGTGGAGAACACATAAGAGAACAGAGATCATCAAAGCAGACCACCCCCCCCCCCCCACCCCCCCACCTGTTCTGTGATCCTGATCAGGACTGTCTTCAGGCCGGGCCGACGCCCGTTATCCCTGGGGGGGAAGTAGGTGCCCCCGATGAAGGGTCGAAGGTCAGGGGTGAGCCACACGCTCATGGGCCAGCCCCCTCCCCCGCTGGTGGCCTGGACGAAGGTCATGTACACCTTGTCAACGTCTGGCCTCTCTTCACGATCCACCTTGATGCAGACGAAGTTCTCACTCAGCAGAGCTCCAATCTCCACATCCTCAAAAGACTCTCTCTCCATCACATGACACCAGTGACATGTGGAGTAACCCACTAACACACACACACACACACACACACACACACACACACACACACACACACACACACACACACACACACACACACACACACACACACACACACACACACACACACACACACACACACACACACACACACACACTGAGTGTTAGAGAGGCCCAACAACTAAGATCATAGCTGTGAGATGTCAAAGATCCTGAATGTGGATGTACACTGTTATAAACATGCAACAGTATCCACTACAAGAGGATCCACTACCAGAGGATCCACTACAAGAGGATCCCCTACCAGAGGATCCACTACCAGAGGATGGATCCACTACCAGAGGATCCACTACAAGAGGATCCACTACAAGAGGATCCACTACAAGAGGATCCACTACCAGAGGATCCACTACAAGAGGATCCACTACAAGAGGATCCACTACCAGAGGATGGATCCACTACCAGAGGATGGATCCACTACCAGAGGATCCACTACCAGAGGATCCACTACCAGAGGATCCACTACAAGAGGATCCACTACCAGAGGATCCACTACCAGAGGATCCACTACCAGAGGATCCACTACCAGAGGATCCACTACCAGAGGATCCACTACCAGAGGATCCACTACCAGAGGATGGATCCACTACCAGAGGATCCACTACCAGAGGATCCACTACCAGAGGATGGATCCACTAGATGGATCCATTACTAGAGGATGGATCCACTACCAGAGACACTGCATGTGGCTGGTTAGGAATCACCTGACAGGAATATGGGCTTGTCTTCAGTCTTGGCTTTGTCAAAGGCCTCCTGTCCCCATGGAAACCTATGAAATCGCATCAGAAGTCACTTACTTTCTTCCAGTAGGTAAATCAGTCTGTTTTACACGTGTGTGTGTGTGTTTGTGTGTGTGTGTGTATGTGTGTAGGTGTGTGTGTGTGAGTGTGTGTGTATGTGTGGGTGTTTGTGTGTGTATGTGTGTGTGTGTGAGTGTGTGTGTATGTGTGTCAGACTCACCAGTCTACTGGGTTGTGTGCGTGCTGCAGGAGGTAGGGGGATTTCTCTTTAGCCAGTCTGTTGGCTGTTCGCGGAGGTGTGGAGGCGGGGCTGCTGGACCCTGGACCCTCCCCTCCAGAAGCCATGCTCCTACACAGTAAACAACCAGATAACTAGCTAATAAAGTCCCTGAAAACATGCCCGGTTCTAATGTTTGATATAGATGTTTCCAAGTTTCTGAGGATATTCTAGCAGCAGTTTTGTAAGACTGCTATGAATTGACTGTCTTCCCCAGCCCAACACCCAGACATGACATGGGCCTCCAGAACCACTGGTTCCAGACATAAACAGATGAAGCTAAGCTAGTTAGCCACATTAGCTTAGCTAACATGCTTGTTTGAACTCTATTTAGCCTAACTAGCTGCTATCGGCTAACTGAAGAGATCCAAACTAGATTAGTCTTCGTAATGTTTGTTTTTAGAGGACAAAGTAACAAAGTAGACCAGCAGATTGTCTGCAAACCTCATTCAGATGATCCGATCATATTATTAATATCTAATGATCTGGAGGTCCAGACTGTTTGCACGTGTGAGCAACAGAATGATCATCTAACCTCCTGTTTTACACCTAAAGCAGTTTTATAAAAGTATGTTTCTAATGTCTGTCCTGACGGTAACTCAGTACCTGAAGCTGTACCGGGTCAGACCCTGACCCGGGGGTTTGTAGACCGGTTGAAGGAGGGTTAGATGCCCGGTGGCCCTGCTGCTGTCCCGGGTGTTCAGCCCCTTTCCTGCTCCCAGGACACTGAGCAGACTAGCTGGGTCTATTTTAGATGTGGTCTTCCTGCATGTTAATCTGAACATCTTAATCCAGACTGGCTCATTAAGGCTGGCTGTGTTGTTTTAACTGAGCAGGGAACAAGCAGGACTCCCCCCATGTCTGCAGCTCCAGGCTCATGGGGGCAGTGTTGTTCCACCAGTCCAGCCCTGATCCCAAGATGTGATCCAGCCTGGAGGAGAAGCTGGTGAGATGTGATCCAGCCTGGAGGAGAAGCTGATGAGATGTGATCCAGCCTGGAGGAGAAGCTGATGAGATGTGATCCAGCCTGGAGGAGAAGCTGATGAGATGTGATCCAGCCTGGAGGAGAAGCTGATGAGATGTGATCCAGCCTGGAGGAGAAGCTGATGAGATGTGATCCAGCCTGGAGGAGAAGCTGGTGAGATGTGATCCAGCCTGGAGGAGAAGCTGATGAGATGTGATCCAGCCTGGAGGAGAAGCTGATGAGATGTGATCCAGCCTGGAGGAGAAGCTGATGAGATGTGATCCAGCCTGGAGGAGAAGCTGATGAGATGTGATCCAGCCTGGAGGAGAAGCTGATGAGATGTGATCCAGCCTGGAGGAGAAGCTGATGAGATGTGATCCAGCCTGGAGGAGAAGCTGATGAGATGTGATCCAGCCTGGAGGAGAAGCTGATGAGATGTGATCCAGCCTGGAGGAGAAGCTGGTGAGATGTGATCCAGCCTGGAGGAGAAGCTGATGAGATGTGATCCAGCCTGGAGGAGAAGCTGATGAGATGTGATCCAGCCTGGAGGAGAAGCTGATGAGATGTGATCCAGCCTGGAGGAGAAGCTGATGAGATGTGATCCAGCCTGGAGGAGAAGCTGATGTGTGCCCTCCTCCCCTAACATGCACATGATCTGTCCTGCCATCATGTGTTATTAAATGATCTGTCCTGCCATCATGTGTTCTTTACAACCTCAAATCATATAAACATGACAGCTTTTCTAGTTAAAGAGAGTCTACAAATTATATCAGGATTTTTCCCCCACCTGATATGATGAAGACCTAATTTTTTAAAATGATTGATAAAATATTGTTGGAATTTGTAATGAATTAGTATAATAATACCTCATTTAATCAGTATAATCTATTATGTTAGTAAAGATGATTTATCCTCATGATACCATAGTGATACACAGTCTGCTTAATGCTGGATACCAAATGAGTCTTCATAAATTATCAAATTAAGACACCATTAAAAGTAATTATAGCTATTTTTCTTTATTTGAACTTTAATATATGAAGGAACACAGCTTAAGAAACACAGTTAAATCTGTGAATACATCTTGAGAAGAATTAAACACCTAAAAAGACAAACCAGAGGAATACAGAGCAAAAAGAAAAAACAGGCAAGGAAAAGAAAAGAAAAAGATGCTGATCCAGTGGACCAGTGATCCAGTGAGGTGTGTGACCCAATTCATCTACACCTCAGGTCAAACCAGGTGCCATCAAGGGCCAAGAAGGTGCAGGAATTCATGCAACCAGCTGATTTCACCAACAAATTCCTCCACTTAGTGAAATCAGCTGGAGTCGTGCTTGGTTGACGTGGTAACCTGCCCCCTCCTGCCCGCTCCTGCCCCCTCCATGGTTTAACCCCTCTGATCTACACACACCCTCTCTTGGGTTCCTGAGGCCCCTCCTCTGACAGCTCTCGTCCACTCGGGGGCTCCCTCTTCCTGGACAGTGACTTCTCCTCCTCCCTGTTCTCCTCCTCCCTGTTCTCCTCCTCCCTGCTCGCCTCCTTCAACTCTGCTCCTCCCTGCACACAAACACATGAACCTGGATCTAATTATGAGTCTAAAGACTCTGAAATAAAAATAAATAAATAAGCTGAAATAAAGTCCCACCTGGGCAGCAAGGGGAGCTTTTAATGGAGACAATAAACTTATTTGGGAAGCTCCACGTGATTTATTCAAGTCTGGAGTTTCTTACCATGTTGTTTTGCATGGCGTGTTTCTGGGTCCATTTCCTGGCTTTATCCAGATAAAGCTGCTTGTTGTACTTGAACTCAGATGACTTCATGGAAAAGACAAAAAATGGTCACTGAAAAATGTATTTTGTTGTTGTTGGTGAAAACACAACCAAATAATACAGTGTAGAAAAGCTTTCAGGTGTAGTCATCTGGACACTGTTTCTAAAATCAAGACGTTTAGACTTCCATCAGTAAGTCATTCTCAATCAGAAAACATGGTCTGAGAACTCAGATATTTCTCAGACCACTTCTCTGACTGAGAATGACTTCCAGATGGGAGTCCAGGGTGTATATACAGTATGTGGTTGTCTCACTATGTCAGCCATGAGGGGGTCATCTGGGTTGGGTTCTGCCATCAGCAGCTGGAGGGAAGCCAGGACTGTCAGGATGTTGAGGGAAGGTTTCCACGCTCCCTGCAGGAGAACATTTAGGGAAGTCACTGTAGAACCTCATTCATCCAGGAGTCACTGTAGAACCTCATTCATCCAGGAGTCACTGTAGAACCTCATTCATCCAGGAGTCACTGTAGAACCTCATTCATCCAGGAGTCACTGCAGAACCTCATTCATCCAGGAGTCACTGTAGAACCTCATTCATCCAGGAGTCACTGTAGAACCTCATTCATCCAGGAGTCACTGTAGAACCTCATTCATCCAGGAGTCACTGCAGAACCTCATTCATCCAGGAGTCACTGTAGAACCTCATTCATCCAGGAGTCACTGTAGAACCTCATTCATCCAGGAGTCACTGCAGAACCTCATTCATCCAGGAGTCACTGCAGAACCTCATTCATCCAGGAGTCACTGCAGAACCTCATTCATCCAGGAGTCACTGCAGAACCTCATTCATCCAGGAGTCACTGCAGAACCTCATTCATCCAGGAGTCACTGCAGAACCTCATTCATCCAGGAGTCAATGTAGAACCTCATTCATCCAGAGGGGTTCCATTGTAGGAAATAAGGTTTCAGAAGTAGTCATCTGGACACTGTTTTCACAATCAAGACGTTTCGACTCAGATGACTACTTCTGAAACCTTTTCTACAATGTTTAGGGGACGTTTGGAAATCATTAACTCCTCTCTATAAATATGCCTTCCACACACTGCCTGCCTAACATTGAATAAAGGCACCTAGATTTATTCTAACAATACAACAATCAGCACCTTATAAACATGTGTTTGAAGACCCTGGCGAGGGTTTGATGAGGAAACAAGAGTGTTTGTGGTGAGTGAGCCTAGAAGGAGAGCCTGTATACAGATAAAACCATAGATGTGACTACAACGTTCCAGCACCTTGGGTGGAGGTTTGAGGGCATCATGACAGATCCGTCCAGCGTTGTCGATGTTGGGGTGATATATCGGTGTCAGGTACCGGATTTGTGGAGGCTCGAATGGATACCTAAAGACAAGGAGGTAGTTTATTTTAACACTAAATATTTTGTGATAGAATAGAAGATAGTAGTAATAGTAGTATGATAGAATAGCTTACAGCACACTGATGCCACAAGTTGATATTTTTTCAGATCCATGTTAGTTTAAGATTTGTATATGTTTAGTGTTTGCATAAAAACCCATTGTGTTGGTGCCAGCCTACCTTTCAGGGACCTTGATCTCCAGTAAGAAGACTCCTCCTTCAAATGGAGTTCCTGACCCACCAATGATCTCTGACCAAAAGAAGGGGGGCATGTCAGTAAAGGGGGGGGGGCATGTTCACGTGAGTCAGGTGAGACATTTCACTCACGCGCCCGGAGCTCGTCCACGTGCCCGTCTGTCTGCCAGCACGTGATCCCTGGAGGAGGCTCGGTGGTTAGAAGCTGCAGCTCGCGCTTCAGACGAGAGATCTTCTGCATCCTTGTCTGGTTTCTCTCCCGAATATATTCACCTTTTTTACGAAGAAGAAACACAATAAACGTCACACAAACGAATACTACGTGTTTTACCACTCAGGATAAAGAGTTTTGATAAAATAAAAAGTATTCTGAATCTGATAGTAATGTTGTCATGGAGAACTAAACGACAAATCCAAGAAGTTCTTGGCAAGAACGCTGTTGCTGCTTAATCTTTAAATCAGACAGTAAAATAGTACCAGCTAACACGTTACTGTTTGTAATTCATCTCTTGTATCTCATGTTAGACCTATTATCATCGACACAAATCAGCAAACTAATTGGGTTCATAAAACAAAAGCTTACCTTCAAAGTTACAGCCTCTTTATGTCTATGATATGAGCCAAACAGCTTCAAATGTCCCTCCTTCCACGTCATCTGAACTCGACATGGCGCTGTGCATTGTGGGTATTGTAGTTTTAACAACAAAACCTGAACGCAGGGTCACTGAACAGCAAAAGGAGATGGAAATGCACTTATATTCTTTGAACATTCAGATTTTAATTCACAAGTATTCACAAACAAGTGTCATAATCTCACGCCCACATTTTTTCCCCAAAAAATATATTTTTACATTTACATTCATTAATTTATTTATGGGATTTACAAAATAGAGCTTTGGATAAATTTCTATTCATAATCTGCGTTACATTCGATTTATCAATGAAAAAAAAATCTTTCAAATAACTCATTTTGAAGCAATGGCATATATAGCTTCAAAGTTGATGTTCCGGTCTTTAAGGTTCTCCATTCGCACATCGGAGAACCCAGACTCCCTCAGGGCCTGCATGTATGGCTCCGGACCCCAGATCTCCATGGGGAACACCTGCATGGATGATACCTGCATCAACTTGTTCAGCCTTAGTGTGGCAACCATCAATCCACCTGGAATAACAGAAAGATAAGATCATCCTTTATTTGTCCCTCAGTGGGGGAAATTGTTACTTGCCCAAGGACACATCATCACATAACCACAGCCGGGAATCTAACTCACAACCTTCCGATCATGAGGCCAACGCCTTAACCGCTGAGCCACCTGACTCACTATTAAAGGTTGCTTAGAATGGACATGACACACCTGGCTTCATCACACGATGGATTTCTGAGGCACCTTTCCTCAGGTCAGGCCAGAAAAAGAAACAGTTGGAGTGGAACACTTTATCCACAGTGCTGTCTGCCAGGGGCATGGCAGCAACATCACAGTGATACAGAATCACCTTCCCACTGGCCAGCTGCTCCTTCAACAAATCTTTTGCCATCTACCTAGGAAGATAAAGCTTTATTAGTCTTGCGATGGAGGGAGGGGAAAGAGATGAGGTCTGTTGTCCAGTCACATATGCATCATGTGGATGAAGCCAGTCATAATGATCCTACAAAATGTGTTTAAAAAGTTTTTCAAAAATGTCACTTAAAATGATCTTCCCCTTACTCAGTTTAAAAGCCCCCACTAACACACGCTCAACATGTCACCTGATGCATGTACTGAGAATAATCCACGCCTATGAGTTTGCCAGTGGGTCGTGTGAGCAGCTGTGCCGCAGACTGCAGACCCAGACCGGGTCCATGTCCCAGCTCCAGAACTGTGTCACTGGGCTGGATTCCACACAGCTTCACAGCGTTCTCCTCCAGCATCCGATTTTGCGACTTTAGAAACTTGGCGATTAACCAGCCAACAAGAGAGCGAGTCGGATGACATAATTCCTGCCCGATTCTCTTTAAATTCATCCCTGCGGATAGATGCATCATTATTTTGATTATCATTTTCAATTTATGAATGCATTATTTCACATTCTACTCCAGTTTTGTATGAAGAGGTTGAGTTAACCCTGGTTAAACCACATTAGTTTAGCCAACATGTCTCCGCTTGTTTTTACTCTTCTAGCCTAACTAGCTGCTATCGGCTAACTGCAGAGATCCAAACTAGATTTGTCTTCGTAATGTTTGTTTTTAGAGGACAAAGTAACAAAGTAGACCAGCAGACTGTCTGCAAACCTCATTCAGATGATCCGATCGTAAGATTTCTGTCTGGGTAGAGATTCATGTTATTATCATGTAATTATCTGGAGAAGCGTGGAGTTTTCTTCAAATCATCTGAGCAGCACAGACCTTCCAGAACTTCCTGTTTTCCACCTAAATCAGTTTTGTAAATGTATGTTTTAAATGTCTGTCCTGACAGTACCTCAGTACCTGAAGCTGTACCGGGACACTTTGACGGGATTTGTTGACGAGTTGAACAAGAATTTTAAGTCTGAAAGCCCCTCCTGCTTTCCGTGTTATGATGTGTCCCTCCTTACCCCAGGATCTGTCCTGCCACCCCTTCTAAACCTAATGATCACAGTAACATACTGTGATTGTTTTATTAATCGCCTAACTTTAAAGTGTACTTAATACTTAAACTTTTTTTTTTTTTACTGAGACTATTACTAATAGTATTAGAGGAAGTTGCTAAACACAAATAGAGGAACACTAGTTGGTAAAATAAAATAACAAAAATAAGATCAATTTCCTCTTAGTCATTTATAAGACGCTCTTATCCAGAGTGACTTACAGTAAGTACAGGGACATTCCCCCTGAGGCAAGTAGGGTGAAGTGCCTTGCCCAAGGACACAACGTCATGTTGGCACAGCCAGGATTCAAACCAGGTACCTTCTGATTACTTGACTCGTCATATTGTTATGGTTTATGGAGGATCATAAAGACTGTATCTGGTTACTATATCCACTCTGAGTTTGGCACATAGTTCATTGACGCTTGGTTCAATATTTGTTGATTTTAACCTGTCAATGTCTGTTTGCAGTGTTATGTTATCGGCACATTTGGAGTATCATGGAAATACACGTTTGATGACCTTTGTAATTCCTTGTTGGGTGTAGTGATTCATAGCAACGTGAGATTTCGCAGACGAGGTGGCCGAGTGGTTAAGGCGATGGACTGCTAATCCATTGTGCTCTGCACGCGTGGGTTCGAATCCCATCCTCGTCGGTTATTTTCTGAGTTTTCTGAAATGTCACCGTCGCAAGACTAATAATAGTTGTTATGATTTGTGGAGGATCCTGCAGGCTATAAGATTTCTACAAACTCCTTTTCAGTCTCGACTATGGAAATGTTTATTTATGTTCGATTAAGTGTGGAGAAATGTTTGGAGACTGAAATAAACCAAACAAACTAACTAAACTAATAAAGGATAGGAAGGAACCCTAACCCTAACCCTAAACAGCTGTTTATTCTCTTCAACAAATAAAACACATAAATGGTCTTTAAAGCACTCAGTGGAACGAATGTTTCTCTTCCCAACATTAGGATTTCCACACTGTGTGATTAAAACTCCACCAGCTTATTCAAGATGCTATAAGTCATTATCGTTTAATCTTACAAAGGAACTTCATTAGCTTTTCAGTATCAGTCAACTCCGAACAACAGGTTGCCAAATAGTTCACCTGCTTCCTTCTAGTCAACAGTGTGATCGGTCACACAGGCTCTCAAAATCACATCGGTTAGAATCTTGTTTTCAAGCAGGAACTTTTGTTTTTGGTGACTCAAGGATGCTTCCGCAAACTGATCAGGGTTTGATTACTTTGCCTGGGCCAGGCCCACTGCATTCTCGGCCCTGCTGAAGATCGTGTAGTACTGCCTGATGAAGACGTCCCCCAGGATCCACAGGCTGGAGTCCAGGCCTCCAAACCCAGTGCGACAGCCAGAGTAGTGAGACTGCAGAGGGGGGAGACGTTACCAGACAGACAGGACAGAGGGAAGGTGTTCCTGGAGAGATGTGAGACACACACACACACAGCAGGATACACACACAGCAGGAAACACACACACAGCAGGAAACACACACACAGCAGGAAACACACACACACACAGCAGGAAACACACACACACAGCAGGAAACACACACACAGCAGGAAACACACACACACACACAGCAGGAAACACACAGCAGGAAACACACCTGGAGCACGAAGGAAGGTCCTGGAAGAGTAAAGGCATGTCCGTGGATGTTGAAAGTCACTGAGGGCATTTTGTTTACATGGTTACAGCTCACAACATGCTGAAAGAGAGAAGTCAAGTACACTGCTAAGTGTAAAGTAACCACATATCTGCTACATTAACACAGTGTAAAGTAACAGTACCACAGTGTAAAGTAACAGTACCACAGTGTAAAGTAACAGTACCACAGTGTAAAGTAACAGTACCACAGTGTAAAGTAACAGTACCACAGTACTTACGTCAGTGAACAGCTGTCTGGCCCCCAGAACACGGTTGATGTTGAGGGTGTCTTCCAGGGGCCCCAGGATTAGAGAGGTGCCAGTGTCCACGATGGCCTGGCAGCCCCCCCGACACGCCACCACACTGCCCCCAATGGTGACGCTGCCAGAGGGACGAAAAAACACCTCAGGGTTAAATCACAGAGTGGTGCTTTACCACACACCCACTATCTACTGACCATTACCTCTCTAAAGCCACTGTGCCGTGCTCTAAGGGCACATAGCTCCTCTGTAAAGCTACATAGCTCCTCTACGAAGCCTACATAACTCTTCTGTAAAGCTACATAGCTCCTCTACGAAACCTACATAACTCTGTATTAGGCTCCATTAGTACCTGTCTACAGTGATCTGCCAGTATGTCTGGGAGGACAGAGGAACCCAGATGATTGGTCCAGTGTAGTGTTGGGGGTCAACTCCACCAAAGGTCATCACGCTGTCCCCCTTCTGGTGTCTGGAAACAGAGAGGGGGAGGGGGGGGGACAGGTGAGAGAGCATATTCAGCATATTCCAGGTGAGAACCACAGGAAAGCGCTTCTACACCTAGTGGGACAAACTCAAGCAGGATACATTTACCATCTAGAGGGTCGACTCCTCACCTGCTCTCCTCCTCACCTGCTCTGCTCCTCACCTGCTCTGCTCCTCACCTGCTCTGCTCCTCACCTGCTCTGCTCACCTGCTCTGCTCCTCACCTGCTCTCCTCACCTGCTCTGCTCCTCACCTGCTCTGCTCCTCACCTGCTCTGCTCCTCACCTGCTCTCCTCACCTGCTCTGCTCCTCACCTGCTCTGCTCCTCACCTGCTCTGCTCCTCACCTGCTCTCCTCCTCCTCTGCTCTCCTCCTCTCTGCTCCTCACCTGCTCTGCTCCTCACCTGCTCTGCTCACCTGCTCTGCTCCTCACCTGCTCTGCTCCTCACCTGCTCTCCTCCTCCTCTACTCTCCTCCTCATCTGCTCTCCTCCTCTCTGCTCCTCACCTGCGCTCCTCCTCACCTGCTCAGGTAGACTGAGAAGACGTCCTTGTCGATGACGTTCTGACTCATCATGTTGTCAAAGACGGGCGTGGCCCCCGAGGCAGAGAGGCCGGGGAAGGCCAGCCCCAGGATCCCATCAGCCTTCATGTGGGCCATGAAAGGAGCCTCGGTCCGACTCAGACCAAAGATCTGGTTCCTGACCTGGATTCCTCCTACCTAGGGGAGAGGGGGGGAGGACAGGGGGGGAGACAGGGGGAGGCCAGGGAGCGAGGGTGAGCATCAAAGTCAAACTTCTCAAGTTTGTAAATCGCTACGACTCTCTTGTGTTGTGTCACCTCCACGGTGTCGTAACCCAGGAAACCAGCCATGCTGCCCGTGCCGTAGGAGATGGAGAGAATTCTGTTAGTGTTCCGGAAGGTTCTGCTCAACAGGGGGTGGAACTTGCGGTGGTTCCCTGATTGGACAGATTAATGACAGTTGAGCAATAAGTGTTGGTATGTTAACTTAACTACAACAGCTGATGCGTGTGTGTGTGTGTGTGAGAGTGTGTGTGTGTGAGAGTGTGTGTGTGTGAGAGTGTGTGTGTGTGTGAGAGTGTGTGTGTGTGAGAGTGTGTGTGTGAGAGTGTGTGTGTGTGAGAGTGTGTGTGTACGTACTGCAGCCAGCACTTTTGCAGTAGATGGATGGAACCCACAAGGGGGAGGAGCCTGTGTCAAAGATGACACTGAAGGATTGGGGAGGAATCCCGATGGAGATCACGCCGTAATAGGACAGCTGGAGACCAGATATCAGTTAACAGAGGACAGGAGAGAGACCAGAGAGAGGAGAGAGGAGGGAGAGACCAGAGAGGAGAGAGAGACCAGAGAGAGGAGAGAGGAGAGAGAGACCAGAGAGAGGAGAGAGAGGAGAGAGAGGAGAGAGAGGACAGAGAGAGGAGAGAGGAGGGAGAGACCAGAGAGGAGACAGAGACCAGAGAGAGGAGAGAGAGGACAGAGAGACCAGAGAGAGGAGAGAGAGACCAGAGAGAGAGACTTTCAGGAGAGAGCAGAGTATCTGACAAAAATAAACCAAATGATTCTAGCCAATATAACCAGTAACCAGTGGCTTCAGGCTCCAGCTGTGCTCACATCGAAGTCGTTGGTGATGATCTGGTTACTGTAGAAGTTCTGTTCAAACTTAGCAGCTGGGTTGTAGGGGAACTTGTTCCTGTAGATCTCCCACAAGCCCTGCTCCTCTAGACTATCCCGGGCACTCTTCCCTTTGATCAGGGGGATCCTGGAGGACGAGTGGGTAAAGATGTACACACAAATATACTGTATAGATACACACACTGATACACACACATCATATATATAAAGTATATACACACTGAAATATAGACACACAGATATAGATATACATATATACACATATATACACTGATATATACACATATAGATATACGCTGATATACACACACATGACCTGACAGACGACCTGATGATCTTTCTGCACACACCTTCACCTTCAAAACAGAGGACAAGCCCACCTGAGCACCCACCCCGGCCCCAGGCAGGAATCGAACCCGGCATCTCCCTGCTGTGAGGCGACAGCATGAGAGGGTTTCAGGGTCACTTACTTGACGAGCGCCTCAGAGAGCTCCACCATGACAAACAGAGCCAGGAGAAACTTCAGCATGTCTTCTAATGTCCGTAACTACTGGCAACTGTCAATCAAACATGACATGTCAATCAAACATGACCTGTCAATCAAACAATGCATTTTCCACCTCAGTTAAAAGTTATAAACAGCTTAAAGAGTTACAGGAGCTGGAGATGATGTTTTAGTGGTATAAGTAAAGCTCGGTGGTTAAAGGATTGGACTGCAGGTTTAAATTCCCCCCTTAGGATGAAAATCGAATGCTGCTAACTTCATACACAAAATATATTTACATTTTAAAATATATTCAACTCATACTGACCTCTCAAACTACTTCCTGGACACAATCTTCTTCTGTCTTCACTGCTGTGACCCTCTACAAGCTTTCATCCTTCAAATAAACCTTCTTACTAAACGTCCAGGTCTGTGGACTGTGCTGCTGAAGGATGTTGTTTGAAATAAGGAAATCATGAGCACAAGTTACAGATCTGTGGACTACCTCATACCAACGCTTCCAAACCAGTTTCAGTCCAAACTGACTTGATAAGCCAGACTGTAGGTAAGAGGAAGCTTAACAAGCAGCCAAACCTCAGGTTTTTAAATCTCTATTTCCTCATATTTTAGTGAGCATCGTTGTCTTGTCGACGGCACCAGTCAGACAAGGCTTTGTTGAAAGCGTGTTGATTCAACTCCAGCCCACACCCTAACTCTAACAATGACCCTAGCCTTATCCAGACTCTTATCCAGAGAGACTTACAGCCAGTACAGGGACATTCCCTTCTGAGGCAAGTAGGGTGAAGTGTCTTGCCCAAGGACACAACGTCATGTTGGCACAGCCAGAGTTCGAACCAGACACCTTCTCATTACTAGCCTGACACCCTCACTGCTCAACCAACACAGTTACACATGGACATTATGGTCACTGAATGGCCACACAGGCAAAATCTTTATTACTTTGTAGAAAAATATCCTCTACAACGTCACATTGTATTTTTATATACACTGTATATAAAATGATACATTACAGCTTGTTTAATACCTACAAACATCTAGTATCCAATCTGATGTCACATCCCTAGTTTAGAAGACACATTTAATCAACAGCATCTACAGTAAAGCAAAGCTTATTATAGTTTTCTTTATTTCCAAACAAATTTTCTTCTCTTCCTCTGATCTCTCTGCCTCTCCTCCCTCCTCTCCCCCTCCTCTCCCCCTCCTCTCCCCCTCCTCTCCCCCTCCTCTCCCCCCTACTGGCTTAGTCTCTCTCTACATCAACTCTCTCTGAGATCCACGCTCTCTTCTTCACAGGGCCCCCGTCTCTCACTAACCCCAACCCCTCCTGAGGGTGGCCCCTGTCCCCCTCTTGGCTCCTGGGTCTGCTCTTCAAGGGGGCCCCTCCACCCACATCTCCCCCACCTCCTTCCTCTCCTCCCCCCCCCCCAGGGCCCTGCTGCCAGGCAGCGTCAGCAGAGTGAGAGCTCCCAGAGTACCAGGCTCTGCGTCTGGGCAGACCCCCAGGAGGACCCACACCCAGGACAGAGCTCCTGTAGGCAGCCTGGGAGACCTCTGAGAGGCGGGGGGCGTCCCTGGAGGTGTGGAGGGGCGGCTGGGCCACAGAGGAGGAGGAGCAGCGAGTACGCAGAGGGGAGAGGTGGGCGGAGCCTGGAGGAGAGGAGGACCTGCAGACAGGGGAGCTGGGAGGAAGGATATAAACCCCTCTCTCAACTCTCCCTTTCCTCCTCTCTCTGACTCCTCCTCCCTGCGTCTCCTCCCCTCCTGCCCCTCCATCACCCCCCCTCCTCCTCCTCCTGGCCTCCTCCAACTGCTCCTCAAGCCTCTCGATGTCCAGGGTGACCTGGAGGAGCTGGTCGAAGCGGCCCAGCAGGAGAGCCAGGGTGGGGGGGAGCCTGTCCAGGGGAGGAGGGGGGTCTGAAGCACAGACAGGGAGGGGGGAGGAGAGAGATGAGGAGGGGGGACCTGGGGAGGGGGAGAGGGCGTAGCGTGGGCGGGTGGGAGAAGAGGGACAGGGGGAGGCGAGTGAAGAGGAGAGGGGACTGGGGGAAGAGGAGAGGGGGGAGGAGAGGGGGGAGGTCAGGGGGGAGGACAGGGGGGAGTCCTGTGAGGTTCTGGAGGGAGGGGCCTCCATGCCTTCAAACTGCACCCTGTGTCTGAACTGGAGGGAGAGACGGAAAAGTTCAAGTCAACATCAGAACTTTGTAGAATGTGATCCCTCCTCTACTGGCCCCGCCCCTCCCCTCCTGGCCCCGCCCCTCCCTGTACCTCCTTGGTCCTGGTCAGCCCCATCCACAGCTTCAGTCTCTTGATGAAGAACTCCACCAGCTGGTAGTCCTGCAGTCCTGCAGCTGGACAGCACAGCTCCCTCTGCACAGCCCTGCACACACACACACACACACACACACACACACACACACACACACACACACACACACACACACACACACACACACACACACACACACACACACACACACACACACACACACACACCAGCTCACCTGTCTGTTGATGTGTGTGATGTGATCCCCCCCCCCCAGCAGGACAGCAGTACCTGTAGGCAGTGAGCAGTGAGGCTCCAGCCAGCCTGGCCAGCAGGCCCAGTGCTGCCCCCTGCAGGAGGAGGCAGTAGAGCGTCCCCAGGCGGGGCAGAGCGCCACACAGCCTCCTCTGGGACACGCCCCCTCGCAGCAGCTCCAGGACTGACACGCTGGCAGCACGCAGAGACACGAAGCCCTGCACTGAGCTGGAGAACAGCTGACACACACACACACACACTCAGGTCTGGGAGCCATGTGAGACTGTGTGCTGGTCAAATGTGACTGAGGGGGTGTGTGTCCTACCAAGTATGTGTGTGTGTTCCCAGGTGTGTGTGTTCCCAGGTGTGTGTGTGTGTTCCCAGGTGTGTGTGTGTTCCCAGGTGTGTGTGTGTTACCAGGTGTGTGTGTGTTACCAGGTGTGTGTTACCAGGTGTGTGTGTGTTCCCAGGTGTGTGTGTGTGTTACCAGGTGTGTGTGTGTTCCCAGGTGTGTGTGTGTGTTCCCAGGTGTGTGTGTGTGTTACCAGGTGTGTGTGTGTTCCCAGGTGTGTGTGTGTGTTCCCAGGTGTGTGTGTGTGTTACCAGGTGTGTGTGTGTTCCCAGGTGTGTGTGTGTGTTACCAGGTGTGTGTGTGTGTTCCCAGGTGTGTGTGTGTTCCCAGGTGTGTGTGTGTGTTACCAGGTGTCCAGTGTGTGAGCAGAGCAGCAGCAGCAGGGTCAGCATCAAGGCCACGCCTCCCAGCTCCCTCCACGACCTCTGGAGAACCCGACCAATCACAACCCAGCGCTGCACCAGCCCCAGGGTGCCCACCAGCTGGGGGCCACACACACACACACACACACACACACACAGCCCTCAGTGGTTAGAACTCCCCCCAGCAGACCCCCCCCCCCCTCGCCCCCCCTGTCCTCCGGAGCACCTTGATCAGCAGCAGGGTCACCAGCAGAGCAGCCAGCTGGGACGCCCTCCGGTCCAGCAGGGCGGCGCTGTGGAGCCGCAGGAAGCTGAGAGGCTGCAGCTGGAGCTAACAGGAGGAAGAGGAGGAAGAGGAGGAAAAGGAGGAGACACGCGTTACTACTGACACTCTGTGACTGAACCAGCTGGGAGTCATGGCCATCAAGATCTGTCCTCAGCAACTAAGACGTATCCCTGGCAACTAGGACGTATCCCTGGCAACCAGGATGTGTCCTTAACTACCTGGAGGAGGCAGGAAGTGGCCTGGGACAGGAAGTTCAGTCGCAGCACGGCTGTTGCCAGGGACAACAAGGCCAGGAGGAGCTGGAGCCAGTGCCAGCCTTGACGTAGGTACTGAGCACGCTCAGAAGCCATGGCCCACAGCTCCCAGGAGAGGAGGAGGAGGGAGCTCAGGAGAAGGAGAACCTGAAGAGGAGGAGGGAGGAGAGAGGAGGAGGAGAGAGGAGGAGAGAGCCAGGAGGAGGAGAGAGGAGGAGGGAGGAGGAGAGAGGAGGAGAAATGAGAGGAGGAGAGAGGATAGAGGAGGGAGAGGAGGAGAGAGGAGGAGGAGGGAGGAGGAGGAGAGAGGAGGAGAAAAGAGAAGAAAATAATCTGGTTGAACAAATGAGTCCTCCATATTTCTGCTGCATAGTCTTGTGTGTCCAGCTGTGTGTGATAAGAAGGGCCTGAATCATTCATCCAGTGTTGGTGTAGAGAGTTACCGTGAGCGCCACCTGCAGGCTGAGTCCAGAGGAGGAGGGAGGGATGATGACAGGGATGATGGAGAGAGAGGGGAGGAGCTCTCTATGTGCTGAGCTCCAGTCCAGATCCACAGACACACACACAAACACAGACGCCCCTGTGTGGTACTGACTGAAGTCCACTGACAGGCCTGTCAACCTGAGGAGAGAGTCAGGAGGGAGTCAGGAGGGAGTCAGGAGGGAGTCAGGAGGGAGTCAGGAGGGAGTCAGGAGGGAGTCAGGTGGGAGTCAGGAGGGAGTCAGGAGGGAGTCAGGAGGGAGTCAGGAGGGAGTCAGGAGGGAGTCAGGTGGGAGTCAGGTGGGAGTCAGGAGGGAGTCAGGTGGGAGTCAGGTGGGAGTCAGGAGGGAGTCAGGAGGGAGTCAGGAGGGAGTCAGGTGGGAGTCAGGTGGGAGTCAGGTGGGAGTCAGGAGGGAGTCAGGAGGGAGTCAGGAGGGAGTCAGGTGGGAGTCAGGTGGGAGTCAGGAGGGAGTCAGGAGGGAGTCAGGTGGGAGTCAGGAGGGAGTCAGGTGGGAGTCAGGAGGGAGTCAGGAGGGAGTCAGGTGGGAGTCAGGTGGGAGTCAGGAGGGAGTCAGGTGGGAGTCAGGAGGGAGTCAGGAGGGAGTCAGGAGGGAGTCAGGTGGGAGTCAGGAGGGAGTCAGGAGGGAGTCAGGTGGGAGTCAGGAGGGAGTCAGGAGGGAGTCAGGTGGGAGTCAGGAGGGAGTCAGGAGGGAGTCAGGTGGGAGTCAGGTGGGAGTCAGGAGGGAGTCAGGTGGGAGTCAGGAGGGAGTCAGGAGGGAGTCAGGAGGGAGTCAGGAGGGAGTCAGGTGGGAGTCAGGTGGGAGTCAGGTGGGAGTCAGGTGGGAGTCAGGTGGGAGTCAGGTGGGAGTCAGGAGGGAGTCAGGAGGGAGTCAGGAGGGAGTCAGGTGGGAGTCAGGAGGGAGTCAGGAGGGAGTCAGGTGGGAGTCAGGAGGGAGTCAGGAGGGAGTCAGGAGGGAGTCAGGTGGGAGTCAGGAGGGAGTCAGGAGGGAGTCAGGTGGGAGTCAGGAGGGAGTCAGGAGGGAGTCAGGTGGGAGTCAGGTGGGAGTCAGGAGGGAGTCAGGTGGGAGTCAGGTGGGAGTCAGGAGGGAGTCAGGAGGGAGTCAGGTGGGAGTCAGGAGGGAGTCAGGAGGGAGTCAGGAGGGAGTCAGGAGGGAGTTACTGACCTGCTCGTGTTCTGATAGACAGCCAGCAGAGCCCGCGTTGTCTCGCTGCTGTTGCCTAGCAACGCCGCCTCCCCAGGCTCGGCGCCGCATCTGCGGCGTAACCGCGGCAACCCCAGCAGGAGGAGGGCGGGGTTTTTGTACAGGTGAGGGATCAGGGCGTGGTCCAACCACTGCCACGCCTCCTCAAACCTGGAGGGGAGAGGAAAGAGGTCAACACACACACACACACTCACACACACACACACTCACACACACACACACACACACACTCACACACACACATTCACACACACACACATACACACACTCACACAGTCACTCACACACACTCACACACACACTCACACTCACACACACCTACCGGGTGACAGAGGACAGCTTGTGTGTGTGCAGCAGGGAGTGTGTGAGGGAGGAGCGCAGCCTCCTGCCATGACTCTCCTCCACACAGGACTGGTAGTTCAACAGCAACACCAGCAGCAGGAACAGCAGGTGACCCACACAGCTCTGAGGGGGGAGGAGGGGAGGGATGGGGAGGGAGGGAGGGGGGAGGAACAGCATTCCTTTATGTTAAGGCGCACACACACGTCACCTTGATGTCCTGTGTGTGTGTGTGTGTGTGCTGTACCTTGATGAGCGTGTGCAGAGCGCGCACTTTCCTAGCCTCCTCCATGGCCTGCAGCAGAGCAAACCCACAAGGGGGGCGCACCTTACCCCCCTCCAGGCCCCCCTCCCCGCCCCCCTCCAGGCCCCCCTGCCGGGTCACAGCGCTCTCCAGCACCACGCGCTCCTCCACCTCTGGGTCGACTGGCCTCCAGATCAGCGCCACCCACACCGCCTGCACATGTTGCACCCCTGAACACAGGGAGAAAGAATCACGAGAGTGATTTAAAAGATGTTTCTCTCATGCAGGAGTTTATTGCAATGACATTAATTGAACATCACTGTACAAGCACATGTTTGCGGCATTAGTATAAAATGGCGGAGCGCAAGTTCACATGTACAGAAAACGTGTCATCTCAAAATACAAAAAATAAAATAGCTTCAGCTTAATTTATCATGTTGGACCAACTGTAAAACGTCTCAACAATATATATAACACAACAAAACAACATTAGCAACCTTTACCTGAACACAGGGAGAAAGAATCACGAGAGTGATTTAAAAGATGTTTCTCTCATGCAGGAGTTTATTGCAATGAGGAGAAACAGCGCGAAAATCCCTAGTGGTGGATGACAGGCATTACCAGTCGATATCGACCAACAGATTCAGGCTTTCTGATGAACGCATCAGAAATAGTTAAAACCAAATTATTGTTGTTGTTTTTTTAAACCCCTGTAACTTTATCTTTATTGCAAACCTTTTTTAACTGTTTTTGAGCATGAACTCACTTCATGAATTTAATAACATATCGTTCCATTCTCACTTATCACACTCCCCCCCACTTGAAAAATGTCGTCCCGACATTATACCAAGAAATATGTGTGCACAGTCCATGTTCACTCATCAGTCCATTAACAAAAGAGCAAACCATTCTATTTACATCCGGGGACGTTAACCACCACTACACCACAGTTCAGATCTGAAGACTGTATAGAGTCCATAAACTGTCTATTTTCTGTGGTCATAATCCAAAAGCAACAAATGCAGTTCTGACGACAGTCTCTCGTACTAGGTCATCTATGGCACAAAAAAAAATGTTGACTCAACTTTGTTGAAGTCCATACATACCGAAGGGCTGGGGGAAGTATGGTTGTAGAGCAGGAAACCATGGCATCAAACCTGGATACACAGGAAGCAGCGATGGGGCAGGCTGGACACTGAAGCAGGATGGAGTGCCCAGGTGGTCGTAGGTCATCCGTCTAGGTGGGTGTCTCTCACGTCGAGGTCGCTGGAGTGTTGGCTCCTCGGGCCCCTCAGGTGCAGCAGGCGATGGAGGGGCCAGTGGATCACCAGCTGCTGAATCCGTCTCCTCAGCAACAGGGTCAGGCGCAGCCCATTGGTCTCCACCAGGGGGCTTTGGTGTTGGGTCACATGCTGGTGCTGGAGGCTGAAGTCTCACTGCTGTAGTTGCTCTTAATGTTTCAGCAGGAGAGTCTGATGGCTGGGACACAGGAAGCTGAGGTGGTGCATAGTAAAAGCTGTGCTCATCACCATCCTCCTCATCGTCAGACATAGGGTCGTCTCGAGCAGGTTTGTCTCTCCTTTTCTGCTTTGCAGGATTGTCTTTATCAGGGTCACGTTCGAAAGGTAAGAAGTCACATGACATGAGTAAGTTTCTATGTAGCACTCTAGAGCGTCCTTTGCCTCGCTCTGATCTCACCTTATAGATTGGGAGGTCAGGCCCCATTTGTCTGACTACTGTGTGAATATCGTCTTCCCAATAGTCTCTTAGTTTCCCTGGGCCTCCCCTTGGCGTTAGGTTTTTGACCAGCACTCTCTCGCCAGGCTGTAACACAGAACTCCTCACTTTGGTGTCATAATATGTTTTGCTTTTGTCAGCAGCTTTCTTCACATTCTCATTTGCTATGGCATATGCTTCTTCCATGCCTTTTCTCCATTTTTCAACATAGTCTCTGTGGTCATTAAACCTTGAGTCTGAATACAGTCCAAAGAGCATATCTACTGGTAATCTGGGTGACCGTCCAAACAGTAGATAAAACGGGGAATAACCAGTTACTTCACAGCGTGTACAGTTATATGAGTACATCAACTTGTTGATTGATTCCTTCCAGTTGGACTTTTGTGTTTCAGTTAGTGTCTTAAGCATTTGTAGCAATGTCCTATTCATACGCTCAACTTGACCATTCCCCATCGGGTGATAGGGCGTTGTTCTAGAGCCTGCCATGCCACTGAGTTTCTTGAGCTGAGTGAATAACTGATTTTCAAATTCACCGCCTTGGTCATGGTGAATGCGAGAAGGAAACCCAAATTTCAGGGCATAGTCATTGAATACAAGGTTTGCTGCAGTTTTCCCCGACTTTGAGGTAGTGGCATAGGCTTGTGCATAGCGTGTGAAGTGATCAACTATCACTAAAATATATTCATAACCGCCTTTGCATTTGTCAAGATGTAGAAAGTCTATGCACACAAGTTCAAATGGCTGTGTCGTTACAATATTGGTTAGAGGGGCTCTTGTGTCACGACTGGGTTTTTTCTGTTTGACACAGGAACAAACTTTGGTCACATAATGCTCAATATCTGACTGCATGTATGGCCAAAAGAAGCGGTCACGTACTAGGGACACTGTGCGGTCAACTCCTTGATGACCCATGTTGTTGTGCAGTTCTTCAAACACTGTCTTTATGAACTGTTCTGGCAGGACTAGTTGGTTGCGGGCAGAAGTGGTTCTGTACAGGATGCCATCGCTGTCTAGCACTAGTTTGTCCCATTCTCTGAACAGACATCTGGTTTTTGGACTGAATGTTTTTAGCTCTTTGGTCAGTGGCTTCGAATCTGAATGTTTACACTGTAATACAGGGCCTATAACAGGATCAGTCTTTTGTGCATTGCTTAACTGTTCTTTTGGTATGGGTGTGAATGATGCTTCAGCTGGCTCACCTTCTGCTATGAGTGACATGGCTGTTACTGGTAGTGTCCAGGTGGCGGGGGTGTCGTTTTGAACCTCAATGGCCTGAACAGCAGCTGAAATGGAGTCAGGAGCAAGTTCTACTGAACAGTCTTTCATTAGTGTCTCTACATCAAGGGGCATTCTCGATAAAGCATCAGCGTCACCATTTTCTTTTCCTGGTTTATACTTAATGGTGAAGTGGAAATCAGCAAGCTCAGCTACCCATCTTGACGTTGTTGCGTTTAGTTTAGCAGTGGACAAAATGTATGTTAGCGGGTTGTTGTCACTAAACACAGTGAACGTTGGGGCATAGAATAGATAGTCTCTAAATTTATCTGTGATAGCCCACTTCAAAGCTAAAAACTCTAGCTTGCCAGCATGAAAGTGGTAGTTCTTTTCAGCTGCTGTTAATGTGCGGGAGCCATAAGCGATAACTCGCAGCTTACCAGTTTGTCTTTGGTACAACACTGCACCTAGTCCCTGGTGCGAGGCATCAGTGTGTACGATGAACGGCTGTGTGAAATCTGGGAAGCCAAGCACTGGTGGGTTGAGCAAACAGTCTATTAGTCCCTCGAGTGCACTTTGGTGTTGGTCAGTCCACAAGATTTGTTTTGTTGAGGGCACAACTGAACTGACTTTCTTTTGTTTTGTCTTTGTCACTTTTGGGGTTAAGTGGTATGTGTCTTTTTCAGTTTTCAACAGTTCATACAGACAGCTTGCTTTGCTAGAAAAGTCTTTTATGTACTGTCTATAGTATGACAGGAGGCCTAACATTTTTCTGAGCTGACCAACATTTTGTGGTTTGATGTCTTTGAGTGCTTTTACTGCTTCAAAATCTGCAGGGTCAACTCTACTGCCCTCCGCTGACACTATTCTGCCTAGATAACGTACTTCAGCTTTAAAGATGTCACACTTACTTGGCTTGAGTTTGATACCAACGTCTCTTAGTCGCAGGAGAACTTTCCTCACATCCTCCACATGATCTTTGAAGGTTTTGCTGTAGACTAAAGTGTCGTCCAGATATGGAATACAGATATTGTCACGAAGTCCATCCAAACACTCTTCCATACAGCGTTGAAATGCCGCAGGAGCATTCATTAGTCCAAAGGGGATGCGTATCCATTCATATAGTCCCCAGGGCGTTACAAAGGCAGTGAGTGGGCGGCTTTCCTCTGACATGAACCCTTGGTGGTACGCTTTTCCCTGATCCAACAGCGAAAACCAAGAGTTACCACCTAAACCGTCCATAATGTCTTGAACACGAGGGATTGGCTGGCGGTCCGGATGAGTTTTTCTATTCAAGTCCCTGTAATCTATGCACAGTCTTAAAGTTCCATCCTTTTTTCTAACGCACACAACCGGCGAGGAGTACGATGAGTTTGACTTTTTGACCCAGCCTTGTGCGATTAGATCGTGTAAGTAACTCTTCATCTCTTGATAGAGTGGGCGTGGCACTGACATATATGTACGTTTAACAGGCTCATTGTCTTTGAGTGAAATAGTCATTTTCAAGTTTTCAATGCAGCCTATGTCATTGTCAGTTTTAGAGAAAGACTCACATTCATCTCTGAGCATTTTTTGCACGATAACTCTCTGTTCTTCACTGAGATGGTTGAGATCTACAGGTGGGTCCCAACTGCCACTAGAACTACATGTTGGCTGTATACTTGTGGGGTTAACAGAAGCTACAGTAGCTTTTTCAAACACCTGAGCAGGTAAAACAGAGGTAACAGTCTGCACTGTGCCCACTACTGTACGGCCTAACAGGACAATATCATGATCAGTCGGGTTAGAGACATCAACACTTATGATAGGTAATTTACCCCTTTTAACTTTAACCAAAGTGTCAAAGAACTCCAAATCGTCTGGCCACTGGGAATTTAAATCTGGCTCAAACAGCATAGTCATGTCTTCTTTAAGTGGATGTGCAGCCACACGGCACTCAACAGGGATGCGACTTTGTTTCGGTACAGTGATACAGTCTCTCTTGGTTCTAACTTTAAACTCATCCACTGTATCTGCGCTGACAGCCTGAATAAAAGCCTTCACCTTGTTTCTTTTGAGACTGGGGAATGCTTTTCTCACTGTACTGTACACTTTAGCCTTTTCAGTCTTATTCAGGAGGTATTCAATGACATTGTAACCTATAATGGGGTATGACAAGGAACAACCTTTCATTACCAGCATGGGGATGATCATTTTCGCAGGTGGTTCAGCTCCGGAAATGAGTTGAAAAGTCGTCTCAATCCACCCGAGGTACGGAATGCTGGTCCCATTGGCTGCAGTTAAACTTAGTTGAGCTGAGTCCATGATCTCTGCAACATCTCTCAACTTGATGTGTGGCAAAAAGTCTTCTTTCCATCTCTCATCGATAACTGACACTTGTGAGCCTGAATCCCACAGAGCCTGGAGTCTGTGGCCATCCAGGAGACACTCGACCAGACACTGTCTGCCCACCAGAGACGTGACTTTGTGAGTGGTGTTCACCTGGGCTGGTGGCAATGGAATGTGGACAGTCTTATTTTCATTGTCTGTCTTTAACTCAGTGCAGTGTCTCTTGTGTTCATTCCAGTGTTGCTTCTGGCATGTTCTTGAGCAATAAAGTGTCTTTTTGCATGTTGAACACTGCTGCAGATTATTATTTGGATGCTCTTGTTTACAGTTGGCACATTGTTGGGACTTGTGGTGGGCGATGGTTAACACTCGTCCCTCGGTGGTAACCATTGTCTGTTTAAATGTCCCTCTTGTTGTTGTCTCATACCTCTGTTTCTGCATCCCGCTTGAAAGTGTTCTCCACTTCCACAGTAGAAGCAGTGTGTGCAGCGCTCGCTGGCTCTGGTTTGCTGGCAGGCGTGGCATCTCCTCTCTGGACGACTTTGGTAGTGCTGCGCTGGATACTGAGGGGGTGGTGGCCGTTGGCGGGGGTCCTGATAGTTGTAAAACTGCATCTGTGGGTCTCTGTTATACTGCATAAGTGGTGGAGGGGCATATGACTGAAGACTAGTCACTGGCTGCTGTAGTGTCTCTTTAATTTGCGCTATTTCTGCACTTAGACCTTTAAGGGATGCTACACCTGCCTTAAGCTCTGCTAGTTCAGTAAACAACTCAGAGGGTATTTTAAGTTTGACCTCTTTAACTGGATTCTTGACAGGTAATGTGTCCTCTAACTGAACTGCACTCACACTTGTAGCTGACTGTGAGGCTAAACATCTTTTCTTGTTCTTCCTCTCTGTCTCATTCGCACAAGCCATATTTACCCTCTCTAACAAGAGCTCATCCGGAGTTTCAGGGTCTAACAGGAGTGGTTGCATGTCTATCCTAACACTGTCACTCTGAAACCCTGTAAGTATTGTGTGTAAGCACATACGTTGAACAAGAACTGGGTCATATTTAAGCCCTGACTCTGACTCTTGTGAAGCAAACAATACCTTCTGTTTTAAATCTAGGACTCTCATAAGGAAACTCTGGGCAGTCTCTTTAGGGTTCTGTACCTCTGAAGCAAGTTGTTTGTAGAGTTCAGTGGCACTCTTCTCTTGGAAATGTGAGCGGAGAATGCGGCGTAGGGTTGGCAAAGTAAGCTGGGCTTTTCCCTCAAGGTAGCTGCGTAGTTGTAGGCCTGGCAGAATAGCTCTAATGACAGAATCTACAATGTCCAGCTCTGAGTAGCCCCTGCTCAGTCCATTTTCAATCTGGTGAGCAAGACTGGAAAATGTCAGTTTATCCTTTTGGCCAGGTTCACCTATTTGTCCTGATATTTTAAAGTCCTTTTGCCAGTAGGGGGTTAGTTGCTTGTGATCAGGTGCACTACTCACAGGGTGGCTACTTGTTTGTGACTGGAGTTGAGCCGCTGTATTGTTTACCATCTTAGCTGTCTCTATTACCAGTGAAGTAGCAGTTGGTTGGTCGGTGTGCCTTGAATCACCTCTTCCATCTGCATTTGGTTCTGGTGTATCATTTTCAACTTTTATTATTTCAGCAATCTTGTCATTCAACAACAGTAGTTCTGACATTCCGTGGTCCTCAAATTCTTCCATTTCGTCTCTTTCAATGTGCATCTGGATGTGGGTCAGCAGAGACAAGCGTGTTCTTGTGCTGGCCTTTATCCTGTCCGCTATACCCAAAAACTCACAGATGGATACTAACTGGTCTTTGGGCAGGGTGTGCACTTCACGCACAACTTGATCTTGTAGTTGTTCCAGCATCGACATTGTGGCAGTAGACAGGAGGATCTTTGCAGGTACAGGTGACGCTGAGCTGTATGGTCTTCGCAGCTCCTGATGAACTCTGGTTGGCCTCAGGACACGTAGACTGGAACACAGCTGCCAGCTCTCCTTTACAACATCTTCCTCGCTGCAATCTGCCTGGGTTGTGTGGGGGGATTTAGCTGGTTTGGGCTAGGCGCACAGGCTGTGTACACCGGTCATCTAAGCAGCTATCCCAGCGGTGCCTCCAAATGTTGCACCCCTGAACACAGGGAGAAAGAATCACGAGAGTGATTTAAAAGATGTTTCTCTCATGCAGGAGTTTATTGCAATGACATTAATTGAACATCACTGTACAAGCACATGTTTGCGGCATTAGTATAAAATGGCGGAGCGCAAGTTCACATGTACAGAAAACGTGTCATCTCAAAATACAAAAAATAAAATAGCTTCAGCTTAATTTATCATGTTGGACCAACTGTAAAACGTCTCAACAATATATATAACACAACAAAACAACATTAGCAACCTTTACCTGAACACAGGGAGAAAGAATCACGAGAGTGATTTAAAAGATGTTTCTCTCATGCAGGAGTTTATTGCAATGAGGAGAAACAGCGCGAAAATCCCTAGTGGTGGATGACAGGCATTACCAGTCGATATCGACCAACAGATTCAGGCTTTCTGATGAACGCATCAGAAATAGTTAAAACCAAATTATTGTTGTTGTTTTTTTAAACCCCTGTAACTTTATCTTTATTGCAAACCTTTTTTAACTGTTTTTGAGCATGAACTCACTTCATGAATTTAATAACATATCGTTCCATTCTCACTTATCACACACACACACCTGGGGGGACAGGGGGCCACCTTTAACACACCTGGGGGGACAGGGGGCCACCTTTAACACACCTGGGGGGACAGGGGGCCACCTTTAACACACCTGGGGGGACAGGGAGGCCACCTTTAACACACCTGGGGGGACAGGGGGCCACCTTTAACACACTTGGGGGGACAGGGGGGCCACCTTTAACACACCTGGGGGGACAGGGGGCCACATTTAACACACCTGGGGGGACAGGGGGCCACCTTTAACACACCTGGGGGGACAGGGGGGCCACCTTTAACACACCTGGGGGGACAGGGGGCCACCTTTAACACACCTGGGGGGACAGGGGGCCACCTTTAACACACCTGGGGGGACAGGGGGGCCACCTTTAACACACCTGGGGGGACAGGGGGCCACCTTTAACACACCTGGGGGGACAGGGGGCCACCTTTAACACACCTGGGGGGACAGGGGGCCACCTTTAACACACCTGGGGGGACAGGGGGGCCACCTTTAACACACCTGGGGGGACAGGGGGCCACCTTTAACACACCTGGGGGGACAGGGGGGCCACATTTAACACACCTGGGGGGACAGGGGGCCACCTTTAACACACCTGGGGGGACAGGGGGGCCACCTTTAACACACCTGGGGGGACAGGGGGGCCACCTTTAACACACCTGGGGGGACAGGGGGGCCACCTTTAACACACCTGGGGGGACAGGGGGCCACATTTAACACACCTGGGGGGACAGGGGGCCACCTTTAACACACCTGGGGGGACAGGGGGGCCACCTTTAACACACCTGGGGGGACAGGGGGCCACCTTTAACACACCTGGGGGGACAGGGGGCCACCTTTAACACACCTGGGGGGACAGGGGGGCCACCTTTAACACACCTGGGGGGACAGGGGGGCCACCTTTAACACACCTGGGGGGACAGGGGGGCCACCTTTAACACACCTGGGGGGACAGGGGGCCACCTTTAACACACCTGGGGGGACAGGGGGCCACCTTTAACACACCTGGGGGGACAGGGGGCCACCTTTAACACACCTGGGGGGGACAGGGGGCCACCTTTAACACACCTGGGGGGACAGGGGGGCCACCTTTAACACACCTGGGGGGACAGGGGGGCCACCTTTAACACACCTGGGGGGACAGGGGGCCACCTTTAACACACCTGGGGGGACAGGGGGCCACCTTTAACACACCTGGGGGGACAGGGGGGCCACCTTTAACACACCTGGGGGGACAGGGGGCCACCTTTAACACACCTGGGGAGTTCAGTTACCCTCCAGCGCAGAGCTACGCCTGGGCTGGGGGCGTGGTCTGGGCTGTGTTGGGGGCGTGGCCTGGGCTGGGGGCGTGGTCTCACCTTGAGCGTCTCCAGGAGCAGAGCGGAGGTGAGGAGGGCCGAGGCGGCTGACAGCAGCCACATGAGGAGCACCGTGCTGGGGAAGCTGCCTCCGTACAGCCCCACCAGCCCCAGGCTGGCCCCCAACACCACAGCCACCAGGGGGTACAGCACCCGCAGAGCCCAGGGAGGAAGCTCCCAGCCTGGGTCACCAAGACGCACTCCTGGAGGGGAGAGAGGTGGGGGGGTCAGGGTAACATCATCACCATCATCATCTTCATCATGTGATGTCACTGAGTCGAGCGTACCTAGGCGTGTGGGTGAGTGTGTGGGGGAGGAGTCAGGGGAGGGGCTTGGGATGACAGTGCTGGCCATGGAGTACCCTGAGGGGGAGGGGCAGGGGGAGGAGGGGGAGAGACAGGCCTTGTGGATCTCCTCTCTATAAGCAGGCTTGTCCACACTCAACTCAGACCAGCCACTGCCCCACGAACCACAGCTCCGCCTGCAACACACAGGAGAGGGGGTGAGGGGGTGAGGGGGGGAGAGGGGTGAGGGGGGGAGGAGAGGGGTGAGGGAGGGAGGAGAGGGGTGAGGGGGGGGGAGGGGAGGTGGTGTAAGGTGGAGGTCTTACGTGTGAGTGAGGGAGGAAGTCTGAGGAGAGAATCGCCCGCTGTCCGAGGGGGAGGAAGAGGAGGAGGAGGAGGAGGAGGAGGAGGAGGAGGAGGAGGAGGGGCTGGTGTCTGGGTTCACGTCTGCAACTATGGATCTCAGCAGGCTCTCCTCTGAAGAGACACAAGACAAACACACGTCTCTCACTTACTAACCGGGTCTCTATTCTCTCCCTCCCTCCCTCCCTCCCTCCCTCCCTCCCTCCCTCCCTCCCTCCCTCCCTCCCTCCCTCCCTCCCTCCCTCCCTCCCTCCCTCCTGTGAGTGAATGAAGGTGCAGCAGGTTGAGGTTGTCTCACCAGACCAAGTGAGGGTGAGATTCTGTCCCAGAGACACCTGAGTAGACGGCTGGAGGTGGGGGGAGGGGAGGGAGGGGGAGGAGGGCAGGGAGGAGGGGGAGGAGGGCAGGGAGGAGGGGGAGGAGGGCAGGGAGGAGGGGGAGGAGGGTAAAGAGGAGGGGGGAGCCAGGCGGATCTTCAGAGCCCTCTTCCTCTTCAGCACGCGAGTCTGGACCATCTGAGCCTCTCCTCCACCGGGGTCAGAGGTCAGTCCCCAGATGCATGCTGGGAGGTCAAGGAGGCTATCGCAGGAAGGCCACAACACCATCCCTCCATCCTGTTCTCCTCCTGCTCCTCCCTCCTCCCCCGCCCCGCCCCCCCAGGGGCCCAGAGAGGAGGGCGTCGCCCATCCAGACACCTGTGACTCCGCCTCACACAGGAAGGACGGGACGCCTGCTTCTGATTGGCCAAGATAAACGTCCATTTCCACTGATTGGCAAACAGGAGAGGGAGGCGTGGAGATATCCACTGGAACCTGGAACACACATTCAGTATCAAGATGAGAGGAGGAGAGAGAGAGACAGACAGACAGACAGGCAGACAGGCAGACAGGCAGACAGACAGGCAGGCAGACAGGCAGACAGGCAGACAGGCAGACAGGCAGGCAGACAGGCAGACAGGCAGACAGACAGGCAGACAGGCAGACAGGCAGACAGGCAGGCAGACAGGCAGACAGGCAGACAGACAGGCAGACAGGCAGACAGGCAGACAGACAGACAGACAGGCAGATAGACAGACAGACAGACAGACAGACAGGCAGACAGGCAGATAGACAGACAGGCGGACAGACAGGCGGACAGACAGGCAGACAGACAGACAGGCAGATAGACAGACAGGCGGACAGACAGGCGGACAGACAGGCAGACAGACAGACAGGCAGATAGACAGACAGGCGGACAGACAGGCGGACAGACAGGCAGACAGACAGGCAGACAGGCAGACAGGCAGACAGACAGACAGACAGACAGGCAGACAGACAGACAGACAGGCAGACAGACAGACAGGCAGATAGACAGACAGGCGGACAGACAGGCGGACAGACAGGCAGACAGACAGACAGGCAGATAGACAGACAGGCGGACAGACAGGCAGACAGGCAGAGACCTGAATTCGGGTCTTCCTGAACAGGAAGCAGAGGAGACACTGCAGAGGAAACACCATCACCGCGATCACCATCCCCACGGCAACCGTCTCCCCGGTAACAAGCATGCGGAACGAAACAGGGCCGCTAAAACCAGAGATGGAACAGAGCGTTGACCATCAGTTCCATCACCCCCTCCCTCAGGTGTCTCTCCCCCCCTCTCAGCCCTCACCTGTGGCCCTGCTGGCCCGTGGCCCCGTACCACAGCGCCCCCAGGGCCAGGTACAGGTGCAGCAGCAGGGCGCAGCACGTCACCCTCTGACCCCGTGTGAACCGGCTGTGGGCGGGGCGTTCCCATAGCGACAGCCACAGGTGACCCTCTGTCAGCCCGTAGATCAGCTGGGAGGAGAGAACACTCCGGAACTGAGAGAGATCCTCCGGACCTGGGAGGGAGGGAGGGAGGGAGGGAGGGAGGGAGGGAGGGAGGGAGGGAGGGAGGGAGGGAGGGAGGGAGGGAGGGAGGGAGGAGAAAGACAAGGACAGGTGACAAAAAGGTGTGTGTCTGTCTGTGTGTGTGTGTCTGTGTGTGTGAGTGTGTGTGTTTGTGTGTGTGTGTGTCTGTGTGTGTGTGTGTGTCTGTGTCTGTGTGTGTGTGAGTGAGTGTGAGTGTGTGTGTGTGTGTGAGTGAGTGTGTGTGTGTGTGTACTCACAGGAGGCCAGCACCTGTCTCTCCAGCGTGGGGCTCCTCTGGTCTACAGAGAGCCAGCTGTCCACCAGGAAGAAGAACAGACGGTCAGACTGAGGGTCCACAACCACCACATGCTGCACAAACCAGGAGGGGTCCAGACCTGGGAGAGACACACAGAGCTGGGTGCACCGGTGTGTGTGTACCTGTGTGTGTGGGTGTGTGTGTGTAGGTGTGTGTGTACCTGTGTGTGTGTGGGTGTGTGTGTGTAGGTGTGTGTGTGTACCTGTGTTGTCGTGCCACAGGTGTATCTTCCACACGTCCCCCAGGTGTGTGTGTGTGTGCAGGTGGAACAGGTCCAGGCTGCTGCGCTGGAAGGCCCCGGGCCTCCTCAGGTGTCGGGCCCCGCTCTGGGACACACCGTGGAGGCTGATCCCCACATGAGCTGTGGTGCCTGGGGGACAGAGAGCCTGGTCACCCCTCACAGCTGGGGCTGCTTACACATCCATCCATCCATCTCTCCATCCATCCATCTCTCCATCCATCCATCTCTCCATCTATCCATCCATCCATCCATCCCTCTCCCTCTCCCAGTACCTGCTCCACGCCTCCAGCCAGTCTTGACCAGGACCCAGTAGTGGTGGGGTCCTGGGGGTCCACAGAGGCTCCCCTGGGCCAGCCTCAGCCTCTCCATCAGGTCCATCCTGTGTGCAGCCTGGCCCAGCAGCAGGTGGACACCCACCAGCACGGCACACACCAGCCCCACCAGGACGTTCCTCCCCGGGCCACCCTCCTGCAGCAGCAGCACATTCAGACGTCTGGTTCACTGCTGCTCAACCTCCCAGGCCCACAGGTTCTACAATCTAAAAGACTCAACATTCTAGAGATTCTGAATGTTTCTAGAGACCTCCAGGAAGAGGTGAGCCGGGTGAAGAGAAGCGTACCGGCGGCAGCAGCAGCAGAGCCTCAGGGTGGACGAACACGCTGGCCCCAAACAGGGTGAGGTGCTGGGTGAGGCAGCGGGCTCTGTGGAGGGTGCTGCCCCCTAGTGGCTGGAGGCCAGCACTGCTCCAGCGCCCCTCCTCCTGGCTGTAGTACTGACAAAGAGAGCTGAACACCCAAGCTGAGGCCTGGACAGCCTCAGGGACAGCCTCAGGGACAGCCTCGAGGGGCAGAGAGGAGTAGAGGCTGATGGTGAGAGGCTGGGCTGAGGAGTTCAGCCTGGGGGACAAGTTCACCTATCAGGGTTATTTGTCATTTTGAACGAGGAGGAAAGGTTTAATTACTGTTACACACACACAAGCTGTGTTTAAAGACATGCAAGTCTCTGTGTTGAACAGACCCTCTTAAAATGCTCTGCAGGATGGTCGTAATAATAATCACATTAGTTATGTGTTTAATACATATGAAACATACAGAGGAGAATATGTTAATGCTTTTGTTAACACTTTTATTTTGAAAGGAGACTCACAGTGGGGACAGGAAGATGGTTTCCTCCAGGGAGTCTGACGCGTTAGAGAAGAAGAGGCTGTTCTCTTGAAGCAGGGTATTCTGGGATGCAGGAGGACCACCCTGGGAGGTCACGAGGATGCGCACCTCTCCAGAGCGACGCCCAGCAGCCCCTGTGGGGAGTCAAAACAAAGTTCAAACTTTATTCGTACTACACTTTGTAACAAACATCTACCTGGAAGGTAACGTACCTGAGAGCAGACGGAACAGGAAGGAGATGAACAGTCCAGCATTTGGTTTCAGCCAATCACCAGCCTTCACCGTGAAGTTCACCCACCCATTGGTCAAAAGGGTTACATTGAGGCCTGGGGGCGTTCCCTCCTCCACTCCCCCTCCCCTCCCACCTTCACCCATGTGACCCCTCCCAGGCTTAGCCCCGCCCACACCCAGTGGTGTTGCGTTGTCCAGGGTGACTTGTATGGCCCTATCAGGGTCCAGGTCCTGGATGGGGATTGGCTGGCCCTGAGGGGAGGTAAACTCCATGGCGGCCATCTTGGTGGAGATGGGGGAGCTGGCGGGGGCGAGGAGGGGGGTCCAGCCGCCCCCGTCGATGCTGAGGAGGATCTGGACCACCTCCGATCCCCTCCTCCTCAACTGGTCGCCAAGGGAGACGGGGATGAGGAACTGGCAAGGAGGAGGGAGGGAGGAGGATCTCAGCGCCTCATTGGAGGATGTCGACCAGGAAGGCGGTTGCGATTGGTCGGACCGGTTCAACCGGCTGGGGCTGTCGTCAGCGGTGCACAGGAGCCGGGAGGGGTCGCCGCGGAAACCCAGGGTGTCGATCCGAGGGGTGGAGAGAGAGAGGGGCTCCTCACCGGGGGAACGGCCACGCATCAGGGAGCGCATGAGCGCCCCTGCAAGAGAGAGAGCGCACCCTGCAGGTCTGGAGGGGGAGGACAGGGAGGAGGAGCCAGAGGATGGGGAGGAGGGGCTAGAGGAAGGGGAGGAGGGGCTAGAGGAAGGGGGGGAGGGGCTAGGAGATGGTGAGGAGGAGTTTAAGGACTGGGAGGAGGGGCTGGAGGATAAGAAGGCGGAGCTTGAAGCCAAAGCACTTCCTGTAAGAGACAGAGAAGGACATTATCAGACAGAAACCGTGAAGTTCAGAGGGGGACTAGAGGGGGACTGAAGGGGGACTGGAGGGGGACTAGAGGGGGACTAGAGGGGGACTGAAGGGGGACTGGAGGGGGACTAGAGGGGGACTGAAGGGGGACTGGAGGGGGACTGGAGGGGGACTAGAGGGGGACTAGAGGGGGACTGGAGGGGGACTGGAGGGGGACTAGAGGGGGACTGAAGGGGGACTGGAGGGGGACTGGAGGGGGACTGAAGGGGGACTGGAGGGGGACTGAAGGGGGACTGGAGGGGGACTGAAGGGGGACTGGAGGGGGACTGGAGGGGGACTGGAGGGGGACTGGAGGGGGACTGGAGGGGGACTGAAGGGGGACCGGAGGGGGACCGGAGGGGGACTAGAGGGGGTCTGGAACCCCTGGATGGTCAGTTAGAGTCTTAGACTGGTCCGTACCAAGGATGGTGAGGATGTTCCTTCCTGTTTCTATGGCTACGGGGTCTCCTGGTTCCGTGTGCTGTTCCATCACGTGGATCATCCTCCCCAGCGCTTCTAGAACTTCCTCCTGGCAGCATGCCTCGCTCGGAACCTCCTGGAACAAACACACAGGACGACAAACCTTGAGGATTCACATACAATTCTTTCACATGATCATATGATGTTTTATGCATGGTAACATTAACATGTGGCGTGTAGAAAGTCTATCAGATAATCCAGACATCTTTCTCTGTGTGTCATTCATGACTTGGTGAGGTTCAGAGATGCTGCTGTTACTCACTGTGGCCTGAGCCAGGGCAGAGCTGACCAGGGCAGCATCCTGGACGGAGGACAGGGGGAGAGAGGCCAGCGCTCGGGTCACCTCCTCCCTGATCTCCCTCCTCTCCTGGAGATCCTCTCCCCTGTCCTCACGAGCCATCTAGGAGAGGAGAGGGGAGAGGAGGAGGAGAGGAGAGCAGAGGAGATGAGGAGGAGAGGAGGAGGAGAGGAGAGCAGAGGAGATGAGGAGGAGAGGAGGAGGAGAGCAGAGGAGATGGGGAGGAGAGGAGGAGGAGAGGAGATGAGGAGGAGAGGAGGAGGAGAGGAGGAGGAGAGCAGAGGAGATGAGGAGGAGAGGAGGAGGAGAGGAGGAGGAGAGCAGAGGAGAGGAGGAGGAGAGGAGAGCAGAGGAGATGAGGAGGAGAGGAGGAGGAGAGGAGGAGGAGAGCAGAGGAGATGAGGAGGAGATGAGGAGGAGAGGAGAGCAGAGGAGATGAGGAGGAGAGGAGGAGGAGAGCAGAGGAGGAGAGGAGAGGAGATGAGGACCAGAGGAGATGAGGAGAGCAGAGGAGACAGGAAGAGGAGGGGAGGAGATGAGGAGAGGACAACAGAGGCAAACCGAGGAGGAGAGAAAGATCAAGGCATCATGTGACACGGCCTCACCTGGTTGAGCAGACTGCTCAGGGAGATGCTGAAGGGAATCAGCTCCTGGGGGTTGCCATGTTGGAGGGTCGACCTCAGCTTGGTTCTGCTTCTGTTCCTCAGCAATTCTCTGGCAACCTCCCCCTCCTCAGGCTCCCACACCGACAGAGTCCTGTCAGCACAGTCAGAATACATCACGACATCACAACAGGTGACAACAGGTGACATCACAACAGGTGACATCACAACAGGTGACAACAGGTGACAACAGGTGACATCACAACAGGTGACATCACAACAGGTGACAACAGGTGACATCACAACAGGTGACATCACAACAGGTGACATCACAACAGGTGACAACACAACAGGTGACATCACAACAGGTGACATCACAACAGGTGACAACAGGTGACATCACAACAGGTGACAACAGGTGACATCACAACAGGTGACAAAAGGTGACATCACAACAGGTGACAAAAGGTGACATCACAACAGGTGACATCACAACAGGTGACAAAAGGTGACATCACAACAGGTGACATCACAACAGGTGAAAACAGGGGACAGTAAGTACAGGGCCATTCCCCCCTGAGGCAAGTAGGGTGAAGTGCCTTACTCAAGGACACAACGTCATGTTGGCATGGCAAGGATTCGAACCAGAAACCTAATTACTTATTACTAGCCTGATTAGGAATAGCCCAATATTCTTTACCTGCTGAGCCACCTGACTCCCAGAAATCCTGTTCAGTCATCCTCACCTGTTGAGGGCCGTGACCTTCGACCCCAGGTGGTCCTCCACCTGCAGGACCACAGAGATGACCGGCAGGCGCGTCTCTGGCCCAGGGTTGCCAAGGGGAACCAGGGCTCGGAATGTGGACTGGGTTCCCCTGGTAACGGAGAAATAGAATGCAACATTCAAGGCTGGTGTCCTGCTAGTCAACGACACAGTGAGATGAATCTAGAGCAGCTGTACCTGTAGAGGGTTAGCAGGGGGCAGGAAGGGGGGCTGGGCGGGCAGGGGGCCACCTGGAGGGTGTATATGAGCTGTGCAGAATCCTGCCAGCCTGGACAACAGGGGGGAGGACATAACT
Organism: Neosalanx taihuensis; assembly: GCA_030340665.1. Taxonomy (NCBI): domain Eukaryota; kingdom Metazoa; phylum Chordata; class Actinopteri; order Osmeriformes; family Salangidae; genus Neosalanx; species Neosalanx taihuensis. Next base: position 1,191,623 of record CM059303.1, read on the forward strand.
AGGACACTAGAAGACTAGGACACTAGAAGACTAGGACACTGGGAGACTAGGACACTAAGAGACTAGGACACTAGAAGACTAGGACACTAAGAGACTAGGACACTAGGACACTAAGAGACTAGGACACTAGGACACTAGGAGACTAGGACACTAAGAGACTAGGACTCTAGGAGATTAGGAAACTAGAACACTAAGAGACTAGGACTCTAGGATACTAGGAGAGGAGACCCCTAGAATCCTAGGACACCAGTTACCTGAGCAGGTGTAGGTGACTCCAGTCTCCAGCAGGTGTGTGTCTCTCCCAGGCTCCAGACTACACTGCCCTCCGCGTGGGGGAGGGTAGGGGCTGAGGGTGAGGCTGGCACTGCCCAGGAACCCACCCCCAGGCTGGGTCACCTTCAGGGTGAGGGTGAGGGGCACCCCCTCCTGGAGCACACCAGGACGGAGCACCAGCTCAGATGAACGACCCCCCGTGGAGGTAGTGACCTCGTCCAGGTCAAGGGTCAAGCCGGTCTGGTCCATAGCAGTCCATTGGTACTGAGGGAGAGAGCGGGAGAGAGAGAGTGAGACGGAGAAAAACAGACATGAACTAATGATTAAAACCTCAACTTTACTCAACCTCAAATCTAAATCTAAAGTTACCTCAGCATGGCTGCCACACTGCTCACAGCCTCCAGACAGCACGACGGGGCGACCGACACCGACCCGCAGCGAGGAGAGAGGGCGACAGGAAGTACACTCCACCGTCACAGGAAGTACTTGGGCCTGGCTCACAGACACCTACACACAGACGAGACACATCAGACAATCTGAACAACGCAATACTGAAGTGATTACTGCATGGATGCCTGGATCCAGCGGTTTATTAAAGGGGAGTTAGTCTAGAGGCGACCTGCTGTTCTTACAGTCTGTGTAGTGAAGCCTGCTGTTCTTACAGTCTGTGTAGTGGAGTCTGCTGTTCTTACAGTCTGTGTAGTGGAGTCTGCTGTTCTTACAGTCTGTGTAGTGGAGTCTGCTGTTCTTACAGTCTGTGTAGTGGAGTCTGCTGTTCTTACAGTCTGTGTAGTGGAGCCTGCTGTTCTTACAGTCTGTGTAGTGGAGTCTGCTGTTCTTACAGTCTGTGTAGTGGAGTCTGCTGTTCTTACAGTCTGTGTAGTGGAGTCTGCTGTTCGTCCCTTCTTGTTGACGGTCAGAGTGAAGATGTAGACCTCTGCCTGCAGGACCCAGCTGGGCACAGTCATCACGCTGCTGCTGCTGTTCCACTCCTGACCAGCAGGGGGCCTGCTGGATTTCTACAGGGTGGAAACCAGGAGGAGGAGCCATTGGTAAACGTACTGGTGTGACTATCAACTAAGATGTCTCCTTGTACCTGGATTCATGTCTTCCTACCTGAGAAATGAAACTCCATTGATACTCCAGCCCCATCTCCCCTCCAGGCTCCACGTCAGGGTCATGGGACAGAGAGCCGTCCAGGATCAGGTCACTGTGGCTGGGCCAGAGTCGCTGGGAGCCCCCCTTGATGACGGCTACCAGGGGGGAGTGAACCACAGAGAGGCTGGTGCTCCTGGACAGATCCAGGGGAGTTCCCTGAAGTCTGGTGGTGAAGACCAGGCAGAAGAGGCCCACCTCCAGGGTCCGTCCTGGGAGGGACAGCAAGGGGGAGGTCACGTCTACGTCCCCTCTGAGGGCCACCAGACGCCCCTGGGAGGGCGACCCCTCCAACACGCCTTCGGATCCACAGTCAGTCCCTTCATACACCTTCCACTGGTAGGTGGTCTTGTACATGGTGCAGGTCTTAGCTTGTATTCTAGCTTCAAAGTAGCCTGGTCTGGATCTGGGGATGGTGGAGTGACTCTGGACTAAGGTGACCTCAGGAAGCGAACACTGGAGGTCTCTCACCTCCACACGCACACGGGACGAGGCTCGGCTGATGTGATTGGACGCCGTGAGCTGGACAGAGTAGCGTGCGGCTGATCGGTAGGTGTGGGAGACGGAGAATGAGTCGGTGATAACGACTTCATCCGTGTCTCCAAAGTCCCAGTGAAACTTCAGATCGGTGCCTCCGTCTGTTACCGCCAGGAAGGTTACCGGATGTCCGGAGAACGTTTGCGTCGATGTACACTGTAGTGTGACCTCCTTAACGGGAGCCTGGATGGCGAAGCTCTCGTTCACGGTTTGGCCGCAGACGCCATTGTCTGCCACCAAACCGACGGATAACAAACCACTTCCGGGTGAGGAGAACTTCACTTCCTGTCCCTTGACCTGTTCTGGTTGGGACCCTGGAAGGTGGAACCTCCAGGTGTAGCTGGTCGGAGATCCACTCGTGACTTCTGCTCGAAAACTAACTTCTTTTAGAACCTCTAAGCTGGGGGAACTTGGGCTGACCAATCGTAGACCCTGAATCCGCTGGATCACCTGCACCATCTGAACCACCTGAGATCTGCTCACCTGGTTCCAGGCTCTCGCAGTCACAGAGTGGGTCCCGACTCCGAGGTCAGAGGTCGTGAACCCACCCCTGGCAAACTCGACAACCGGACCGCTTTCCTCGAAGGTTAAAGAGAAGGTGACGTCACTTCCTTGGGAGACGGCAGGTGTGAGGACGAGGGCGTCTCCGGTACAGAGAGAGGAGCTGCTCATGTCTAGTGTCAGGCCTTGGACAGCTTCCTGGACGGTGACTCTGTGAGAGGCAGCCTTCCAGCTCACCTTGTTGGACACCTTCACAGACACCTCATGGACACCTGCTTCCACGAAGGTGTGGACGAACGACACGTTGGTTGAAAAGGACGGTTTTCCAAAGGGGAGGGAAACCGTCCACAGGAACTGGTAATCGTCCGCTTGTTTGGGGTCGACGATGGCATTCCAACTCCCTTCCTGTCCCAGCACCACGGCCTCTTGAGACGGACTAACGGTCAGATGTCGTATCGGTGCTTGGGTGCAAACATCAGCGACCAGAGAGGTCGACCCCACCAGGCTCAGAGCGCTCACGCTCACTCGATACACCCCAGGGTTCCGGAACGTGTGAACTGCGCTGGAGTTCCCCTTGTGGATCTCTAACGGCGACCCGTCACCAAAATTCCAACGGAACTCCAAGGAGGAGACGCGTCCGTTCAGCTGAGCTTGGAGCAGCACCTCCTCCCTGCTCCTGACGCAGCCCTCAGGGAGGAGCCTGTGGAGGGTTAACCTGTACACCTCCACCAGCAGGGACTGCCTGGCCCGGCTCACAGGGTTGGACACGGTCACAGTGACTGTGTAGTTCCCTGCTGAGCCGTACAGGTGAGAGGAGGAGCCAGCAGGGGGGGTCTCCTCCCCCGACCCGTCACCAAAGTCAAAAACCCAGACCAGGTCCGACCCTGACGCCACCTCCCCCTGGATCTCCGTGGCAGAGTTCAGCTCGTTGGGTCCGTTGTAGCTCAGCCGGAGTCCGGACACAGCTTCCAGCACAGTCAGCGTTACCCATGACGACAAGACAGTCAGAGTGTTGTTAGCACTCACAGTAACGTTGTAGCTGCCGGCCCTGGACACAACATGGCTGACCTGGCCTCGGAACACCTGGACCTGTTTGGAACCGTCGCCAAAGTTCCACGTGTAGAGGATTCCGTAGCCGGGAGGTTGAGGGGAGGCTTCTAGAAGCAAAGCCTGGTTGACGAGGGGGAGGGGGGGACTAGGGGAGATGGACAGACTGGTCAGAGGAAGTCGGACTTTAATGGTCGTGGATCTTTCCACGCTGTCGTAGCTGTTAAAGACCTGGACTTTCACTGTGTAGTCACCTGGGGGAACAATGACCACATCAATAACAACATCAAACTATACTGATATACATCTCAACTTTCATCACAACAAAATGTTTTCTAACTGCACTGCATTTGTGTACATATATATGTAGCCAAACCCAGTAACCACCATATATATAACAAAACTTTTATATTAGATGTTCATGCCAGTCTAGAATATATTATTTATACTTTATGTGCTCATTATAACAAATGTTTAGCAGAATAAGAGTTATGAACACCAGGTAGTGTGTTTACCTGGCTGTGAGTAAGCATGGCTAGCAGAGTCCTGCACATACACCTGTCTGACTCCACCCTTCAGAAGCTCCTCCCCCCTAGACTCATACAGGGCAGGGTGGGTGTGGTTTACCTGGCCACTCCCATCTCCAAAATCCCACCTGCAGAAAAGGTGTAGACATTAAACTCATCTTTGATTCTAGTCCACAGATTCAACACTGAATTGATCGACCAATTCAGAACATTTCAACATCAGCAGATTCATCACATGATCAGTGTAACTCATGACCCTGACCTGAAGGTGACCCCTAGGGAGATGTCAACTTTGACCCTGAAGGTGTAGAGATGTGTGTCTGCGACCGCGATGACCTCGACGACGGAGACAAACTGTGATTGGGCAATCGGGTTCATGACATCAGCGGTCAGGATGACCTCAGTGGTCTCAGAGCTCACAGGATTGGCTGCTGTCACCTGGTGGATCGACATGCTGCGTTACATAAACATTAACACAACACTGCACACTGTTGTAAATCACACACACACATACACACACACACATACAACCACACATACACACACATACAACCACACACACATACACACACAAACACATACAACCACACACGCACGCACGCACGCACACACACACACACACACACACACACACACACACACACACACACACACCAGATCCCATGGACAGACAGACAGTGACTGTGTGAGTTCACCTTGAGCTTGTACTGAGAGGGTTTCTGGAACACCACACTGTAGGAGTCTCCTTCATGGACAGAGCTCTGCAGGTGCTCTATCACCCAGGTGAACCTCACTGAAGACCCTCTGTCCACCCTGGCGGTGAACACCTGCGAGGGGGGAGATATCATCAGGGAGACCGCTACAGCAAGGAGACCTCTCACAATCGCCATCTGGTTCATTCACCATGTCAATGTACACTAACATGAAAGTGACTGTGGCAGGAAGGTGTAAAAATACATTCACACTGAGTCGTTTAGCAGATGCTCTCATCCAGAGTGACAGTTACAAGGTGAGTAGGGTGAAGTGCCTTGCCCAAGGACACAAGGTCATTTGACACGGCCAGGAATCGAACTGGCAGATTCCCTAACCTCTCAGGGTGTAAGAATCTCACCTGTGACACGCCCACCAGCATCCTGAGCTGTCTGCTGGGTGTCAGGTGCAGCCCTGCCACCTGCTCGTACGCCCTCACCTCCACACCTGCGCTCTGGGAGCTCACCCTGTTCACCACCCTCACCCTCACACTGCTCTCCCCTACAGAGGGCACCACCAGCAGGGCCCAGGAGAACCAGGAACCAGGGGGCTCCTGCTCACATCCACCCCAGCCACGAGGCAGCTCCTCTGGGCAGGAGCGGTGGAAGAGCACCCCCTTCTGGAGCACCGGGGCAGACCAGGAGCTGGTGGCTCCGTCACCGGAGTGGATCTTAACGACAAGGAGCGTGGGGACGTCGACCAGGATGTGGATCCGGTGGTCTGCGTCAGGCTGGGGGTGGATGAAGCGAAGCCCAGAGATGGGGCTCGGTGCTGGGGTGGGCGAAGGGGTCAGGCCCCTGGTGATGGGGGTGCTGGAGGTGTGGGTGAAGCCGCTGACATGGTTCTGTCCGGTGCCGTGTCCGTGCAGTGTGTCCACGTACAGCATCCGTACATCACACTCCACCCCATCCATCCACACTCCCCCCGCAGGGGGAGACGAGAAGCCGCCCTCCCCCCACCCTCCCCACTCCTCCCCCCTCAGGGAGAGGTAGCTCTGACGCCAGGGGGAGGAGCCGTGGGCTCGGCAGTGCAGGAAGGTTCCGGGGGGGCGGGTGGATTGTACAGCCAGGATGTCATCAGGGAACACCAGGATCTCTCTCTCTGGGAGAACCACCTGAGCAGGTCAAACACACACCAACACACCAACACATCACATCACTGTCAGATCAGATGAGCCTTCATTTGCTCCTGCAGTGGGGACAAAGAAAGGTACAGTACAGCACTCAAGAGTAACATATTCAAATATAAAAAATACAAAATAGATAAGATCTTTATTTGTATAATTAGTATATCAAAATGTTCTTGATAAAGCATGTGTAATACTAGTTCAGGTATTCAGGGTGATGTAGGATGTGTCGGCAGGTAGTGCACTCACACTGATGTGGCTATGCTCTGCATTGGGCTCCACTCTGAGGGGCAGGTCTGCCACCTGGTGGTACAGCGGCGGTACTGCGCCGTAGCGAGGGGGCAGGGAGTACCTGCGGCCCCCAGGGGAGGCAGGGGGCTGGTAGGGGCTGCAGGGGCTGGTGACGGGGACACAGGCCTCCAGCAGGTGGCACCAGTAGCGCCCCCGGGCACAGCCCCCTGTGGTGTTGCAGAGGGGCAGGGACGAGCACATGCTGAAGGGGTTCAAGAGAGTTCTGCACCCTGAGGAGGGAGGAGAGGGAGGAGGGAGGAGAGGGAGGAGAGGGAGGAGGGAGGAGAGGGAGGAGAGGGAGGAGAGGGAGGAGGAGGGAGGAGGAGGGAGGAGGAGGGAGGACAGGGAGGAGGGAGGAGGAGGGAGGAGGAGGGAGGAGGAGGGAGGACAGGGAGGAGGGAGGAGGGGGAGGAGGAGGAGGAGGGAGGAGGAGGGAGGAGGAGGGAGGAGAGGGAGGAGAGGGAGGAGGGAGGAGAGGGAGGAGAGGGAGGAGAGGGAGGAGGAGGGAGGACAGGGAGGAAGAGAAGGAGGAAAAATGGTTTTGCACAACTTTTTCCAAAACTTTAAGTGACAATTTTTACAAACAAATTTTCACACAACAAACAACAACATGGTCTCCAGCCCCCACCCCCCTGCCTCTGTACCTGGGGGCACCAGGTGTTGGTTGGGCCTGCAGTAAGGCCGGAGGATGAGGACCCTGGCCAGGGACCACACCTGGCTGGGCAGGACCACCAGCTCCACAGCCTCCACCTGGCCAGCGTGGCTGAACCACAGCCCAGGGAAGAGCAGCATCTGGGGGGCAACGCTTCAGAGTCAGACAGCCTCAGACAACACAGTACACATTCAGAAGACAACCACAAGTATCGTTTTAGAATCATTCGTTTTGTTTTATGATATACACACTCACAAGGTCATGACAAAGGGGTTCTACACACACACACTCTCACACACACACTCACACACTCACACACACGAGTGTGGATTGGATGACACGCACCTCCACCCTGAGTTGGCCGGTTTCCGGGGCGACAGGAAGGGGGCGGAGCTGGGTCTTAGAGTAGATGGCGGACATCAGAGGCACACCTGTCAGGTAAGTGTCTGGAGACGGCAGAGACACTACAGGGAACACAGAGGGACACACTGCACAGGAAATAGAAAAGCAAACACAATACCTGACAGTATGTTTATCTCTGTCTGTCTGTCTCTCTCTCTCTGTCTGTCTGTCTCTCTGTCTGTCTCCCTCTCTCTCTCTCTATCACACATTCACATACTACAAAAACTACTAAACATTCAGTTTCTCTCTCTGACTAAAATAACGTTGATTGACATTAACTGATTCTCTGAGTGTTATTCTCTCTTCCCCCTTGCTTCTCTCCCTCACTCATCCTTATCCCTTTCTGAACTTTATTCTCTCCCCCCTTCTCCTCCCCCTCCTCCTCCCCCTCGTCCCCCCATGCTGCTGTACCTGTCGCCTGCTTCTCACAGAGGAAGAGGTGTTCTTCCTCACATGCTGCCGTCCTCTGCTGTCCTCCTCTGATCCCCAGGGCCACCAGGGGGCAGCCTCCCTGCCTCTCCCCAGCCCTGCCCAACCCAGGGCCCCTTGACCAGGAGCCCTCGGCCCCACTGTGCCCCACCCACACCCAGACACCAGCTTTCCTATGGACAAACAGAAAAACATAAACAGATATCTTAGGAACCAATACTAATGTAGAACTTCTTTATTTTGACAAGCAAAAATACTTGAGGAATAACGAACAGGAAGGACTAAACAAAACATTTCGAAATATTAAAAATTTACATTACAGCACAAATACAGACGACAAAAGAATTCTAGATTAAGTGAAAATAAATGTTCTCCCACGTCGAATATTCGCCTCAACACAGCTCCTCGTTCCTCACCTGTTGAAGGAGTTCTGGATGAACAGCAGGTGGTCTGGACCCCGTACCCTCACCTGCTCGCCCCCCGCCGTGCGTCTGCACCCCCTCTGCACCTCCGACCACGCCGACGCCGCTCCCGACAGCCAATAGCATCGCAGCGTGTCCAGGTCGACCTGAGCTCCCACAGGGCACCCACTCTCCTCTAAAACAGACCAGACCAATCAAGACTCGATCAGCTGGAGTTCAAACTGTCCCAACAAAATACGTGCGCAAAGTTTGGAAAGATCCAAGATTCAAACACAAACATACCAACACAAACAACTGGCTAGTACTGTGGTGTGTGATCTACCCTTCACAGAGAAAGAGCCTGTTGTTGACGTTACATTTCCATTTAGTCATTCAACAGACACTCTTATCCAGAGAGACTTACAGCAAGTACAGGGACATTCCCCCTGAGGCAAGTAGGGTGAAGTGCCTTGCCTAAGGACACAACGTCATGTTTGCACGGCCAGGATTTGAACCAGGACTCTTCTGATTATCAGCCCCCCCCCCCTCCCCTCTCTCACCTCCCACAGAGAAGCGCAGAGTGACCCACAGGCTCCAGAGCTGCAGCAGGTTCCCAGGAGCCATCATCTCTGTCCTCTTCAGGGCTCCTGGATGGATGAGGAGCTGCCAGAAGCTTGTGGCTGTTTGGACTGAGGGTCCCTTGGGTGCTTGTCTGTCTCTCTGTGTGTCTCTCTCTCTTCTCTCTCTCTGCGTAGCTTTACCTCCCACTGCCCTTTACTTTCTTACCCACCACCCCCCCACACACACACCCCCCGTCTGTCTGTTTTGTTTCCACCCCCAAAAGAATCTCCTCCTCCTTTCCTCTTAAAGTTTCTCTATTGTCTCCTTTTCACCCCCGTCTGTATGTGTTTATTTCTCAACCCCCCCCCCCCCGTCTCACACACACACACACACACACGCACACACACACAAACCCACCTTCACTCTTTTTCACACACAAACTTTCTCTTTGTTTCTCCGCCCATCATTAACTTAATATCCCTATTTCCCATCCCTCTTTTTTCCTCTCCCTCTCTCTCCCCCCTCCCCACCCTCTCCCTAGTCAAAGTGAGTTATGAGCTGCGAGGGGAGATGGAGGAGCTGCCATTGTTTCCAAGGCTCGCTCGTCCCTCTCTACAAGGCTGGGTGACTTAGTGCTTGTCTCTGGGCAACGGACCCAGGAACAGGGTAGAGAGGAGACCTGGGGGGGGGCAGGGGAGGCCAGAGAAGACAGAGGAGGCCAGGGGGGAACTGGGGAACCCCGGGGGGGGACAGCAGACCCCTGACTAAGGACACACAGGAGGAGACTCACATGGGGGTAAAGATATGAAGTGGGTCTGAGATCTGGAGATACTCTGATGTTTGACACTAAACAGTGTTAGAACTGAGCACTGCTGATCCATCATATTCAGCTGTGGTTTTCTGCTTAGTTTCAATGTCACTTTGGATGAAAGCATCCGCTAAATAATTGAGGTGTAACGATAACGTTCACTTTTATGCTGGTGTGCAGTTTCTCTAGTGAGAATTCAGGCCTAGTTTAGCTCAGATTTTTTATTATCAGTATTATTATTTAATCCCAGATGTCCTCTACTAAATGCTTCTGGATTAAACGAACTTTCTAGGTTGTCAGCAGGAGCTAAGAGAAGCTTCATTCGATACCCTCTTCTCCTCTTCTACTTGTTGACCCAGTGTAAAACACACAGTAAGTAAACCGTCTATAGAACTGAACCCCCTTGTGACGCAAATGCCAGAGAAAGAGAGGATGCCGTTAGAGTTGCCTGGCAACAGAACAGATATATATAAAAAAGGTTGTTAGGGGTGTTAGTTAACGGGCAGTTTGAACAGCAGTAACATTAGAACACGGGTTAGTTTCATACATTAGAACAACATGTTATATGAGGGGTATGCTTAAAGATCATAACATACATTTTTGACAAGGGACTAAAGTTTTTTTGTTTTTTTTTATTCCTTCTGTAAAAAAAATAAAAGTCTGGAGGATGCGGGCATCGATCCCGCTACCTCTCGCATGCTAAGCGAGCGCTCTACCATTTGAGCTAATCCCCCTGTAGAGGGGATCATGAATTATACATGTTAAGAATCTTTCAGATCAAGTTATCTTAATTTCAAGAGTATTCAAGGCACATATTGATTAACTACGTGTGAGAAAATGTAGCAGTTACAATACCGAAAGTCTGCATTTTAATACCTTGTTCAAATTTGTATAATTCAAAAAAATCCTATGAAGACTTTTATTCTGAAGCTGTCCTCAGAATGAGGAAGATTGACTAAGGAAGTGAATGAGCTGACTGCCTCATGGCTCTGCTCAACATATCCCCTGTAACAACGTACTGATTTAACTCTTGTAAGATTGTTAATAATAAATAAAAAAATTCTGTGTAGTTTCAGTTCAAGTTGCTCGCTGACTTGCCTTTTTCCACTTAATCCCTGAAAAAAAAAAGACTGGAGGATGCGGGCATCGATCCCGCTACCTCTCGCATGCTAAGCGAGCGCTCTACCATTTGAGCTAATCCCCCTGTAGTAGGACACATGCATTATACATGTTAATAATCTGTCAGTCTGAGTTATCTTAATTTCAAGAGTATTTAAGGCACATACTGATTTACTACATGTGACCTTGCTGCTGAGAATGTCCCCAGTAACAACATACTGATTTAACTCTTGAATGTTAAGAAGAAATGTTATTATGCTGTTGTAGCATTATTAATTTAGACATACTGTACATCTTTCTGTGTAGTTTCAGTCCAAGTTGCTCGCTGATTTGACATTGTTACTTATTCCCTGTAAAAAAAAATCTGGAGGATGCGGGCATCGATCCCGCTACCTCTCGCATGCTAAGCGAGCGCTCTACCATTTGAGCTAATCCCCCTCTGTTAACATGGGGAACTTTTATAGGTCCTAACTCTAACTCCAACCTGCCTAATCTTCCTTTTCCACTCCGGGTACGTGCTAATACATGTGTACTTGCATAAAATGTATATTTCACAGTACTTTTAACACTAAATGCATTTTGATGAAATGTAGAAAACTAAAGTATTCCTGACTGCCTAATATTACTGACCACCTTACTGTGTTTGTCTATTATCAAATCAAATCAAATCAACATTTATTTGTATAGCCCTTTTTACAAGCAATGTCACAGAGGGCTTCACATATGCCCATAGAACCGCCCCTCAACCAACCTAAACCCTCAAGGAAGACAAGGAAAAACTCCCAGAAAAACTCACTAGGTAGAAAAAATGGAAGAAACCTTGGAAGGAGCAATTCAGTGAGGGATCCCCTCCTCCAGGGACGGTTGGAGAAAGTGAAGAGCGGAACACAGGCTAAAACAGTCATAACTCTAGAGAGAGTTAACAAGTTGCTAAAACATCAATACTCAATGCTCAACGTGGGTCTTAGGTTGCACAGCGTCAATTTAGGCAGTCACTGGGCTTGGGCCCATGATTGGCGCAGCATCACACGCAGGGGGATGAGGAAAAGGACCGGGAACTCTCTCCTTGTCCATCAGGGAGACTGACGTCCGACTGGCGACCAGATCCGGGGTTGGAAGACCATCTCGGATCAATGTCCACTGGCACCAGGTCCAACATTGGCCGATGACCACGCAAGTGCTGAGAGCTCAGTCCCCCCATACCAAAGGGAGGTATGGAGGGGAGGACAGTGAGACGGAGTAGAGGAGATGTTAGAGAGTGCAAGGAACAGCTAACAGTTATAGCAGTATTCAGAATGAGGTCCCCACCGGTCAATGTGGGCTAATGCAGCAATTTAAAAAAAAGGGGCTATTGACACAGCCTTAGACATCAAGACAGCACCAGCCCCCCTCAATTGGAACATAAATCTGTTCCATGAGAGAAAACTCGAAGATATATATAATATATGTATATTATTATTATTATTATTTATATATATATATGTATATATATATATATATTATTATTATTATTATTATTTTTTTTTTTGAAAGATAGTATCTTTTGAAAGCCAAGTCTCCTGTCGTCTCTAACTGTACGGTTTTAGAATCAGAATGGGGGTTTATTCGCTATGCAAGGGTTAACAAACATAGAATTCACTCTGGCAATAATGTGCAAACATAGAACATATATGTGGCATACTAATAAAATATAAATAAATACAATGTAAAATACACTACATATATGATACATATAAACAAATAATACAAATAATACAAGTGATGCAATAGTACAAATAATAAAGGTAACATGGAAGTACAAACAACATGGGTACAGACTGGAATGGATATATATAGTACGTGGGGGGGGGGGGGTGTATATTCACAGTAGTGTAAACAATAATACAGAATTCACAGTAGTAAGTTTTAAAGTTTGTTAAGCTAACTACACTAGCCTAATAACTCCCACCGTAAACTGAGTTCTTTCTACCACAAGAGATCGCTGTCATATTACAACAAATATTGAATAACTTCACAGTACAACAGATATCAAATAACTTCACACTAACTAACCCAGCACATCTACACACTTTAACAGTCGTAGTACTGACTGAATAAAAATGTTTTCAACCTAACTTTGAATGTCGAGACGGTATCAGCCTCCTTGACTGAAACCGGTAATTTGTTCCAGAGAAGAGGCGCTCTATATGAGAAAGCCCTACCTCCAGCAGTTTTTCTGTTAATTTTGGGAATCACCAAATAGCCAGCATCTTTGGATCTTAGTGTCCTTACAGGGTGATAAGGTACAAGAAGGTATTATCCTTCCTGTTCAAATTTAATGGAAATGTTTTTATGCTGAATATTCATACTCTGAGTTCCTAATTTCCATATTTAAGAGAATTGCCTGTATCTTGTACTTTATATGTTAACGTTATTTAACTGTATTTTTAAACTTTACTTTGTTACTCTGAGTGCTAAACTCTACCCTGCTCTTGTTGTAAACTGAAATGTATCCACTGATGGACTAACAAAGGATTATTTTATCTTTAGGAATCTTTAGGAAATTGAAGTAGAACGTAGGCTTGCTGTAGAGAGGAAGCGAGAAACACCTGAATTTAAGAAATCTCCTCCTTCAAGTTGAAAAGACTGGAGGATGCGGGCATCGATCCCGCTACCTCTCGCATGCTAAGCGAGCGCTCTACCATTTGAGCTAATCCCCCTGTAAAGACATACTTGGCTTTGAGCGGCTTAAAAACGTTTCTCACATGTTAGCTACAACTTTAAGGAAAGGTTTTTAAGGTACATACTCATTACTTGCATGAGCATATGGAGAAAATATATATTGTTTACATCTGCTCAAGACTATTAACAGTATGACATCATATTACAGATTAATCTCAAACATAACCTAGGAAGACTTTTATTCTGAAGCTGGTTGAATAAGGAAGTGAACGCGCTGATTTGGCTGCCACGTGACTGACCACTTTCCCTAACATGAAATCTATATTTTAGTTACTAATATGTGGATGTAATGACAGTAACTTATATTGTAATTTCAGTCCTTATTTAATGATGTAATTGGAGACATTTTCACTGTCACTAAGTTATATGTTGTTACTATGGTCAATTTGAGCTAAGTTTGGGCGATGTTTAAATCACTGTAGAACCGAGTATGTCTACAATTTAAGGATGTAATCCCACCTAGTTAGCTAGGCTAGCGGTTCAAAACAAAAAAAAATGGCAGGTCTTTATATTTAAATAATTTAATTTAATCTAAATCTATATCAAAGATGTGACTGCTTCATTGTTAATGATTGTTTTAACTCAGACTTGCTGCTTCAGGTGGAAGAAGGCGGAGCAGCGCAGTGCATGGATCCTCGCGCCAGCTTTATGCTTTATGGTTTATACTGCTTTATGCTGGACTGTTACTATGGTTACCGGCCTCAAACACTCTCCTAGAACAATGTAGCTGCTTCACAGCAACCAGGAGGTGTTATTACTTTATACAAGTTATTATTACTTGATATACTTACTTTATATAAGGTGTTGAATTTGTAATGTTGTGGTGGAAAACAGGCTGAAACTGCTGCACGAGGCCTACGGCTAGCTAACGATGTCGATAACTAGCTAGCTCGCTCACCTTCAACTAACTTCGACGTTTCACGTGTTTTTACGTCAACGACAATACTGTGTTTCTCCTCCGTCGTGTACTCTGACTGTGTATTAAACACTGTGTGTTAAAGCTTTATATTGGGCATATTTTATCTTAATTTATACTTGTTACATTTTCCGCGAGGTGTGGTGAGAATACCGTTGATTGACTAGACACTGCTCCGCTGCGCATGCGTCCAGCGCTGAAGCACAAACACACGTTGTAGTTTACATTTTAATTGATGCAATCTTTAATAACTTTACATATATATATTTTTTACAGATACAGCAGTGTCAGTTGTGTTTGTTCTTTACATTAACGTGAAAAAAATCTGCACTTTTTACATTAATTGAGACAATAGAAGTGATAGTTCCATATCGCATGTAGGTCAATAAACTGGCCACTTGCGGTGGCTGTGAGCAGACTTAATTTCATATTTGTCTACATATAAATACATTCTTAATGAGATTCTAGTACATAGAAAACGACAGAAAATACATCTGCAAAAATCTTGTTGCAAATACATGAAAATACACTGAAATAAAAAAATAACACCGAAAAACATTTACCTGACAAATCAACTCCAAAATTCCGACTATTTGACCAAACTGCGTTTGAAAGTCCATAACTTTCCTCAATGTCCTTAACTAATCGTTATTTTATTACCTGGTGTCTTAACAGTTCCTATGACAAAAGGCTGTATACGTAAATTCAAGGTAAAGTTCAGCTTGGTACTGAAAGATGGTTGGTTAAATCTTGGCCTCTAACTTGAGAGGTGAGGCTGGTCCTCTACTGCAGCAGTCTGCCTCTGATCCTCTACTGCAGCAGTCTGCCTCTGATCCTCTACTGCAGCAGGCTGCCTCTGGTCCTCCTCAGCTGGGTCACTGCAGCGAGGAGAGAGAACAGGTGGAGAATCAGAATCGGCGCAATGTAAGTTGCACAAACACGGAATTTAGTGTGACAGGATGGTGCAAACAATTAACATATACGGAACTTTAGTACATAAAATGTAGTATATATATAAAAAAACGAGGCAAGTACGATAAACTAACAAAAAAATATATTATTAAGTATTAAAGGAATAAGATGAGATCAAATAAATAATAACTATAGTATACATAGAAGACAGAACACATCAACAACACAACAGGGAATCTCGAGCTGAACAGCGACAGTTTGTTTTGGATGCAGCAGGATGAAACACGCTTCATTCAGCAGAATAAGAGGTGAGATCATGGAGACCAACTCAAGCAGGTGAGGTGAGGTGAGGTGAGGTGGTTTTACGCTCTTCAAACATGCTGAATGTTGATGTTTTACAGCTCAAAAGAACCTTCGCTTGTGATTGGTTGGCGGAATATAAAGGTCGACATCCTATCATGAGGCAGGAAATGGATGACGATGAATCTTAAGAGAGCCACAGCCAATGAATGTGAGGCAGATCATGACAGAGGCTGTGAAGGAGGACAGGAAGTTAACATAGCTGGACAGGAAGTTAACAATGCTTCCATTGAAGGAATCATTCCACTTACGAAAGGGCCTGTTCAATCAAAAGCAGGCAAATTCAGGCCCCATACTGAAATAAAAAGACAGTCGTTGGATATGAACATCAATCTCTCCCCAAAGTGTATTTCATTCATGTTAAACACAAATGTACATCTAACAACTACACACACCCAAGTACAATGTCTTCACTTAACACTACAGAAGTTAAAACTATAAGATACATTCGAGCCATGAGCCTGGAGAGAATATCCCATTCACTGATTTGTAGTGAAGTAACAAATTGTCGTTGGCTCAATACATTTCCCAGAAGTCAGTTGGGTTTGCCCTCCTTAAATCAGTTAAGGGTTGACCTGTTACACTTCAGCTTGTTTTCAAGCATCAAACAGGAAATGACCGAAACAAAAATTCTTAACAGAAAAGAGAGGGGGGAAAGATGGGCGAGCGAGCACGCATAAGTGATACAAATACAAACACACACACCATAACACAAACACCATAACACAAACACACACACCATAACACAAACTCACACACCATAACACAAACTCACACACCATAACACAAACACACACACCATAACACAAACACCATAACACAAACACACACACCATAACACAAACACACACACCATAACACAAACACCATAACACAAACACACACACCATAACACAAACTCACACACCATAACACAAACCCACACCATAACACAACGGTACAACACTGAAATGAGCCAGCAGTGTGCAGGAGGCAGAAGGGGGAGTGGCTGAGGAGGTATACCTGTGGGTGTACCTGTAGCAGCAGCAGCAGGAGGCGGAGCTCTGGGGCTCAGCAGCACAGGTGAGTGTGCAGGTGGGTCAGAGGAGGAAGGAGGAGGATGAAGGATGATTTGATTTCCCTTTGTTTCAAATTATACTGTGTTAGCTAGTTGGTTTGCCAAGCACCCTAACTGAGCTAATATAAGTATTATAAAGGCATCAAATTCCTTGTAAAAGCTCTTATATTGTTCCATTTGTACATTTTAAATATATGCATGAATAAGATTTCTCAAGTTTAAAACTATTTATTCAGGATTTTAAGAGTAAAAAGTCACCATACATTTGAGGTCATTTTCACTCTGTTTTGCTGTCCCCCAAAGCATGCATATTCATAATTTTGTACAATTTTCTGATGTTTTTACAACAACACAAAATGCAATGTTCCAAACAACAACAACATAAAAATATAATGTTATAATGTAATTGATTGCCACAGCTGAACGGATGTGCTTATAAAGCAGAGGTGGCACTCATACCTTCATACCTGAACCCTTGAATCTAGTGGAGAAAGAGGAAAGACTGCCAGCTTGAGACTGCCACAGTGTCTAAAATGTGACCGGAACAGAGATGGACAAGGTGTTGGCAAAGCTTGGGAGGAGACATGGGATAGGTCACACAAAGAGAGAGAGAGAGAGAGAGAGAGAGAGAGAGAGAGAGAGAGGGAGGGAGGGAGGGAGGGAGGGAGGGAGGGAGGGAGGGAGGGAGGGAGGGAGGGGGGTGAGCAAAGTAGACAACATGTAGCAAGGACAACATTTGGGCTGGTGACATGAGGGACACACAGAGAAAATGTGTCTACTCAACTGTCAAGCGGTCGTTATCAGGACGAAAGCTCTCAATGGTAACAACCAAGTGAAGGAACAGGTCACAGGTCAGCTGTAAGAGCGTGTGGTTACTGACAGGTACCGACATACAAACACCGACTTTAGCCTTTGACCTCAGGGACAGATCTTGGATCAGTCACAGAGCTCGATTACAGAAGCAAAAGAAGACTGAATGAAGATTCAACCCACAAACCCCCTCTTTCTTTAAAGGTGGCAATAAAGTCAGTTTGAAGTATTGCAACACTGATGCATGTGATACAACCACTGACACAAAGACACAGCGTATCTACAATCCATTACATCACTACTGTTATTATTGCTGTTCAATTTAACCAGTCTTCACTTATTAACACACCTAAGCAATGAAACAAGCTGCATTGCGTGTTCATTAATCAAAAGTAACTTAGATGCAGACAATACTAGTTTTTAAGTGAGTGTTAATGGGAGAGTTAGCACACAAGGGGTGTTTAGCACCTTTGAAATGTGGCGGTGAATGGATCTTCCAGGGTTAGGACATGTTGTCCCCATTCAGCCTTAACATTCAGCCTTAACATTCAGCCTTAGTATCATATTCAGACACAGAATATTCAAAAGGACCCCTTGACCTTTGTGAGCAGGGGAAGGGGGGGTCTTAACATTGTCCGTTGGAAATGTTGACATTGTAACAGTTTCTGAATCCACTAGTAACAGCATAATTCATGTTTACAGTGAAAGTCAAGGAAAAACAGAAGATTAAATTCCTTTAGTGCTATTTCGTCAACTGATGATATATAGATCATTTGCGTATATGGCACATGTATTTACAGTAAACATTCTGGTCATATATTCATTGAGTCCTAACAATACTTTGAACAACAATTCAATGACACTTGAGTTATCTCACTACACACAACATGTGGCGTCTGCTGAGAAGAAAAACCAAAAGTCTCAGCCACTCATAATTGGAACAACAAAAGTTTTTTTTAGCATTCTGTTAAAAAAAAAAACAAGCAGCTTAAGTGCTCATGGTTTATCATGAAAATGTTTACAATAGTACAGCACTCTTTGGATAATCAATTTAACCAACAGTCGGATTTTATATATTTAAAAAAATCCTGTCATTGCACCTTAGTTGACCACTGTTAAAACCCTTTTTAATGAACTTTGGGAGACTAACCCATTTATAAAACAAGTGTACATGAGTACATGCATGAAAGACAAGCAAACAACAAGTTCCTCAGAAGTCCATTCCATTGATTTCCCAAAGGAGGGGATCCACAGAGTTATCCTTGTGCCCTTAGCTGTTAGCAAGGGGTGGGTTAGTTCTGCATGGAAGAGGGGGGGGGGGGGGGGGGGCGACACACACGCCCCCTTGTGGTGAGGAGGGGATATTTAGGCAGAGCAGTATTGCAGAAGGAATGGAGAAAGGTGAGGGGTGAGGATTGGCTTGAAGAGTTGAAGGAGTATGAGGAGGGAGGGGGGGGGGCGTGTCTATCCTAGTGTACTGGGGAGGGGTTAGAGGCGGGGGGGCATCTTTTCTAGTGTACTGGGGAGGGGGGTAGAGGCGGGGGGGCATCTTTCCTAGAGCACTGGGGGGGGGGGGGGGGGGGGTCATCTGTGCACTGGGAGCAGAGTCTGTGTGTCCTGTCACACTGTCGAAATCAATTTTCCCTCTGTTGAACTGTGGAACAAAGAGAAGAACAGGAAGCTGACAGGTGAGAGAGGTTATTGGTCACATGATGGAGGACCAGAAGAGGTGGGGGGGGGGGGGGGCAGAGGGGGGAGGAGCTTAGCCTTCCCCCGCCCCCTGCTATCCTCTCGGTCCTCTTTCCACCCTCTGTTTCTTGTGTGTGTGTGTGTGTAAAGTGGCGTAGGGAGGTGGGGTGGTAGATTGACTATGACATATGCAAAATGTTGTAACCCTTTTCTAATGCTTCCCCCACACACACACTCACACACACACACACACACACACACACACACACACACACACACACACACACACACACTCACAGAGTGGCAGAGCTAGTTTAACACACAGCAGGAAGCTTCTCCAGGTACTAAAGGTTTGTTTGTTCCAACGATAAGAAAACAAGTGTGTGTGTGTGTGTGTGTGTGTGTGTGTGTGTGTGTGTGTGTGCTGGCTGTTACGTAAGGCCTCGCCTTGTGAACGACCCGCTGGATGGAGGCCGTCCATCCCCAGTAATCATCCTGACAAGCTGCCTTGGCACGATGGAAGAGACTCATACATGAAAAGGATGGAGGGAGGAGGAGGAAGAGGGAAAAAGAGAGAGAGAGGCTCCATTTGTGTGCTAAATAAACAGCTGGCAGATGTGAGAAACACAGAGAGAGAGATGTGAGAAACACAGAGAGAGAGAGAGAAGAGAGAGAGAGAGAGTGTGTGAGTGTGTTTGGGTCTGCTGGTCTGGTCTCTTGTGGTTCAGTTTTTGTGCTGAGACGTTGCTATTACGCCCTCACAAACGTCATATTTCAGAGGTAATCACACAAGAACGTGTGTGCACACACACACACACACACACACACACACACACACAAACAAACACACACACATAAATACGAGACGCGCGCCTACGCACACACGTGCACGCGATCCAAGCCCCAATCATTCCTGCTCGCGTGTCAACGCCTCTGGGAACTGCGCTCGCTCTGATCCGTCCTTTACGAATCCCTCGCGACCCAAGTGGACCTGGCAGTGATGATCAGCGCGTGAGTGCGCGCTCATGATGAGACGCTAAATGATTCAGCCTCATTAGCTGGATTCTAAATGGATCCACAGATTAGTGTTTAGAGTTAGTTCATAATCCAGCAGCAGGCAAAGACTTCATCAGATTACAGCGTTGCAAAATGTTTGATGGGGGGGGGCTTTTTTCTTCACGAAAATATATTTTAGGCTAATAGATCCTCATTCGCCTCTCGTGAAGACTTTTAATGTTTCCGCTAATCACAGAGCTTGGAAAAATAATGAGTTAATAAATCCTCATTAGCTGGTAAATATTAGAGCTTTCTACAAGTAAAAGGACAAAGAGAATGATTGTCAAATCTGATAAAGAAAACTGTCTCCACACACACACACAGACACACAGACACACAGACACACCAACACACACACACCTGAGGGAAAACTGGGGGAAGAAGAACAAACCTACTCTTGTGATCCAGAACATTGTGACCTGGATTTATACTGGAGGAGCTCGGTGTGTGTGTGTGTGTGTGTGTGTGTGTGTGTGGTGTGTGTGTGTGTGTGTGTGTGTGTGTGTGTGTACGTGTGAGAGAGTGACACACACACAGGAGGTCAGGGGTGAGGTCAGTCTTCTGGCCGTGCGTCCTACAACACCAAGCCTGCATCATAGAGTGGTGTAAATGAAAGCCAGTGGCACTGTTAACACTTGCTGGGTTAAGGTGAGCCAAGCCTCTATCCTTGATAGGGGAGGGAGGGAGGGAGGGTGGAGAAGGGGGGGAGGGAGAAGGGGGGGAGGGAGGGAGGGAGGGAGGGAGAAGGGGGGGAGGGAGAAGGGAGTGAGGGAGGGAGGGAGGAGGGAGGGAGGGAGGAAAAGGGGGGGAGGGAGAAGGGGGTGAGGGAGGGAGGGAGGGAGGGAGGGAAAAGGGGGGGAGGGAGAAGGGGGGGAGGGAGGGAGGGAGGGAGGGAGAAGGGGGGGAGGGAGAAGGAGGGAGGGAGGGAGGGAGGAAGGGAGGGAGGGAGGGAGGGAGGGAGGGAGGGAGGGAGGGAGGGAGGGACGGGAGGGCGGGAGGGAGGGGACCTGGTCAAGTAGTCACCTTCGCTGGACACCTGCTGCTCTCACCTCCACTGGAGCTAAACACCTGCTGCTCTCACCTCCACTGCAGCTAAACACCTGCTGCTCTCACCTCCACTAGAGCTAAACACCTGCTGCTCTCACCTCCACTGGAGCTAAACACTGCTGCTCTCACCTCACTGGAGCTAAACACCTGCTGCTCTCACCCTCCACTGGAGCTAAACACCTGCTGCTCTCACCTCCACTGGAGCTAAACACCTGCTGTTTCTTTCAGTCAAACACTCACACATTCTCGTCGCTGTCCTCGTTTCAAGTCACACGGGATGAAAGTAGAATAAAAAACGTATTACTTTGACTTCAAGGTGAGTGGCTCACGTCAAATGGTCTGTTCTACCAGGTACAGGGTGACATATTCACCTAATCTCCTCAGTATTTGGATTAGATGTGTAAACACTCACATGATTGTGAAGGTTAATTAGATTGGAACATCCATGTATGCACAAAGGATAGGTTATTTAGTCAAGGTGGTCCTCCATGACAACTATTTGTTGAGTGTGTACCTCGACACAAACACACACACTGTCTCTGTGCGTGTGTGTGTGTGTGTGCGAGCCCTCAAGGTGATGCTGTTCAAGGTGACAAGTTTCTCCCTTCCTTCGTATCAGTCTGACCACGTTCAGTGTGCTGTTGTGCAAACACACACACACAGACACACTCACAGTGAACTGATAGCTGGAGCATGAACAGATTACTCACTTCATGAAATGTACTGTCCCCTTATGACATCTCAGCCTGCATCCACCCTAGAATGCTTCAGTAAACAAGAGTACACACACACACACACACACACTGTGCTAACTGCACACATGCTTTTCTCAAGCCAACTGCATGGAACCCACATGGGATAGGTCTGTCTGCCTGTCTGCCTGTCTGCCTGTCTGCCTCTCTGCCTCTCTGCTTGTCTGCCCTCTCTGCCTGTCTGCCTCTCTCTCTGCCTGTCCTGCCTCTCTGCCTGTCTGCCTGTCTGCCTGTCTGTCTCTCTGCCTGTCGGTCTGCCTGTCTGCCTCTGTGCCTGTTCTGTCTCTCTGCCTGTCTGCCTCTCTGCCTGTCTGCCTCTCTGCCTGTCTGGTCTCTCTGCCTCTCTGCATCTCTGCTTGTCTGCCTCTCTGCCTGTCTGCCTGTCTGCCTGTCTTCCTGTCTGCCTTTCTGCCTCTGCCCCTCTCTGACTCCACCCTCCCCTTCTGAGCGTGCCCAGTTTGCTGTGCCAGTTACCAGGTCCACACTGCTGCGCCTGAATGGCCTCAAGGGATGGCAATTCAGCACCGCAGCCAGTCCTGTGTGTGTGTGTGTGTGTGTGTGTGTGTGTGTGTGTGCGTGTGTCTGTGTGTGTGTGTGTGTGTGTGTGTGTGTGTGTGTGTGTGTGTGAGAGTTTAGCCCATTTCCTCTTGAGATGAGCTTCTGTCTGTGTTCAGACAAGCCAGCGAGAGGCAGAGAGACAGAGACAGAGAGAGAGAGGCAGAGGCAGAGAGAGACAGGAGCAGAAGCATAGGATGATGCAGATAAAAAGTAGGGACACTGACAGGTAGAGATAGAGAGCGAGAGAGAGAAAGAGAGAGAGAGAGGCAGCAGTATTGAGCTCTGCTTCAGCTGGGAGCAGGGAGAGGAGGGGGAGGCACTTCCGCCACCATATTAGGAAATGCCGGAATCCCCCGCAACAGGGCACCTCATCTTTATTTCCCCTCACGTTAGGATCGGTACCACCGGAAATCTGAAGCGGAGTGGGGGGGGGGGATGGAGTATCCTCTGTTGTGTGAACAGAGGTGATCACTTCCCACTGACGTAGCTGCCGCTAGGTAATTCACACACACGCTCAGGAATGCATGCACACACGCACAAACACACACCACACACACACACACACACTCTCTCTCTCTCAGGCTCTGCTTTAGGGTAAGACTATCAGCAGATAAGCTGCAGTGAAATCACATAGATTCATCAGCTCCAGCTCATCCTCATAAATAGAGGGAGAGAAACAATGAGAGAGGAGGTGTGTGTGTGTGTGTGTGTGTGTGTGTGTGTGTGTGTGTGTGTGGAGTGGTAGTGAGACAGGTGGAGCAGTAGTGAGACAGGTGGAGCAGTAGTGAGACAGGTGGAGCGGTAGTGAGACAGGTGGAGCGGTAGTGAGACAGGTGGAGCAGTAGTGAGACAGGTGGAGCGGTAGTGAGACAGGTGGAGCAGTAGTGAGACAGGTGGAGCGGTAGTGAGACAGGTGGAGCAGTAGTGAGACAGGTGGAGCAGTAGTGAGACAGGTGGAGCAGTAGTGAGACAGGTATCCATTTCTTCAGACAGACAGTGTCTCTCCTGCCCCCTTCTGATCTAAGATTACATGTCAGTCCAGAGCTGTGGGAGGCAGACGTCCAATTACCCCCCCACACCTCTATCGCCTTCCCCCCTCCCCCTCCTCCCTTATCTAAGAGGAACTGGATATAAATTTGGGGAGGAGAGGTGGCTTTCAAGGGCAGCAGGTTGGCAGAGGATGAGAGGAAATGTACTGGGATAGGCAGGAGGGGGGAGAGGGAGGCAGGAGGGGGGAGAGAGAGGGAGGAGGGGGGAGAGAGAGGCAGGAGGGGGGAGAGAGGCAGGAGGGGGGAGAGAGAGGCAGGAGGGGGGAGAGAGAGGCAGGAGGGGGGACAGAGGGAGGAGGGGGGAGAGGGAGGCAGGATGGGAGAGGGAGGCAGGAGGGGGGAGAGAGGCAGGAGGGGGGGAGAGAGAGGCAGGAGGGGGGACAGAGGGAGGAGGGGGAGAGGGAGGCAGGATGGGAGAGGGAGGCAGGAGGGGGGGAGAGAGGCAGGAGGGGGGAGAGAGAGGCAGGAGGGGGGAGAGAGAGGCAGGAGATGTGTCAGGGGTGAACAGTGGCACTAATCAGAAAGTGGAGGGGGGGGGGCAGAGGTCTCAAACTAAATCCCACAGCAGCCAGTGTACCTGTGAGGATTAGGCTGTCCTGGAGCCATGAGGGTCACCTCATCCAACCCCCCCAGCAGCAGAGCCTGGGCTGGAGGCACAAGCAGGCTGAGAGAGAGAGTCTCTATCCATCCTTCCATCCACCCTCCTCTCTCTCTCTATCCCTCCATCCACCCTCCTCTCTCTCTATCCCTCCATCCACCATCCTCTCTCTCTCTCTATCTCTCTCTCTCTCTCTATCCCTCCATCCACCCTCCTCTCTCTCTCTATCCCTCCATCCATCCTCCTCTCTCTCTCTATCCCTCCATCCACCTTCCTCTCTCTCTATCCCTCCATCCACCCTCCTCTCTCTCTCTCTCTCTATCCCTTCATCCATCCTCCTCTCTCTCTCT
Source organism: Neosalanx taihuensis (assembly GCA_030340665.1). Taxonomy (NCBI): domain Eukaryota; kingdom Metazoa; phylum Chordata; class Actinopteri; order Osmeriformes; family Salangidae; genus Neosalanx; species Neosalanx taihuensis. The sequence goes on from CM059303.1 coordinate 1,216,077, forward strand.
CTTTCTCTCTATCCCTCCATCCATCCTCCTCTTTCTCTCTCTCTCTCTCTCTCTCTATCTCTCTCTCTCTCTCTATCCCTCCATCCACCCTCCTCTCTCTCTCTATCCCTCCATCCATCCTCCTCTCTCTCTCTATCCCTCCATCCACCTTCCTCTCTCTCTATCCCTCCATCCACCCTCCTCTCTCTCTCTCTCTCTATCCCTTCATCCATCCTCCTCTCTCTCTCTCTTTCTCTCTATCCCTCCATCCATCCTCCTCTTTCTCTCTATCCCTCCATCCATCCTCCTCTTTCTCTCTATCCCTCCATCCATCCTCCTCTTTCTCTCTATCCCTCCATCCATCCTCCTCTTTCTCTCTATCCCTCCATCCATCCTCCTCTTTCTCTCTATCCCTCCATCCATCCTCCTCTCTCTCTCTATCCCTCCATCCATCCTCCTCTTTCTCTCTATCCCTCCATCCATCCTCCTCTTTCTCTCTATCCCTCCATCCATCCTCCTCTTTCTCTCTATCCCTCCATCCATCCTCCTCTTTCTCTCTATCCCTCCATCCATCCTCCTCTCTCTCTCTATCCCTCAATCCACCTTCCTCTCTCTCTATCCCTCCATCCACCATCCTCTCTCTCTCTCTATCCCTCCATCCATCCATCCATCCTCCTCTCTCTCTCTATCCCTCCATCCATCCTCCTCTCTCTCTCTATCCCTCCATCCATCCTCCTCTTTCTCTCTATCCCTCCATCCATCCTCCTCTCTCTCTCTCTATCCCTCAATCCACCTTCCTCTCTCTCTCTCTCTATCCCTCCATCCACCATCCTCTCTCTCTCTCTCTCTCTATCCCTCCATCCATCCTCCTCTCTCTCCACCTCTCTTCCAACAGCTGCCTTTGTTTCAGTCCTGCAGTGTTCTGACTGGGACAACATCTGGCTTAAGTGACTGAGATAACACACACACACTTACACAACACACACACACACATGCTTACACTCAGTCATACACACACACACAAACACACATACACACATACACATCCCCTGGATGATTAGCAGCTGAGGTGTTAATCACATTGAGTGTGTGTGGTGTAGCTGATAGTGAGGTGAGGAGTCATGCTAGCATCAGAGGAGATCCCTCAAAGAGCTCCTCAGCCACGGCCCAGGGATGAGCGAGGAAGGAGGGAGGCAGGAATACCTTCCACAGTACCTGTGTCAGTGTGTGTGTGTGTGTGTGTGTGTGTGTGTGTGTGTGTGTGTGTGTGTGTGTGTGTGTGTGTGTGGGGGGGGGTCTCAGTTGTTTTCAAGGGGCAGGATTGCACGGGAGTATCAAAACCCACAAACAATACTACCCACAATCCCTTTCAAAGCCAGTCATCAGCCTTCACAATCCACGTGGGGACAAGGACTAGCCACACACACACACACACAAATACACACACGGTCGTGAAACACCCCGCCCACACGCTCACACACTCAGGCTGGTGTGTGTGAGTCAGCGTGTCACAGAGACTCTCCGTGCCTCCATCAGAACTCCTCAGCAGCTCACAGACTCTGCTGCTTGGTTCCTGCTGATGCTACACTGCCAGGGATGGCTGCTCCACAGGTCAACCTGGACTGGACGGGTTGTGGGTCACACACACACCGTGTGTACACACACACACACACACACACACACACACACGAGCCTCTCAGGTACGAACACAAACACTCAGAGCGCCTGTTCTTGAAGGATTCTAAAACTTGGCATCTATGAGGCAAAGCAGCTTTGGAGATACCATCTGCTAAAGGACATCTCTCCTCTTCCTCTCTCCTCTTCCTCTCTCCTTCCTTCCCCCCCTCCGCCTCCCCATAACCCTCCCAGGAAATCAGTTATTCAGACAGTGTCAGGGTCAGGGTCTCACCACACTGTATATTGGGAGGTCTCTCCAGGTCTCCACAGCAGGAGTCTCTCCCAGCTGAACAGAGCTGTGCAGCCAGTGTTCAGATGGAGGACAACCATCTACACCTCTCTCTCTCTCTCTCTCTGTGTCTGTCTCTCTCTCTGTCTGTCTCTCTCTCTCTCTCTCCGTCTCTCTGTCTCTCTCTGTCTCTCTCTCTCTCTCTCTCTGTGTCTCTGTGTCTGTCTCTCTCTCTGTCTGTCTGTCTCTCTCTCTCTCTGTCTCTCTCTCTGTCTCTGTGTGTCTCTCTCCGTCTCTCTGTCTCTCTCTGTCTCTCTCTCTCTGTGTCTCTGTGTCTGTCTCTCTCTCTGTCTGTCTCTCTCTCTGTCTGTCTCTCTCTCTCTCTCTGTCTCTCTCTCTCTCTGTCTCTCTCTCTGTCTCTCTCTCTGTCTCTCTCTCTGTCTCTCTGTGTCTTTCTCTGTCTCTGTGTCTCTCTGTGTCTCTCTCTCTGTCTCTCTCTGTGTGTCTCTCTCTGTGTCTCTCTCTGTCTCTCTCTCTGTCTCTCTGTGTCTCTCTCTCTGTCTCTCTCTCTCTGTCTCTGTGTCTGTCTCTGTGTCTCTCTCTGACTCTCTCTCTGTGTCTCTCTCTGTCTCTCTCTGTGTCTCTCATAGCTGATATGCAGCAAAGCATGAACAGGTTGAATCCATAAAAGGGAAACATTGTGATGGAAATGTCACCGGAATATTACTTTTGAATAAGGAGTTTTAATCAGGGAGCCTGGTTTGCTGTACAGGCAGGAAACTAGTCAAGTATTCTGAGATAAACTTGCCCCATCAGCATTTCTTCCACACGGAGTGTCTCTCCTTATGAAAAACAATAACCTGCATATTGTGTTTAATTACAGAAGTCAGAACCTCCTAGAGACAGCGATCTGCTGATGAGGGTCTGCGTCTTGTCAACTTGTCAGTACACGGAGGTTTTATGCTTTATAATACGAAAAATCAACACGACAAATAATATCTGTTATATCAGGTGAGTGGAAACTACGTTCGTTAAAAGTTGACTCGGACTGAAGCCTGCAGATGAATGAGTCGTGACAGGTGCTGCTCATCAGACCAGCTAAAGATCTAACATGTTTAAAGAGAAAAGCAGAAGCGGTGATCTGCAGATGTGGAGCCTCTTACCTTGTAGACGTTCTCCGTGATCCGGTGCACCTCGTCTGTTCTTGACATCTTGGAAGCTTCTGGTCGGACCATAGACAGAGATCCGTGAGTGAGATATTCTAGTGGTTCTACAGAGAAGGAACACAACTGCTTTATAGGGGAACTCTGCACCCACGCTGGACCCACGCAGGCAGACCCACACTCAGACACACAGCTCACCATTTAAACCAGCCACGCCTCCTCTCTCTCTCTGTCTCTCTCATCTCTCTCCCCCTCCCTCGCTCTCTCTATTCATCTCTCGCTCCCTCTGTCTATATCTCTCTCCCCAACTATCCCCCTCTCCCCCTCTCTCCCCACTCTCTCTCTCTCATCTCCCCCCCTCTCTCTCTTTCTCTCCCTCGCTCTCTGTATTCATCTCTCGCTCCCTCTGTCTCTCTTATCTCTCTCCCTGTCTCTGTCTCCCTCATTCTCTCATCTCTCTCTCTCCTTCTGTCTCTATCTCTCTCCCCCTCTCTATCTCTCTACTCTCCCCCTCTCTCTCCTCTCTCCCACTCTCTCTCTCCCCCCCTCTTTCTCCCCAACACTGCCCACATCACTCCCGCCTCTGCGTAAAAATCATTCATAACAGTCCACCTGACTGGACCTGAATCTGTCCGCTTCAAACAGTCTGCTGCTCCTCTAACAGAGACGGGAGCCGCATCATTTCAAACATGTATGAGTTTCTCTAATGGAAATCGTATGTAGCTTTGTCTAAGAGATGGTTGACATGACATGCAGCTGTGTATGATGCTTCTGGAGGCAGAGCCGTCATCTGACGAAGGCGGAGTGCGTAGTTGAGTGGGTTAGTGGGTGTGGAGGTGGGAGCCTGGTGATGTGAGGGGGGGAGGGTCTTCCAGCCTGTCACGACCCACCTGACTTTCTCTGGTCTGCTATCATGTCAAGGTCCCCCCCCCCATTCTAATTCTACTACAGTTTCATATTTGAATTAAATCTTTATTCGTGTTTGACTTTATTACCTAGACACACACACACACCGATACACGCCTCACAGGTTATCATTATAGTGCCACTGCAGTGCAGAGCTTTCTGAAAGTACTTGAATCCCCCACCCCCTCACACACCCCCTCACACACCCCCTCACACACACTCTCACACACACTCTTCCTCCTCCACAGCCCACTTGCTGTCCTTCTCTTTGGGCTTATTGTCTCCAGAGTTCAGATCTTTATGAATCATAGCGGCAGCAGCAGCAGCCTGGTTCTCCAGCAGCAGCAGCCTGGTTCTCCAGCAGCAGCCTGGTTCTCCAGAAGCAGCCTGGTTCTCCAGCAGCAGCCTGGTTCTCCAGCAGCAGCCTGGTTCTCCAGCAGCAGCCTGGTTCTTCAGCAGCAGCCTGGTTCTCCAGCAGCAGCCTGGTTCTCCAGCAGCAGCCTGGGTCTCCAGCAGCAGCAGCCTGGTTCTCCAGCAGCAGCAGCCTGGTTCTCCAGCAGCAGCAGCCTGGTTCTCCAGCAGCAGCCTGGTTCTCCAGCAGCAGTCTGGTTCTCCAGCAGCAGCCTGGTTCTCCAGCAGCAGTCTGGTTCTCCAGCAGCAGCCTGGTTCTTCAGCAGCAGTCTGGTTCTCCAGCAGCAGCCTGGTTCTCCAGCAGCAGTCTGGTTCTCCAGCAGCAGCCTGGTTCTTCAGCAGCAGCCTGGTTCTCCAGCAGATCCAGATGTGGTTTTGACCAGTTTTTGTCTTCAAGTCAGGGTTTTGAATCTGAAGCTGTCATGTTGCAGGTTTCCGAGTCATTAAGTCTAAAAGATGTTGTGACATTAAGGTAATGATGTGGAGATCATCTAGTGACAGGAAACACTTCCAGAAAACTCATCCAAAGAACGAGTGTCCCTGTATAGAGGGGTAAAGATGTTTGCTGCCCCCGTGTGGGAAACAATTACATGACAATGACATTCAGCAAACATGCGATGGGATCGGGAAAGCGATCGATGAAACAATTAAAAATATTTTATTGCTGTCGAACAACAACAACAACATAGATTGACAGGCCACGTGAACTGAGTCATACCTGTGAAATAAAGTCCACAGCCTGACATGATAAACACGTTTGTCAGTGCTGTTCTCAGAAGACTGTTCTAGAACAGTACAGTCTCATTCCTCAGGGAATACCTGTCCAGCATGTTCTAGAATGTTTCCCTGGCTGGGAGACATAAGGGGAGGTCTGAGGACTTTAAGCCCACTGACAATACGATGAGCCCTCTGTCCAATGACACTAACTAATCCTGCCCAAGGGGAGTGGAGTATTAGACTGGTTAAGCTTCTGCACAGGAAGAGGTGAGAATAGAGAATATACAGCTAAATGGATCAATAAGCAGAAAAGGACAGGGAGGGGGAGGGAGGGGGGTGACTGGGGGGTGAGGGGGGATGGGAGGGGGGTGAGGGGGGATGGGAGGGTGGTGAGGGGGCGTTAAGGCATACGGACAGAAAGATTCATTTATCTTTGAGAGATCTCTTTTCCGGTGCTGTAAATCATTTTAACGTTACAAGTTGCTCTTCCTTCCTAAGACAGCTTGACTTGCAACTGTGCAGGAAATACCGAGAGAGGAGGAAAGATCATTAAAGTGACAGATGCAAATCTCAGTAAAGAAAAAGAAGAAAATGAAAGTATAATGAATAGATTTGAATTTGCTCGTGAATTTGCTCAATTGTATTGTATGAAACATAAAACATGGATGATGAAGATGAGGGCATCACAGGCATGTTAGCCTGGAATCCCTCTTCATGATGGGGGGTGATATTATTAAAAAGCATGCAGCTCCACAGTGACTGTGTAAGGACCAGCTGTAGGGGGGGGGGAGCAGGAAGGGGCAGAGGCCTGGGCCTGTGTGGGGAGAGACCTCCAGCTGTAGTCTGTGTGGGGAGAGACCTCCAGCTGTAGTCTGGGGGGGAGAGACCTCCAGCTGTAGTCTGTGTGTGTGGAGAGACCTCCAGCTGTAGTCTGCGAGGGGGAGAGACCTCCAGCTGTAGTCTGTGTGTGTGGAGAGACCTCCAGCTGTAGTCTGTGTGTGTGGAGAGACCTCCAGCTGTAGTCTGTGTGGGGAGAGACCTCCAGCTGTAGTCTGGGGGGGAGAGACCTCCAGCTGTAGTCTGTGTGTGTGGAGAGACCTCCAGCTGTAGTCTGCGAGGGGGAGAGACCTCCAGCTGTAGTCTGGGGGGGAGAGACCTCCAGCTGTAGTCTGTGTGTGTGGAGAGACCTCCAGCTGTAGTCTGTGTGTGTGGAGAGACCTCCAGCTGTAGTCTGCGAGGGGGAGAGACCTCCAGCTGTAGTCTGCGAGGGGGAGAGACCTCCAGCTGTAGTCTGTGTGTGGAGAGACCTCCAGCTGTAGTCTGCGAGGGGGAGAGACCTCCAGCTGTAGTCTGCGAGGGGGAGAGACTGTGAGGTATGTGGTGGCTCATAGGACGGAAGAAAGACACGTCTAGACTGTCAGAAGCTCTCTTTCAGGCCTCTTCCTCGGACGCTCCCTCGCTGAAAGACAGACAGGCAGACAGACAGACAGACAGGCAGACAGACAGGCAGACAGACAGACAGGCAGACAGACAGGCAGACAGGCAGACAGACAGGCAGACAGGCAGACAGGCAGACAGACAGACAGACAGACAGACAGGCAGACAGACAGGCAGACAGACAGGCAGACAGACAGACACACACACACACACACACACACACACACACAGATGTCATTCTCCAGAGTACAGGGATATACTGTGATGGCTGTGAGGGACTTAAACCTGATCTGGGATCTGTGAACACAAACCTGGCTCCTCTTCTGCTGCCTCCGGGACGTCTGGCAAAGAATCTTCTGGAACCTCTGGCAGAACGAGGTCACCCTGAGGAGAGGAACAAGACAAAGGAGAACCAAGACATTTAGTTTTGTCTGAGTTTAATCAAGTTCATACAAGCTAAACGTGCGTGTGTGTGTGTGTGTGTGTGGGCGTTTAACAATGTTTCGGCTCATTCTGGATGCTGGCGCTCAGTGTGAGTCTACAGTGAGTCCTGTAGACTGACTTGAGTGATAGCCTCGAGCTCAGCTAGTGAGTCCTGTAGACTGACCTGAGTGATAGCCTCGAGCTCAGCTAGTGAGTCCTGTAGACTGACCTGAGTGATAGCCTCGAGCTCAGCTAGTGAGTCTTGTAGACTGACCTGAGTGATAGCCTCGAGCTCAGCTAGTGAGTCCTGTAGACTGACCTGAGTGATAGCCTCGAGCTCAGCTAGTGAGTCCTGTAGACTGACCTGAGTGATAGCCTCGAGCTCAGCTAGTGAGTCTTGTAGACTGACCTGAGTGATAGCCTCGAGCTCAGCTAGTGAGTCCTGTAGACTGACCTGAGTGATAGCCTCGAGCTCAGCTAGTGAGTCCTGTAGACTGACCTGAGTGATAGCCTCGAGCTCAGCTAGCACAGCGTCCTCATCCTCCTGGCTCAGAGAACCTGCCAGAAGCTCATCGATTTGCTTCAGAGAGACAGAGGACAGCAGGTTAATGATGGTCACATGATCACATGACGTCACATCCCTTCTCTCCCCCTCCCAGACATTAGGGAGGACTGTACCTGCTGATACGCGATAGCATCTTGAGTTTCATCCAGAATTCGCTCCACCTCTTCGACAGACATGACCTGACCAAACAACAGGAAGAGGAAGATCAGTGATGGTGCTCGCTTAGTTGCATTTCCCACAGACTTCGTGGAGGCTAAGGTTTTTCTTGTTGATTATAAAATGCAGGTTGTTGTAAATCTCTGTGTATTCTCATACCTCATGCATTTTCTTCAGACAATCGTTGCCAATTTTAAGACCCTCGATGACTTTCATCTCAATCTGGGCAAACTCCATGTCTTGAACCTGTTTGGAGAAAGAGTACAGCCATAAAACAATGCTTGTGATGATTTACCCAGCAGCACTACACAGCTCATAGACGCACAAGATCACCAGTTAGATCCCTGGCTGTGTCAAAATGACGTTGTGTCCTTGGGCAAGGCACTTCACCCTACTTGCCTCAGGGGGGAATGTCCCTGTACTTGCTGTAAGTCACTCTGGATAAGAGTGTCTGATAAATGACTACATGTAGATGAGACTTGTCCCCTTCTTACCATTCGTTCCAGGTTGCTTATCTGGTTCTCTGTCTTATCCAGGAGCTGATCCTGGTATCTTTTCTTCTTAAGCAACAGGAGGGCCTTCCTGTTCAACAATAAAAGACACAAATACTCCTGTGAAATACAAATAAGCTTCCAGAAAAAGGAATAAAAACATTGTTTTTATGTATGGATGTGTTCTCTGGTTAGATGGTATCTTCTTACTCTTTCTTGCCATCTTTCAGTAATTGTTTGGCCAGTATCCTCTCTTTATCCAGCTGCAGAGTTACTCTCTTCTGATACTGTTTCAATTTATCTCTCTGCTGCTTCAGTTGCTGCAAATCAACATAAACAGTGTCTATGTTGTCCTGGTTCAGGTAGAGGGGGGGGGGGGGGGGGGGGCTATCCTGGTCCTCAGGGCCCACTGTGCTGAAGGTTTTAGACGTTTCCCTGCTCCAGCACACCTGATTCTAATGAATGGTTCGTTATCAAGCTCTGTGGAAGCCTCATAATTATAATCAGATGTGCTGGAGCAGGGAAATTTATAAAACCACCAGGACAGTGGCCCTCAAGAACCAGGATTGCCCACCCCTGATATTAGGAGTGATTGGGCACATTTTACTGTTTGTAAACACACCACCATGGAAGAGCTAGATGCACGGCACATACTAACACATTCAATTCGTTTTTCAAATCTAATTTTCAGGTGCAAATAAATGAAACTAGTCTGGATCTTCCTAACCTGAGGACAGTGTCAGACAGGCTCCACTGTAACTCACCAGCACCGCCCTGTCCTGCTCTGTCACCCGGGTAGGAGCGCGTCTCTTCTTGCTGAAAATGTTTCCCATTTTGATAACGCATCCCCGCTATATTCAGCTAAAAACTTGTCTTTGATGTATTTCACATTTATTAGAAGACCTCCGTTGTTAATACTCTCGGTAATGTTACTTAGCTAGAGTAACTTTACGAAACCTAATCACTGTCTGAACAACTCCCAGCAAGGATCTCACTTCCGGTTCAGGTCGAATGTCACGTGGGGAACTGTAACTAGGCAACGATTAGGAAATATCAGATGTTTACAATATAGAAAATAAATACACATTAAAAATAATATTTTTTATATGGCTCTGGGAAGTATCTATCACAGTTTTACGTTTTTATTTTACCTTTCGAAATGTTTCCCACGCCTCAAAAAATTTTACCTTTCAAAACTTTTTTGCTCCAGTGAATGGAGGTAAAATAAGATGTACAGACTAGAGGTCTGCACTGGGATTGGGTCCCGCTGGGTCCCGCGGGACCCAACGCAAATCTCGCGGGAACGGGCGGTTTCAATTTAACTGCGGGCGGGAACGGGCGGCTAAAAAAAAATACTGCGGGTTTGTGCGGGACTGTAATAGCTAGGTACTAGTGAGTCATGACTCAGTCAGCCAACGAAGTAGAGCAGAACATTAAACAAGTTGTGTACACCATTAAAACTAAACAAGGCAAGTCTGACAAGCGCTCTCAAAGCTAGCGCGTTTCATCTTCAGTATTCCCGCATCTAGTTTAGTACATTTAGTGTCTGTGGGCGCATCTTGGAAGAGAGACGCACGAGAATGGGGCCGCAGTCGGTCAGCAACATTCTCTTCCTCCATAGCAATATTGGCAAGTGATTCGTTAAATTCATTTATTAACTTAGTTTATTTTAGGCTATGCTACTACTGTTTGAGCCACTCAGCCTCTCGTTGCCATTTGTTATTGAGGTCATAGGCTACATAAAGAGGCGTGTTGGCGGTGTTACTAGTAGGCTGACAATTTTCATATTTATATTGTGATTTGCAAAGCAGCCTGTTTTAGGTGCCATGTGATTATGCAAGGTTTATATAAAAGGTATTTTAATAAAACAAAGTTATATTTAAATGCGTGTTGCTTTGACTATTTATGTTCCCATTAAAACGATTGTATAGTAGCTCATTCAAACAGCCCTGTTGGTAAGAGCTTGCTAACTATATTGGAGACACATCGCGGGTCTGGGCGGGCACGTTGCGCACACTTTGCGGGAGCAGGCGGTAATGGTCAGAAATTCTGCGGGAGCGGGCGGGATTGGTCAGAAATTCAGCGGGAGCGGGCGGTAATGGTCAGAAATTCAGCGGGAGCGGGCGGGAGCGGGATGAAAAAAACAGTCCCGCGCAGTTCTCTAGTACAGACCTCAGATTTACTTTGAATTTATTCCATATTTATTTCCAGTGGCGGTAGTGTACAGTCTTAATTCAATATAATCAGGGTGTTTCAGGTAGACTGGGTTAACTTTGATTATAGGAGCACAACACAACAAACATCAACAAAACAAGTCATCAAAAATAAAATCAGTGCACAAACGATCTTACAAATATTGCATAATATACATTATATAAAACTCACAGATATAGTGCAATAAAACCACCACCAGGGAAAATTAAACCATTTGAGAATCCGATCGTTTTTCAATACAAATAGCTTTACCATTACAATGTATTTTTATCTCAATTTCAAGAAGAGTTGCAGAATGTGAATTCAACCATGTTAAAGTTGTGTCTTTCTCAATGGCTCAAAGTACTGAAAATCCATGTAGATCAACACACACTTGAATATTGCCTTTAACCATGTCATAAGGAGTTAACAGAATGCTTTAAGACCACTACACATCAAAATATTGCACTTGGGAAAATAAGTTTTGATAGTAATTCACTGAATATAATCCTTTGTTTAAACACATGATTCTTCAGAGAAAACAGTCATACAACATTCTGGTTTTGGCCTTTTCTTGTATCAGGCTACATGTGCAGAAATGATGTTCATACATGAAGATGTTCTACACACATGCAGTGGAACACACGCCAAGCAAAAGCATAAAGAACTAAACCAAATTAAGTTAACATTTCAAGTAAAAACTATTGAATGGGGCTTTCAATTGACATGTTAACAATGATGATCATAAAATATCCCTAACCTCAAAGAAATTACACTCATTTCAAGTAAATTGTTCAATTATTCGATACTCCAAAACACCAAACACTAAACCACAACAAATACTTGCAAATCTCCACATTGTGATTTTATAAAACTATTTTTAAACCAAAACCATCCAGAAGCATCTGTGCGCTCCACCTTTGAGAGTATGAATCCTGTTTTAGTGGATAGAAATGGGAACATTAGTTGAAAGAAAAAGTTCAAAGGCAAAATGGGCAAGATGTATTTTCTGGGTCAATCTAAATGAAGCTTAAAATGTAAACAGAAGTGAAGGCCACCTGCTGTCTAAAACCACAA
>CM059303.1:1237500-1470000 GCA_030340665.1 Neosalanx taihuensis
ATGTCCGAGCCTGATGAGGAGGGAGGGTGAGGGTGAGGAGGGAGGGTGAGGGTGAGGAGGGAGGGTGAGGGTGAGGGGGGTCAGGATAAGGATTTTTTGCTGATTGGGCAGTGCTAAAGCTGTAGTCTGAAGATGTATGTGTGTGTGTGTCTAGAGCGTGGTGTGTGTGTGTGTGTGTGTAGAGCGTGGTGTGTGTGTGTGTGTAGAGCGTGGTGTGTGTGTGTGTAGAGCTTGGTGTGTGTGTGTCTAGAGCGTGGTGTGTGTGTGTGTGTGTGTGTAGAGCGTGGTGTGTGTGTGTGTAGAGCGTGGTGTGTGTGTGTGTGTGTGTGTGTAGAGCGTGGTGTGTTGGCCCACCTGAGGAGTTCTGGACCAGCAGGCTGGTCACATACTTCCTGGGACTCTGGTTCCGCTTCAGGAGGTAGATGGGCTGGAACTCCCTGTCAGGAGAGTGGATCTGGATGTTCCCAGTGGCCAGGGACAGAACCAGAACTGCAGCCAGGAAGACCAGGAACAACACCAGCCTGGCAGGGGGGGAGGGGGGGGGAGAGGGGGCGGGGGGAGTATAGGAGAGATTAGATTCAGAAACAAGACCACACACATACACACAGGGTGTGAGGCTGGACAGGATGTGAGGCTGGACAGGATGTAAGGCTGGACAGAGTGTGAGGCTGGACAGAGTGTGAGGCTGGACAGGATGTGAGGCTGGACAGGATGTAAGGCTGGACAGAGTGTGAGGCTGGACAGGATGTGAGGCTGGACAGGGTGTGAGGCTGGACAGAGTGTGAGGCTGGACAGGATGTGAGGCTGGACAGAGTGTGAGGCTGGACAGGATGTGAGGCTGGACAGAGTGTGAGGCTGGACAGGATGTGAGGCTGGACAGGGTGTGAGGCTGGACAGAGTGTGAGGCTGGACAGGGTGTGAGGCTGGACAGAGTGTGAGGCTGGACAGGATGTGAGGCTGGACAGAGTGTGAGGCTGGACAGAGTGTGAGGCTGGACAGAGTGTGAGGCTGGACAGGGTGTGAGGTCGGACAGAGTGTGAGGCTGGACAGTGTGTGAGGCTGGACAGAGGCTGGATAATGCGGGCAGCGTACGTGTAGATGAAGGCCTTGCGTTCCCTCTGCATGTTGAGCATGTGCAGCCAGGCCAGCGTGCTGAACTGCTGCCTCCAGAGGGCGGGGCCTGACACCCCGGCCAGACGGCTGTCTGAGAAGGTCAGCAGGCGCTGGTCTGTGTCGTCCAGGGAGGACGAGTCCCCCTCATCCTCTGCCTGCTCCTGGTTAAACACACTGTAGTCTGGGGGGACGAGAGGGGTGGGAGAGGAGGAGAGAGAGGGGGAGAGAGGAGGGGAGAGAGGGGGAGAGGAGGAGAGAAGGGGAGAGAGAGGAGAGAGAGGGAGGAGAGGAGGGGAGGAGAGGTGGAGAGAGAGAAGAGGAGAGGAGGAGAGGAGGACGAGAAAGGAGACAGGGTGTGGTTAGAGTGGGCTGGGCGTGGTTAGAGGGGGCTGGGCGTGGTTAGAGGGGGATGGGCGTGGTTAGAGGGGGCTGGGCGTGGTTAGAGGGGGTTGGGCGTGGTTAGAGGGGGCTGGGCGTGGTTAGAGGGGGCTGGGCGTGGCTTACCAGCCTGGTCCACCTCAGCCTCCGCCTCCAGACGCAGAAACACATCCTCTAGCGTCGTCATGGAGACCCCGTAGCTGGTGATGCCTAGGTCAGGCCTGCAGTCAAGCTCAGAGAACAGACCTGAGAGGGGGGGGGGGGGGAGGGAGGGAGGGAGGGAGGGAGGGAGGGAGGGTGAGAGGGAGGGTGAGAGGGAGAGGGAGAGAGGGCACACATCCATTATAATCCCCCCTTGGTTAAGTGAGCTGGATGCTTCATATCCCAAACAGCTTCTCTGTCCTCTGACCTGAAAATTTGTCCATGCTTTCAAAAGGAAGCGTGAAAGTCAGCTCCGCCTCCTGTTGCCGTGACAACTGCGCCTTGGGGACGTGCTGTTTGACCAGCAAAGCGACACGATCCGCCTCGCACCCGTCACCGACCGACATCCTGAACAACAAACAACGCATCATCATCGTCCACGGCAACAATACTGGAGTGAAAAGACATGCATCTCCTGATCATGCTGGTCTGGGCTGGGACAGGGGGCGGGGCCTGGGGCAGGTGGGCGGGGCCTGGGGCAGGTGAGGAGGAGGAGCTCTTGCCTCAGGTGGTAGCCGACCCCACACTTGGTCTTGAGGTAGAGGGACGAGCCCACACACTTCAGCTGGCCCTGAGAGATAACAGCCTTACGGTCTGGGGGAGAGAGAGGGGGGGAGGGGGAGAGAGAGGGGGGGAGAGAGAGGGGGAGAGAGGGGGGGGAGGGGGAGAGAGAGGGGGAGAGAGAGGGGGGGAAGGGGGAGAGAGAGGGGGATAGAGAGGGGGGAGGGAAGAGAGAGAGGTGTCCTTGAAGTCAGTGCCCTTGTAACCCACTCCAAGGAGATAGTGAGATTGTGGTGAGAGGGTGTGTGTGTGTCTCTGTGTGTGTGTGTGTGCCTGTGTGTGTGTCTGAGTGTGTGTGTGTACCAGCCAGGATGTCAGCCTCGTCCATGTAGTGTGTGCTGAGCACGATGACCCTGCCAGCTCTGAGACTCTTCAGCAGGGACCAGACCTGGTGTCTGGAGCAGGGGTCCATCCCTGCTGTGGGCTCGTCCAGGAGCAGGATCTGACACACCACACACACACACACACACACACACACACACACACACACACACACACACACAGCCACACACACACACACACACACACACACACACACACACACACACACACAGCCACACAAAACCACACACACACAGCCACACAAAACCACACACACACACACACAAACACGCACACAACCACACACACACACACACACACACAACCTCACACAACCACACACACACAGCCACACACACACACACACACAAACACGCATACACACACAAACATGCACACACACCCACACACATGCACACACACACAAACATGCACACACACAAGAAAGAAGAACATGAGTGACACAGTATTCAGTATGTGGTGGTCCATGTGGTCGATTTGAGGCCAGCTGTGTGTGTGTGTGTGTGTGTGTAGCCAGTCACCTTGGGGTCTCCCAGGATAGCGATGCCCACAGACAGCTTCCTCTTCTGGCCTCCGCTCAGGTTCTTGGCCTGGGCGTCCATGATCTTCTCCAGGTCGAGATCCTTCAACACTTTGGTCACCTAAGAGATCAACAATAACATGACTGAACTCATGTGTAACAGAACCAGATATTGTTGAACGAATCATTCAGGTGAACTGAATCAGAAAAGATTCACCTCAAAACACCCGTCACCTTTGACCCGTTCGGACTCACCTCAGCTTTGATGTCGGCTGGCGGGATGCCTTTGATGGCGGCGAAGATCTTGAGGTGTTCCTCCACGGTCAGGACGTCGAAGATGATGTTGAACTGTGGACAGACGCCCACCAGCTGTTTCATCTCCGAGCCCTCGGCGATCTCGGCCACCGGGGAGCCGTACATGGTGGCTGAACCGTCGCTGGGCTGGCAGATGCCACACAGGATGTTCATGAGGGTGGACTTGCCCGCGCCGCTGTGCCCCAGCAGGGCAGTGATCTGGCCCTCGTAGATGTCAAAGGTCAACCCTGGTGGTGGGGGGGGGGGGGGGAGGGTTAGTCAGTGGAGAACTGTTCGCTGAGGAGTCGTATCTAGTCAAACCGCTACTGCTGTGTATGTTTTCTTATAAGACATCTAACTCTAACAGGCAGGACTGTGTGTGTCTCAATCATGTAGATTTGGTTCCTCGGCTGTTCTGCTCAGAAGCTGCAGGGTCGCTGGTGAGGTGGTTTGGGTGGAGCTGCTCACTCCTCACCTCGAAGAGCCTCCACCATGTTGCCCTTCTCCCTGTAGATCTTACGGATGTTGTTGATGCTGCAGGAACACAGATAAACAGTCACACAGCATCTAGACTTCCTGCAGCTGACAGGCTCAAAGTCACAGGCAGTGACAGGGTTTCCGACCCTGGTCCTCAGGGGCCACTGTCCTGAAGGTTCTAGATGTTTCCCTGCTCTGGGACGCCTCACTCTACCGAAGGGTCGTTATCAGAATTTGTTTTTATTCTCCATGTAATTTGCACAAACACAGAATTTATTTATTATAGCAAACAAAGAACATATACGAGGTTTAAATAAAGATTAAAAATAAAAAGTCAAGCTCTGTGGAAGCCTCATACTGACCCAGTTATTAGAATCAGTTTTGTTTGAGCAGGGAAAACATCTAAAACCTTCAGGACAGAGGCCCCTGAGGACCGGGGTTGGAGACCCCTGATCTATGTCCTGTTCTTACCGGATGACTTCCTTGCCCCTGAACTCTGGGGAGACGGGCTCCACCGGCTCGTCACCCCCGGGGGCTCCGTTCATGTCAGCCTCGTACACTGAGCTCACCTCCACATAGCGCTTACCACGCTTCGACCAATAGGACGGCTTCAGGAAGTAGAGCAGGGAGCGCCTGATGCCAAACTCACCTGAGTGACAGAAACCAAACAGGGGGGGAGAGAGTGTGTTCAGTGTGTGTGTGTGTGAGAGTGTGTGTGCCTGTGTGTGTGTGCCTGTGTGTGTGTGCCTGTGTGTGTGTGTGCCTGTGTGTGTGTGTGTGCCTGTGTGTGTGTGTGTGCCTGTGTGTGTGTGTGTGTGTGCCTGTGTGTGTATGTGTGTGTGCCTGTGTGTGTGTGTGTGTGTGTGTGTGTGTGTGTGTGTGTGTGCCTGTGTGTGTGTGCCTGTGTGTGTCTGTGCTCCCACCTGGCAGCACCTGGTCCAGATAGAGCGCCAGCAGCAGGTAGAGGCAGCAGTCGAGGACCAGCATGATCAGAGGAACATACAGAGGATGAGGACCAATCAGCAGGGAGGAGAACACTGCTCCTTCGCCCTGAGCCTCCAGGTACACCACCTGCACACAGAGCACAGGGACACACACACACACACACACACACAGGGACACACACAGGGACACACACAGGGACACACACAGACACACACACACACACACACACACAGGGACACACACAGGGACACACACAGACACACACACACACACACACACACAGGGACACACACAGACACACACACACACACACACACAGGGACACACACAGGGACAAACACACACACACACACACACAGGCACACACACACACAGGGACACACACACACAGGGACACACACACAAGGACACACAGGCACAAACACACACACACACACCGGGACACACACACACACAGACACACACACACACACACACACACACAGGGACACACACACACAGGGACACACACACACACACACACACACACAGGGACACACACACACACAGGGACACACACACACAGGGACACACACACACACACAGGGAAACACAGGGACACACCACACACACACACATAGGGACACATCACAACACACCACACACACACAATGGGGGGAGTGAGCCAGATGAACTGGAGGATGACCCTAGCTGAAGTGTTTGGGTTGCCAGGTTGGTGGTTGCCAGGTTTGGTGGCTGGTTGTCACCTGTGCGATGCCGATGGAGAAGGCACTGGGAGAGAGCAGACACATGAGCCACACCAGGGGCTGAGGGAAGTCCTTCATCAGCACCGTGAACAAGGACAGGCAGCCAAACACCACGGTCAGCATGGAGCCCACCGTGCTGGCAAACTTAGGCTTCTTAAACAGAGGAGTCAGCATGAAGGAGAAGAAGATCTGTGGAGGGGAGGGAGGGAGGGAGGGAGGGAGGGAGGGAGGGAGGGAGGGAGGGAGGGAGGGAGGGAGGGGGAGAGGGAGGGAGGGAGGGAGGGAGGGAGGGAGGGAGGGAGGGAGGGAGGGAGGGAGGGAGGGAGGGAGGGAGGGAGGGAGGGAGGGAGGGAGGGAGGGAGGGAGGGAGGGAGGGAGGGAGGGAGGGAGGGAGGGGGAGAGAGATAGAGAGAGCAAGAGGAGGGTAGAAGAGGGTGTAATATAGTATCTCGTCACAGTCAGAATTCAGAACTCAGTATGATGAGGTCTGGATTCATGTTAATAACATCATAAGGGAACCCAAATGAAGTGCCAATCTCTAGTCACACACACACACACACACGACACACACACACACACACACACGACACACACACACACACACAATGTTCCTCCACCAGAACTTCGAGGAGCTGAATGAAGGCTTGATCCTGGATAAGGAAGTTCTCTCTGAGAGGCTTTTCACTGCTACTCACAGATGAAATCCCGTAGAGGAAGATGAGCAGGAAGACCACCAAGAAGTTGCTGTTGGGGAAGAGAGCGGTGTACGTGGCGATGACAGCCATCAGGAAGGACATGGTGGTGACCAGAGCAGCGTACAGCAGTCCCCATGACAACCTGGAGGACCAACACACACACACACACACACCTGTGAGCCTGGTGAACACCAGGAGAACATGTGACGGAGATCATCTCTCCCTCTGATCCAGCAGGACATGTTCGTAGTTTAAATGACGCGTCGACTGACTTCATTTTACGTGAATAAAACATGATTTTAATCAATCTGATCAGGTGAAATGTTCTCACTACACCATGGGAGCTGAATGTACGCGTTTAAAGCGTGAGCGAACTTAGCGATTACTTTGGTGCTGAAATGTGATTGTGATGGGGGAGACGCAGAGGCCCCTCCCCCCTGATGGCCCGCCCCTCGAGGGTGTGTGTGTGTGTGTGTGTGTGTGTGTGTGTGCTCACCAGAAGGCCGAGTCGTACAGTCCCATCATGCTCATGGTGTCTTTGAGGCGTCGCTCTTTCTCCGCCGCCACGTTGACGATGAGGAAGGTGACGAAGGGTGTGAAGGCCAGGACCAGGTAGATGGAGATGAGAGCATGAGGGAACTTCTGCACCTCCACTGATCCAGGCTGACCCATCATCACCGCACGCACATCCAGCTCACTCCACACCTGCCGCTTGGTACGCATCTGAGCTCAGGAGAACACACACACACAAGGACACACACACACACATACAAAAGGACACACACACACACACAAGGACACACACACACACATATACAAAAGGACACATACACAAGGACACACACACACAAGGACACACACACACAGACACACACACACACAAGGACACACACACAAGGACACATACACAAGGACAAACACACACACACACACAAGGATACACCCATACACATAAAGACACAGACACAACACAGAGACACACAGACACACACACATCGAACATGATTAGAGACGTTATCTGTCGCTAACCCTGGGAGCAGGCTACACCCAGTCCAGAGAGCGTTCTGCCCAGCCTGAGAGAGGCCAGGCTGGGTTCCCTCTGCAGAGACACCTGGGTGCTAATGGGGATCTCTGTCCCTGACTCACCTGAATGATGGCAGCATCGATAAGAGACTGCAGACGAACAAAACCAGAGTGCCAATAATCTGCTGCTCTGCAGTTCACTGAGGTGGAGAAACAGTTGGCTGTGGGACACACACACACACACAAATACACACACACACAAACAAATACACACACACACACACACACAAATACACACACACACACACACAAATACACACACACAAACACACACACACACAAATACACACACACACACAAATACACACATACACACACAAACAAACACACACACACATATAAACTCTGTGTTAAGTGTTTGTGTCTGTAACGTCTGACAACATTGCTGTTCACAGTTTGCACACTGGGCCAGTAAAGTGAAAGGGTTTTCCATTATCTGTTATCTGAAACTTTTTTTTTCAGACGAGGCAGACAACATTAGATGTGATCCATCGTCCCTGGGGGACTTCCAGGGTCTGTTACACAGCCGGGCTGCACTAGATCTGCCTGGCTCTCCTACCGATGGACTCGGTGTAGTCGCTGGGCAGAGGCAGGTGGCTGTAAGGGAAGCGAAGCCTGTAAGAGGTGGCTGAGCTGTCCAGGAACACCACCCCGATGTAGCCTGACGGCTCGAACAGGCTGGCGTTCTCCAGGTCCTCCTCGCTGGAGAACATGTCCAGGTGCTGCTGCATGTCTGCAGGGGAGACAGAACCAGGTGGAACACAAGGAGAACCAGAACGCTGAAGCAGAACCAGGTGGAACACAAGGAGAACCAGAACGCTGAAGCAGAACCAGGTGGAACACAAGGAGAACCAGAACGCTGAAGCAGAACCAGGTGGAACACAAGGAGAACCAGAACACTGAAGCAGGCAGAGGTCCAACATGCTCAGGCTACATATCACAACTGAATAACGCTGCATTAAGGAAGACTGCGGGAGGTTCCACAAGGACTCTAGAGAACCCTGTTCTCAGCCTAGAACATGGTGTGTCCAACCCTGGTCCTCAGGGGCCGCTGTCCTGAAGGTTTTAGATGTTTCCCTGCTCCAGCACATCTGATTCTAATAAAGGGTCAGTAAGAGGCTTCCACAGAGCTTGATAACGACCCATTCACTAGAGTCAGGTGTGCTGGAGCAGGGAAACATCTAGAACTGCCAGGACAGGGGACAGTGGTCCCTGAGGTGTCCTCTGGTGCTGAGGTGTGTTCTGAAGGATCGATGGTTGACTCACGCATCTCCTGAGCCACTTCCTCCATGATGTGGTTGGTGAGGTTGGTGATGGGGGTGTAGCCAAGGCCACTGATCAGGCGGGTGTCGTCCTCTTTGTCCAGCACCACGGTGCTGATGCCACCGTAATACACATGAGGGTTTAGAGTGCTGATGAGGATCAGAAGACCCAGCAGCAGCAGGGGCAGGATCAACTCCTGAGAACACAGGTGACAACACAGGGGAGAACACAGGTGTGAGTGTGAGAGTGAGTGTGCCAAAGTGTGTGTGTGTGTGTGTGTGTGTGTGTGTGTGTGTGTGTGTGTGTGTGAGAGAGAGAGAGAGAGTGTGTGAATGCTGTACTGTATTGTGACTTAATAGGAGGATTATGAATGTAGAAAGAGCCTCATTTAAACAGCTGTATCAGCTTTCAATGAAAGTCGATTGAGCTGAACTGGAACTCCAGTCGGCCAGGCCCAACACTGGGTAATGTGCTTGGGCCACAGATCTAAACAGACTGTGAGGATCCTCTGGTGAATGTGAACCACTTGACTAGACAGCAGGTTAGAATCTCTTCCCCTCAGCGATCTTAAACAGGCACAGGCGCTTCCAGCGACCCTCAAATACCAAAACCAAGGATGAGAGGAGGAAACAGTGAAACTCATAAAAAATGCATCGGTGCAACTTAAGTCCAAATGAAAAATGCATAGAGTTACAAGGCAGGGGGGAGGGGATGAGGGGATGAGGGGGGGTATGGGGAGGGGCTGTGTTTCCAGGGGGAGGGGGAGGCTGTGTTGCCAGGGGGAGGGGGAGGCTGTGTTTCCAGGGGGAGGGGGAGGCTGTGTTTCCAGGGGGAGGGGGAGGCTGTGTTTCCAGGGGGAGGCTGTGTTGCCAGGGGGATGCTGTGTTGCCAGGGGGATGCTGTGTTGCCAGGGGGAGGGGGAGGCTGTGTTGCCAGGGGGAGGCTGTGTTTCCAGGGGGAGGGGGAGGGGGAGGCTGTGTTGCCAGGGGGAGGGGGAGGCTGTGTTGCCAGGGGGAGGCTGTGTTGCCAGGGGGATGCTGTGTTGCCAGGGGGATGCTGTGTTGCCAGGGGGATGGGGAGGCTGTTTTCAAACATCTCATGAGATCCAACACAACATCGCTCTAGAGGGAAACCCTGGATGACTGAGAGTCCAACTCTGTCCTGCTACCTTGTAAATATACAAGCTTGGTCTAACCTGTAAGATCTGCTGCTTGGTCTAACCTGTAAGGTCTGCTGCTTGGTCTAACCTGTAAGATCTGCTGCTTGGTCTAACCTGTAAGATCTGCTGCTTGGTCTAACCTGTAAGATCTGCTGCTTGGTCTAACCTGTAAGATCTGCTGCTTGGTCTAACCTGTAAGGTCTGCTGCTTGGTCTAACCTGTAAGGTCTGCTGCTTGGTCTAACCTGTAAGGTCTGCTGCTTGGTCTAACCTGTAAGATCTGCTGCTTGGTCTAACCTGTAAGATCTGCTGCTTGGTCTAACCTGTAAGGTCTGCTGCTTGGTCTAACCTGTAAGGTCTGCTGCTTGGTCTAACCTGTAAGATCTGCTGCTTGGTCTAACCTGTAAGATCTGCTGCTTGGTCTAACCTGTAAGGTCTGCTGCTTGGTCTAACCTGTAAGGTCTGCTGCTTGGTCTAACCTGTAAGATCTGCTGCTTGGTCTAACCTGTAAGGTCTGCTGCTTGGTCTAACCTGTAAGATCTGCTGCTTGGTCTAACCTGTAAGATCTGCTGCTTGGTCTAACCTGTAAGGTCTGCTGCTTGGTCTAACCTGTAAGGTCTGCTGCTTGGTCCTCCATTTGATCAGAAGGTTTTTGTACAGAAGACTCTTAGTTTGATTCCAGACGCCTGCATCTCTTCTAGGTAAAGTCTGCATACTTTCAGCATGTTGCTGCATCGGGATGCTGTATGAACGTGTTTCCCCAATGCTGGGTTCAGCTGGAATGCAAACACACAACAGAGGACTTCAGTTACAAGACAAGACAACACACACTAGACAAGACAACACACACTTAACAAGACAACACACACTAGACAAGACAACACACACTAGACAAGACAACACACACTTAACAAGACAACACACACTAGACAAGACAACACACACTTAACAAGACAACACACACTAGACAAGACAACACACACTAGACAAGACAATGCACACTTAACAAGACAACACACACTTAACAAGACAACACACACTAGACAAGACAACACACACATAACAAGACAAAAAAACTCTAGACAAGACAATACACACTTAACAAGACAACACACACTAGACAAGGCAATACACACTTAACAAGACAATACACACTAGACAAGACAATACACACTAGACAAGACAACACACACTAATAAAACACATCAGATGACTTCAGTTACAAGACAACACACACTTAACAAGACAACACACACTAAACAAGACAACACACACTTAACAAGACAACACACACTATACAAAACAACACACACTAAACAAGACAACACACACTAATAAATACAGGTAACCTGCTGTTAGCAAGCAATATTGATTATCTAGCTAGATCTAGTACTGTGCATGTACTGTAGCTCCAACCAACTAACCTTGTCTGGCGTGTAAATCTACATTAAACATCTAGAAGATCATGAAATAAGCAGGAATATAGTATAGATGTATAAAGCTTAGATTAATTAATATCTAGTTAGTTACCTAGCAATACCAGCAGCATTAGACTGATGTAAACACACTGCAGACCGGTGTTAATGCCAGCCAACATTCATATTTGTATTATTTATAAATGTACAGTTTTGTTTTGAATTAAGTCTGAACCAAATAACAAAACATTTCAATAAAAGCTTCTTAATATTTCCCTGAAACACAGCAGCTAATACAGGCTGTCCGATATGACACGAAATAACCTTAATAATAACTCACTGTTCAGCTCAGTCATGCTTTTACTCACGTATGAAATACATGAAGGTTTGTCTTTCATATCATATTAATGTTTTAAAAGTTAATTTAATAGTTCCTTTAGTCCAGCTGATCAGGTTTGATGAAAGCAGCTAACATGTGAACCTGCTAGTGATTTAGCTGTCAACATACTTCCGCTTCTAACCCCGCCTCCACCGAAGACGTTAGCCAATCAAAAGTCACGTCAGGCTCTCACGCTTCAAATAATATATACAAAATATTGTTTTTATTTATTTTCAGTGCAAGAACAACAACAACCTTTGGAACTTGACATAAATGTAACCTTACAAATGTACAAATATCAAACAGTTGAACCATTGCAGCTCCGCAACAAATATTAAAGTTTTTTATATAAATGTTTGAGGGTCACAGTAGCAGGAAATGCAACTGCTTGCAGTAAAGTATATGGTGCAGGTAGCCAATGACAGAACATGATGGTGTGGTGGAGGAGGTGTGCTGTGCTATGGAGGAAGCACGTCTGTAAAATGGAGGTATTTCTTTAGAGGGCGGGGCAGGGGGAGGTGCTGGACAGCGGGGGTCTGCATCATGGTATACGCCCCTAAGTGGTGCCGGATCTTCAGCCTGCAGAGGTGAGAGAGGGGGGGCATGCCTTCTGCACAAAACACACAAGAAAACACACACACACAATCAATTGGTATCTGTTCACCAAACACACTCCTAAGTGACCCTTGCTCTGTGTTGGATGTTAGCTGAACTAAATAAAATATTAATTTATCAGACGCTTTTATCCAAAACAACTTACAGCAAGTACAGGGACATTCCCCCTATGGCATGTAGGGTGAAGTGCCTTGCCCAAGTGACTCCCCCCCCCCCCCCAAACTAGCTGTGTTCTGTGTGTTAGCTGACCTAGCTGTGTGTTAGGAGTCCACGTCATGTCGTCTAGCCGCTGGTCCAGGATCTGTCGAAGGTGAGGGCAGAGAGTCGACCAGTTCACAAACTCCAGGAGGTGATTCAGAACCTCGCTCTTCGCTTTCTTCAATCTGAAGACACATAACACCAGAATAACAGGTGGAATCTTAAAACACTTTAACACGGGGGGGGGGGGGGGGGTAATCTTAATAGCAATATGTGTGTTAATGTGTATGTGTCTATGTGTGTGGTGTGTGTGTTTCCATGTGTGTGTTCGTGTGTGTGTGTGGCTCTTACATATCAGATTGTAAGAGCAGGGAAGGTTCCAGTCCAGCCTGCAGTAACAGAGGCAGCCAGCAGGTGGCATGATGCACTGCCCTAACAGTAACCGACAGCAGCGCCGTCAACTCCTCCGCACTCAACCACTTATCCTTGGACTTCCCTGAACCGCACGAGCTCCTGCTCGATTGCTCTGGGCTGGACGTTTTCCAGCTCGGCTGCTCTGGGCTGGACCAGCTCTGGATCAACTCGTCCGAGCTGCATGCGATGTCGCTGAACTCGTCTGAACTGGACATGCCAGGGCTGGACTCCTCCAGACTGGACCAGGAGACAGAGGACTGTGCAGGGCTGCAGACGCCCCCTGCTGGCCACTCTGGGCTCTGCTGCTGGGCCTGCCTGCTCAGACACAGTCTCCTGTGCTGCAGGATGAGCTGAAGGGTCTCTGGTTTGTTGGTGTTCAGGGCGAACACCCACACCTCCTTGTTCAGGGAGGCACCTCCAGCCAACAGAAGCTCCACTGAAGCACTGAGAGAGAGCGAGCAAGAGGGGGAGCAAGAGGGGGAGAGAGAGAGAGGGAGAGAGAGAGAGAGAGAGGGGGAGAGAGAGACAGAGAGAGACCGAGAGAGACAGAGAGAGACAGAGAGAGAGAGACAGACAGAGAGAGAGACAGAGAGACAGAGAGAGACAGAGAGACAGAGAGAGAGAGAGACAGACAGAGAGAGAGACAGAGAGACAGAGAGAGACAGAGAGAGAGAGAGAGAGAGACAGACAGAGAGAGAGACAGAGAGACAGACAGAGAGAGAGACAGAGAGAGACAGAGAGACAGAGAGAGAGAGAGAGAGAGAGACAGAGACACAGAGAGAGAGAGTATACAAGTTTAATACATTAAATCAGGAGGTGGCAGGCTGAGGGTTGCTGTTGACCACACTGTATCTGGGCTCCAGGTACCTGGAGGTGTACTCGGATGCTTCCAGGGCCTTGGCCAGGGGCGACTGGGCTATGAAAAGGCTGCAGTCCTGAGCATCAGGGTGGAAGCCTTCCTCCAGCAGCACCCTGGTGCTCTCTGTCTGGCTGGTGGCCAGGTACAGAGGACTCACCAGGCCGTCCCCATGGTCACATGCCCGGTCTGTCACAGCGATCAGACGCCGCAGGATGCTGTGGGACGGAACCGCGACACGCAATAAACACACAAACGCACACATGAGAACCAGGACATTCCTGAGAGAGAGAGGTATTTTCCAGACTATTGAGCGGCCCTGTATAAAAGCCACACCAACGTGATTTAGCTCGAAATTTTGTTTTTTTTCCCTTCATATACATACTACACTTTTCTATTAGCCAAAGATATCCACGTTGTAACATGAGATATTTACACATAAAGATTAGCCGCATTTTTGTTTTGGGCACAGCACAGGGTTTAAAGCGGCTTCTAGCCTGGAGAATACGCTCCATAAAAGAGACCATGTTGACAGATGTCATTAGTCCAGCCTGGATACCTTATGTGTCCAAACTCAGCAGCAGCATGGATGGGCAGCTGGGACCAGGTGTCACTGCACACAATGTTAGGGTCTGCACCGTGGGCCAGGAGGGTGTTCACACAGTCCTCATACCCCTCTTGAGAGGCTATCATCAGAGGGGTAGCCAGGTCCGAAGCCTGGGTGTTGACATCCGCACCTGCAGACCAGCACAGGTGAAACACAGGTGAAGCACAGGTGAAACACAGGTGAAACACAGGTGAAGCACAGGTGAAGCACAGGTGAAACACAGGTGAAGCACAGGTGAAACACAGGTGAAACACAGGTGAAGCACAGGTGAAACACAGGTGAAGCACAGGTGAAACACAGGTGAAGCACAGGTGAAACACAGGTGAAACACAGCTGAAACACAGGTGAAACACAGGTGAAACACAGGTGAAACACAGCTGAAACACAGGTGAAACACAGGTGAAACACAGGTGAAGCACAGGTGAAACACAGGTGAAGCACAGGTGAAACACAGGTGAAGCACAGGTGAAACACAGGTGAAGCACAGGTGAAGCACAGGTGAAACACAGGTGAAGCACAGGTGAAACACAGGTGAAGCACAGGTGAAACACAGGTGAAGCACAGGTGAAGCACAGGTGAAACACAGGTGAAGCACAGGTGAAACACAGGTGAAGCACAGGTGAAACACAGGTGAAGCACAGGTGAAGCACAGGTGAAACACAGGTGAAACACAGGTGAAACACAGGTGAAGCACAGGTGAAACACAGGTGAAACACAGGTGAAACACAGGTGAAGCACAGGTGAAACACAGGTGAAACACAAGTGAAACACAGGTGAAGCACAGGTGAAACACAGGTGAAACACAGGTGAAGCACAGGTGAAACACAAGTGAAACACAGGTGAAGCACAGGTGAAACACAGGTGAAGCACAGGTGAAACACAGGTGAAGCACAGGTGAAACACAAGTGAAGCACAGGTGAAACACAGGTGAAGCACAGGTGAAACACAAGTGAAACACAGGTGAAACACAGGTGCTCATCTGTACACAGGAAGTCGGTGTAGAAACCCTCATTCATCCAGGAGTATTCCAATGTAGAAAAAGCATCAGAGGTCATCTGATGTCATCTGGACACTGTTTTCACAATCAAGATGTTGCAACTCCCATCCAGAAGTCATTCTCAATCAATGTGTACAAGAAGGCAAGACTGACTTAGAAGGGGGGGGGGGGGGGGCGGGAGGAATCGAATGCATGCATGCATGCACACACACACACACACATACAGCAGTGTACCTGCATCAATAAGAATCTGGAGGCATTCTTGCCGTCCGTACTGTGCTGACAAGAACAAGGGTGTGATATTGTTGTCATCGCGAGCTTCCAGCTGACATCCGGGTGCTGCAGTCAGGATGGACACGATATCACTGTAACCCTGCGAGGGGAAACAACAAGACAACAAGCATGTGGTTACAGCCGGGTCCTAAACCCTAGGGCCCTCAGGGGCCACTGTCCTGCATGGGGCTCTGCTCCAGCACACCTGATTCTAATGAACGGGTCATTATGAGGTTACCACAGAGCTTGAAGACCACCTGTTCTCTAGAATCAGGTGCGCTGGAGCAGAGAAACATCTAGAACTCTCAGGACAGTGGCCCCTGAGGACCAGGGTTGGAGACCCCTGGTTTAAACTCATTCATTTGAATCAGGTGTGTGGATGACTACAAGCTAGTGTAGCATGTAGCATGGAGGTGTACCTTATGAGCAGCCTGATGGAGGCAGGACCAACATGAGAAAGTGTGTTCTCCGTTGATTTCTGCTCCCTTCTTGATGAGAAATGCCACAACATCTTTGTGTCCGGCACTGACAGCTGCAACAACAAGAGGAGAAAAAACCCATCAGAGTTTGAACTGGGGGTGAAAAAAACGACGACACATGCAAATCTGTGCTGCAGTGTGATTGGATGTTACCTGCGTACAGAGGGCAGGAGCCGTCATTGGTCGGCTGGTTGATGTTGGCTCGTGCTTTGATGAGAAGTTTGACCACTGCCAGGTTGCCATGGTGAGCAGCCAGATACAAGGATGTCTCCCCCTCATGAGTTCTGGAGGAGAGATAGCTGAGAGCACCTCGTGAGGTTGCCACTGGTAACGGAGAAAGAGTTTATCTTACATTTATTTATTTGTTTATTTTTGTCTATTCACATACAATGACAAATATTTTCAGCAGTGATTTTTGTTGTTGTTGAGCACTTAACATCTACAACAGGCTTACAAGAAATTCTTCATTGTAAAAACTAAAACCCAAAGTATAGAATGAAAGTTAGGATTAATCTCAAGCATGTCTACACTGTCAGCTGAATAATAAGAACGAACTCACAATTAACCACATTATCTTAATGCAGTGTAACTACTTCAGCATAATAGGATCTAAGAATATTTTTGGATGCAGATGTGTTATGTTATGAGCTGGTGGCAAAGTTTTGTTAATAAACTTAACGACTTCTGTCTGTCTCGTACCAGCAGCAGAGATGAGCTCCCGTACACACTCTGTTGAACCTGCGGCTGCAGCCTCGTGAAGGGCGTTCCAGCCCCGGTTATCCCTGCTGTCCAGGCTGCAGCCCCGGTGGATCAGGGTCCGGACCCTCCGCCTGCACCCCGCCCGCGCTGCCAGAGCCACCGGGGACACCGTATCACTGTAGCACTCTCTGAAATCCATCTTCTTCAAGGTGGAGGTACCGGGACAAAAAGAAGCTGATGTAAAGGTGTACGAATCATGCATAGATATTCAGTTCAGGGGTTATATTAACTGTTATAATCACTTTATTGGGATGTAACATGCTGTAACATGATGTTATAATCATTACAGGGTCCACATATATACAGTAGTATAGTATATATAGTTCAGGGGTTATATTAACTGTTAATCACTTTATGGGGATGTAACATGATCATTTATCATTCCAGGGTCCACATATATACAGGTTGTCGGTAAGGATGTGAACTCTAACTCTTGTTCGTTAGATAGCTAAAACACAGAGGACGTCTATTCACGCTAGACAAACATTAAACCTTGATATTTTTGACCCCACTTGTTTTGAAATGCATTAAAGATATCGCCTTTAAACTTTAATCAGAATATATATATTTACCTTTAGTCGACGAGTTTCCCTCACATCCTTGAAAGTCAACGTCCGGTAATGACGTTGTAAACTTCCGGTAATGAAGGAGAAACTTCCGGTGAGGGACGATGCCGATCTGGCAGCTTCGTCGGTCTTACATTATCACTGTTACTGATGTTATTGTGTTTGTCTTACATTATCACTGTTACTGATGTTATTGTGTCGGTCTTACATTATTACTGTTACTGATGTTATTGTGTCTGTCATACATTATCACTGTTACTGATGTTATTGTGTCTTTCATACATTATCACTGTTACTGATGTTATTGTAAGGCTATTGTTGATGTATTTAGAATATTGTAACTTTTATGAATGTTCTTTCACTATACATTTATGTCGAGATTATGTTGGGACTAAGTATATAACCCATTATGTTTTATGGTAAAAGTAGAAAACTTGCTTTTGCAGTGTTTAGATGTTTATAAAATGTGTAATTGCGAGTCTATCTAGTCTAAGGGGGGGGGGGGGGGGGGGGAATCACACATGCACAAACACACACACACACACACACACACACACACACACAGCTGTGTACCTGCATCAATAAGAATCTGAAGGCATTCTTGCCGTCCATACTGTGCTGACAAAAACAAGGGTGTGATATTGTTGTCTTTAATACAGGCCCAAGCACACTAAAAAGTAGAGAGTAATTAACACTGGTGCAAATGAGGAGTGTCTCTACAAAAAGACAATGAACAGTAATGTGTAAAACAGACTTTATTTATATTTCATATACAGTAAGGTAGAGAAAGTAATGATGTGCCTAGTCAGCAAGGGGCACATATTACCATAGATCTATCCCCTAAGATATATACTCTGTTCGTGTTCCAAGGCCAAATCTGATCTCCTCTCACCTTCGTTAAGGGTTAATGACCCCCCGGTAGCTTCCTTTGATGTTTGCCTCTGAAGTTTGTGTCTTTGGCAACAATAAACTTATACGGTTTCCTTTCACTCACACCCTCTACATGTCACCAGATATTCTTAAAATACTTTTTCTGGAGATACAAAAATAGTACAGACAACTGTTTAGTTTGGGACTATTTCTAAACTATTACAGAGCATAAAGCTCTCGAAGACAAATAAATAACGTAGTTTCTGCTTTAGTGTGGGACAGTTGGCTCGTCATGTTGGTCCAGTGACAAACAGGCTTGAGTAGAGCCGTTAAACTATGCTAAGCTAACATAGTTGGTTCTTCTTGAACCATTCATGTTCTACACACAACGAAACCGGAGGTCTATTCATAATCCAGTATGTTTTAAATCATCAAACCAATCCACAATGATATAACACCACATCACTATCCCGAGCCAAACATATAGATACTTTGAGACAACAGAAATTCTTCCGCCTTGAAAATGTATCAAACGTCTGCTTATACTCAAGTAATTTTGGAGAGTTTTAATCAATTTTGTTGTTGCATGAAACTTAACATACTAAACACGACCACCTGAAAACTACATTTATTCCTGCTTAGATCCAACTGCATCTTGATATCTTGAAAGTGATTTCACCAAATAATTTACTTTAAAATATGCTACCGTATCATTGTATTATCTAGCTTGATCTTCATACTGCTGAACTGCGAACTGCTCTTGTGAAAAGACAAATATTTTTAGTCTGAATATGAACTGCACAATAGTCCAAATATGACTTTGATCACAGTAAAACCATGCGGCTGAGATGTGTGTAGCCAGTATACAGCAGGTGATGAGATGTCGAGCGGTACACAAGGAATTGAAAACAGACTTCCTTTACAAATATCTTCTATTCTGTACTGTAATTGTTGAATAAATAAACCTTTCAAGTACCTCTTCTACTTGGCTACAAATGTGACCAATCAGAGAGAAGCAGAGCGATATGTTGATGACGTGGTCGATGACGTATACGATATGCTTCCAGAGCCCACAGTGTCACGGACGTGAATGAAAGATGTGTAGACATGTTGGCACAGCTCTCCAGGGGTCAAGTACACCACAGTTATGTACACAGGAGCCAGAGTCTCTGACAAGGAATACTAGACAGAAGAAGTCTGGTTCTGGGACTGTCAGGCTATATTGTTATTTTAATAGGCCTTAATACTAAACCTACAACCAGTACAGCAACAAGGACGATTTCCCGCTAGCACGCGAAGATATCTCAGGAATCTAAGGTCACCATAGCGACAGACGTGTCCGTGCGTCTGAACGGTATTGTGATGTCCGCTAGCTTTCACACAGTACAGTAGTTCTGAATGGCCTGAAAACGATGTGTTTTGTTCACCTCCAGCGTCCCAACTTGATCCAGAGCTGTTTGGACATGTAACGTTATATTAAGTTCTGATACATTTATGATTCATGGCAATACGATATCGCCCCCCCCCCCACCCCCAAAAGTTCTAGAACGAATCCTCTGATATGGAGAGACAAAGGGTTAGATCCTCTGTTCCATATCTCTTCTGCCCTCTCAGTTTGGTGTCCATGCTGTTCTTCTGCCACCAGCAGTCTTACTTCATGCTGGGTGCTTCATTACAGGTGAGGTACACATGGGGGGGAAACTTAGTGATCGTTCCAAAGGTGGTCATGTTATTTCTAACCCCCTGTACCGCCCCCCCCCCCAAAAAAAATGATCGATATTTTCATCCTTTCTTTGCAAGATTGGATTACTCTTGAGTAGTATGTTTTCATTTTCTTTTTTACTCTGAACTGGATTATTGTTGTCCTTCAAGGTGACTTGAGGAACTCCAATCTCAAAATGTTCTGAGATAAAAAAAGCACCTCTGTCTTAGTGTGCAAAAACACCCGAAGGTCCAAAAACACAACAACAAAACATCTTCTTACAAGGGTGGATTGAGAGTCTGTGATGTGACGCACTTCCTGGATGAAACAGGTCCCAGTCTACTCCTTCTCCCCGTCCTCACTGCTCCCTGTAAGACAGAGAAGGACAGACAGGGATGGAGAGAGGTTCATTCAAGATGCTGACCACCTTTAACTGCACTCACGCATGAAAGAGCATTTTAAAACATTTCAGAAGGAGCTTCCTAAACCGAGAATGGGGTGCAGTGTTTTGTTTTCTCCACAGCATGATAGAATATTCTAGAATATTCCTGTCAGAACACTAGAACGTTCTAGAACATATCACCTGTCATAACACTAGAACGTTCTAGAACATATCACCTGTCAGAACACTAGAACGTTCTAGAACATATCACCTGTCGGAACACTAGAACGTTCTAGAACATATCACCTGTCAGAACACTAGAACGTTCTAGAACATGTGTCCTGTCTGAGCGCTAGGAACGTTCTAGAACACGTCACCTCTCAGAACAGACCCACCTCCAGCTGTGTCCATGTCCGAGTCAGACACGTGTGTGATGGAGAAACGAGAGCCGCTGGAGGGAGACACAGTGAAGCGAGAGTACTGCGTCAGTTTGGGCTCCGCAGCCTTGGTGACGGAGGGCAAGCTGGGCTTGGATACAAGGGAATCTGTGTCGGCCATCTTGGATGTGGGCAGAGGAAGCAATGGGAAGTCATCCTCCCATTCGTAGCCTGCACCTGTGAGGAAGGGAGGAGGGGAACAGGCATGAAGGGAGACGTGAAGGTTCTTGATGTAGAGGTTGATGTAGAGGTTGATGGTCAGCTTTCTGAGATGTTTCTCTGCTCCAACACACCTGATTCTAATGAACGGGTCGTTATCAAGCTCTGTGGAAGCCTCATAATGACTCTTCTTTAGACTCAGGTGTGCTGGAGCAGAGAAACATCTAGAACCTTCAGGACAGTAGAGGATGATCAAACACTTTGCTCTACTTACTCTCCTCAGAGATGTTCCCATCCGAGGAGTCATCAGAAGTGTGGCTGGTCCTCTCTGGAGGGGAACACCTGCCCTGCGGTGCTGCACCCCTGGACTCCCCCACAGGAGGAAACCCATGCTCTGCCAGCTCCTTGGTAGGACTCTCCTGGGAGGAGAAACAAGCATTAGTACTGGATCATGAAACATGAAACCTATCAGGACATTTCGACTCCCATCCAGAATTCATTCTCCACCAGAGAAAATGATCTGAGGGAAACATCAGAGTTGTCAGAGCATTTTCTCCGAATTGAGAATTACTTCAGGATAGATGGTGACAAAATGTCTTGATTTTGATAACCGTGTCCAGATGACTACCCTCTGAAACCTTTTTCGACTACATAACATCAAGCCTAGAAATGCGACCGATCCTAACCCACCTGGTCGAACAGGTAGACCGTGACATCATCAAAGAAGGACACGACCTTCCTCTTGCGCTCCATGTCGTCGCAGAGCGTGTCAGTGAGCAGGGCGGGAATCTTGAGGAGGCTGCGCAGATTGTGGGCGTCGCTACAGTCGCTCACCACGATGGGCACCGGGTGCTCCTCCTCCTCCTCCTCACTCTCCTCACCGGCGCTCTGCTCCTGGACCCTGTAGACCCGCAGCTCCTCATCCGACTCCTCGCTGTCGTCCGTGTCGCCGTCCTCCTCGTCCGCTTCCTCGCCCCCGTCGGAGGTCTGACGGGTCTTGAGGCCCTCCACAGGGGGGCGGTGAGGGGGAGAGGAGGAGGAGAAAGGGGGGTGGGAGGTAGGTGAGGGGGGCGTGGCCAGTGTGTTGTTGTCTGTCTCTCTGTGTTCAGTCTCTGAGCTGTCGCTCGTTATGGCGTGAGAGCTGATTCTGCTCTCGTGTTTCATCTCCAGCAAGTCAGGCACTGAGGCTTCATCAGGGTTCTCCATTTCTCCCTCCTCTTCCTCCTCCCTCTCTGGTCCATCTTCTGGTTCTGTAGAGCTGTTCAAGAGGCTGCAGCGGTCTCCACTGAGAGCTCCCAGTGCTTCTTCCATGGCCCCCACCACCTCAGCTGCCCAGTCCCCCAGGGAAGAGCTCTCCTCCTGGGATGGCCATTCTTCCAAGCTGGCATCGCCCATGGAAGTGGAGCACTCAGGCCCGTCTTCCTCTCTGGAGAGCTCTGACCCCAGCCCAAGGCCTTCATCTGGGGCAAGATCTTCCATCGGAGGTCCCTCGCTCTCCAAAGGGGAGGAGGAGGGATGGGAATTGACTTGGGATGATTCGGGGAGAGGGCCATCAAAGAGCTCTGCTCCTTGAAGGGATCCGCTTTTCCTCTCCAGGTTGCTGTGTTCATTCTCCCCCAGAAGGGCTTCTCCCTCCTCCATCTCCTCTTCCTCCTCGATCAGCCTCTCCTCTCTCCAGTCCTCCTCATCCATGTTTTCCTCTTCTTCTTTTGAAAACAGTCCGTCACTTTCTTCTCTGGAAAGTCTCTCATTCTCATAGTCAGAGAAGTAGGCCGAGTCTCTGTAAGGGTTTTTCTCACTGAGTGACACTAACGTCTGGTCTCCAGTCTGAGGGTCTATCTCTGCACCTTCCTCCAGGGAAGGCTCACCGTCACTGGGTACAACCTCTGTTTCCGCCTCCCCCTCCTGGACGTCCTCTGTCTCCTCAGTGACGCTGACGTCCAGGGAATGTTTCGTCAGAGAGTCTCGGTGCTCGTGGGGCTCTTTGGGGACAAACTCTGGGCTCTCGTTGTTCTCAGTGTCGTAGCCGCTGTCCGCCGCCTTGGGCGAGCTGGAGGGGCGTGAGGAGGCGGGGCTTAGCCCTTCGCAGGAGCCTGCTCCTGATGGCAGGTCCATGGACTCTATGGAGTCGGGGGTCCCCCCTTGCTTCTGCAGGGGCTTGGAAGCTGCTGGCGAGGCGATCAAGTCGGCAGCCTCGTCCGCGAAGATCCCTGAGGTGACGTCTGTGATGTCATCGGTGATGTCATCGTCGTCGTCGTCGCTGCAGTCGAGGGCGTCCACCAGGCTGACGCTGGAGCCGTCCAGACCGCTGTCGACCGTCTGACTCACTTCCCAGTCAGGCTCGGCCGTGGCCAATGGGACGGTCACGTGGGCCGGAGAAGGAGGAGCTACGTTGGTCACACCCTCCTCCTCCTCTACTTCTACTACTTTGGGTTCTTTGAGTCCCTTCATGACCAAGTCCCCTTCAGCGACGTCTCCTTTCTGCTCTGCGCCGGAGAAGTCATCGGGACGAGTGACGTCAACGGACTTCTCTGGGAAGTCGAAGGAAAGGTCGTCCTTCCTGCTCAGGGAAGGTTTGGACACGATCGGCCCTCCTGGAGCCGGAGAAAGATTCAGTCCCTCGTCGTTGCTCGCTATCTCCACCATCTTATCTGCGGCGTAGTCGTCACGGCTGTAGTTGCGGACCACGAGTCCCGTGAGCGGGTCGACGAAGTGAGAGTGGCAGCATTCGCCTGGCAGCGTGACCTCGCCCTCCCCCTCGTGGCACAGGTAGATGTAGGGGTTGCAGTCGCCCGCAGGCACCAGAGGGTGGTGTTTACCCAGGCCTGAGCTGCTGGAGTCTTTGGTGGAAGCGTCCAGGTAGTGTGCTGGTTTGGGGGGGGCAGATTGGAAAGCCAAGCTGGGCTCAGGCCAGGAGTCTTCGATGTCCATGGAGGGCATGGTGTAGTGGAAGTCTGCGTAGGTGTCCTGTCTGCAGCTGGCACGCCGGCGTGGAGGTAGACCCAGACCGGCGTTGCCGTTCCCCGAGCGTTTGGCGGGCCAGGTGTTGCAGGTGTGCCTCTCTACGAAGATGTCGTCCTCATCCTCGTCCTCCGAGTCGCTGTCCTTGTGGCCGATGAAAATGGCGGCTTCCTTCTCCATGTTGATGCTGACCGAGTGAGCATGGCTGGGCATGGTCTTCCGCAGAGAGCCCATCATGTCGTAGTAACCTCCTGTCACGTTCTTCCCGATGACTCCCCCTGCACTCGTCTCCAGGTAGGGGTCTCCGTAACCCTGCTGAGGGGGGGTCCCAACTGAGGGTGAGATCCCAAGGGGGTTCTCCAGTTCCCCCAGGGCCTGCCGAAGGCTCCTCGACCCCCAGCTCTCTGGGAGAACCTCTGAGATCTCTGGTCCTCCCATCAGGTAGTGCTGGTCCAGGCCCAGAGAAGGAGAATGTTCGTAGTAGTATCCTCCATCACGGTCCTTATAGGACACATAGTGACCCGACTCCCAGGGTCTGAGGGGGCTTCCGTCCGACACGCGGCCCAGGAGGGGCTCCATGGTCAGGGAGATGGCGGGGCTGGCGTCGGAGTCGTACGCCCCAGTCTTATGGAGGTCGGCCGCCCAGTAGGAGTCCAGCTTGGCCTGCCCTGGGGGGCAGGACTCACAGTCCCCTGAGTCGGCACTTCCAGTCAGGAAGCTGCCACTGCTGCCTTGGTAGTCTGGACTGTAGGAGCACATGGTGTAGTCCAGGTCCATGTTACAGTCCACCGGCTCCTCGATGCGGATGTAGTACTCGCTGCCCATGGAGGGGCTGTGGGCGCTCAGCACGGGAACCACCCCAGGAGGGTGCAGCTGCTGGGGCTCGTAGTAGGAGGGCGACACCCCCAGGGAGAGACCCTCCATAGGGCAGCCCCCCACCATCCCCCCCGGGGGGTAGTACATGTCCTGGCAGTGGGGGTTACCCTGGCCCAGGGTCCCGCTGGAGGCGGCCTGGAACGGAGGCTCCGCCCTGGCCTGCTCCCACTTGTACTCAAAGTTCAGCCCGTGGCTCGTCTCCGTTACCGTGAGGATGTCGTCGCCCTGGTAACCGTCGCCCGTGGAGAAGTGCTCCAGCAGGGGGTAGGAGGAGGAGGAGGAGGGCCGGTGGAGGTCACTGTGGCCGGCCCCGGGGCGGAGGGAGTTCCAGCGCCTCTCGAAGTCCTCCTCTGCCTCGCTGGCTCCCTTGGCACACAGGTAGCTGAGGAGGAGGTGGACTTCCTCCGCGTTCGGTCTCTGGTCAGGAGGGAGCCAGCAGAACTGCATCACCTCGTACCTGGACACACACACACACACACACAAGGTTCAGAACAACCCACACACACAAGGTTCAGAACAACACACACACACACACACAAGGTTCAGAACAACACAAACACACAAGGTTCAGAACAACACACACACACACAAGGTTCAGAACAACACAAACACACAAGGTTCAGAACAACACACACAAGGTTCAGAACAACACACACACACACAAGGTTCAGAACAACACACACACACAAGGTTCAGAACAACACACACACACGTGCTCTGGTTTACAGCGGGATCAAAAAAGGGAGCATTTCGGAGTTTGAGTGTGTGACTCACCAGCGTTCAGCCAGGGGAACTTTGAGGAGGGGCTTGGGCAGGCGGAGCTGCTGTTCCCTCAAGGCGTAGGTCAGGACCTGTCTGTCTGAGTAGTGTCCATACGGCTGGTTCCCCAGCTCAAACAGCTCCCAGATGGTGACTCCCAGAGACCTGCACCACACACACACACACACACACATCACATTTACATGGAGTTATTTAACAGACGCTCTTATCCAGAGAGACTTACAGCAAGTACAGGGACATTCCCCCCTGAGGACAGTAGGGTGAAGTGTTTTTCCCCAAGGACACAATGTCATTTTGCATGGCCTGGAATCAAACCGGCAACATTCTGATTGCTATCCTGATTCCCTAACCGCTCAGCCACCTGACTCCTGTGTCTGGCTGTGTGTGCTGATTGGCTGGTGTGCAGGTACAGTGCTCAGCTGTGTGTGCTGATTGGCTGGTGTGCAGGTACAGAGCTCAGCTTTGTGTGCTGATTGGCTGTGCTCTGTTCTCCCCTCACCAGATGTTGCTCTGCCGGGTCTGATCGGCCACCAGCAGGTTCCCATGGACCTCGTCTATCAGCTCTGGTGCCACCCAGCGTAGAGGCACGTACATCTGATCTGAGGTTACGTAGTAGTCATCCTGTAGGGGGGGAGGGGGGGGGGGGAGGGGATGGGAGGGAAGGAGGGGGGGGGGGGGGAGGGAGGGAGAGAGGGAGGGGGGGAGGGAGGTGGGAGGAAGTTAATTAATCAGATCTTTGAGGTCATCAGTTCCAGTTCAGGGTGACGGGTTGGAGGTGTGGTCATGGGTGAAGGAGGCGTGGCCTACCTTGTACTTGCTGTGGGATAGGCCGTAATCTCCGATCTTCACGGTGACATCAGCAGCAAGGAGACAGTTCCTCAGAGCCAGGTCACTAAACACACACAGGAGGACAACTAGAGCGTCAACCCTGGGAGAGATCTTCTTTAACTGAGGAGGTTTCGGCTTTAAAATACAATTTTATGAAAATACATTAGGCATGATAAGGGGAGGGAACATATTCGTGCCTTAAAATAAAATTTATATTGAAACATACGCCTCGGTTTTCAAACAGATTGTCTTCAAGTCAAATCTGCTGACACTTTAGTCAAGAGAAACAGGTGGATGTGTGGGAGTGACTTCAGAGGAGGAGGAGGAGTCACCGCCAGCAACAAAATCACTGATGCTGGAGTAAATAAGCGTCACTCAGACAGCACCAGGATATTGTTACAGGAAGTGACTAACAGGAAGCAGCTTCCAGCCAACCGTGGCACTTTGATTTGATTTGGGATATGAGAGAGATCAACAAGACTGAGAATGAAAAAGAGAGAGGGAGAGAAGAGGGAGTGAGAGAGAGAGGGGGGAGGGAGGGAGTGAGAGAGGGTGAGAGAGAAGGAATACGAGGGAGAGAGGGAGAGAGGAAGTGAGAGAGAAAGAGAGAGAGAAGGAAGGAAAGGGAGTGAGAGAGAGGGAGGGAGAGAGAGAGAGAGAGACAAAAAGAGAGAGTGATGTCCTCACCCGTGGATGAAGTTGTGTTTGTGCAGATGGAGGAGGCCAGAGGCCACATCACAGGCCATCCTCTGCAGGAGGAGAGGCTCCGGGGTCAGGGTGTCTGCAGCTCTGCAGCTGCGGAGGTAACCTTTCACATCCCCCTGCACACACACCAATACACACATCAGGACTGACCCAGGACACACCCAGGACCCAGGACTGACCCAGTATAGACCCAGGACACACCCAGGACACACCCAGGAAGGACCCAGGACAGACCGAGGACAGACCCAGAACAGAGCCAGGACAGCCCCAGATCCAGGACAGACCCATGACAGAACCAGGACAGACCCAGGACATACCCAGGACAGACCCAGGACAGACCCAACACTGGCCAACACGTAACATAAAGTCTGCTTTCTGCTCTGGGATCAGATCACACATTAGATGCTGGTGCAGCACAAGCCTTCCTGTGAAGCTTGACTACTGCAGGTCACCTTCTGATGGTTGTGTTACTTTCTGTCCACCAGGGGGCGGTGTTGTCTTTTTCAGCTCTGTTTCTCTTAGGTTTGGCTGAGTCACCAGAGCAGAGAGGGAAGAGAGGGATGAGATCTCACCAGGGGACACAGCTCCATCACCAGGAGGAAGGGCGTGACCTCGGTACACTGTG
The DNA here is from genome assembly GCA_030340665.1 of Neosalanx taihuensis. Classification (NCBI taxonomy): domain Eukaryota; kingdom Metazoa; phylum Chordata; class Actinopteri; order Osmeriformes; family Salangidae; genus Neosalanx; species Neosalanx taihuensis. The sequence continues at coordinate 1,265,160 of CM059303.1, forward strand.
CCAAGCACCGCATGAGGGCGGGGTGCTGGAGGGTGCTGGAGACGGGCGGGGGATGGGAAGAGAGGGAGGGGGAGAGGGGAGGAGGGGGAGAGGGGAGAGGGGAGGAGAGGGAGGGTGGAGAGGGGAGGAGGGGGGAGAGGGGAGGAGAGGGAGGGTGGAGAGGGGAGGAGGGGGGAGAGGGGAGGAGGATGGAGAGGGGGCAGGATGGAGAGGGGAGGAGGAGGGAGAGGGGAGGAGGGGGGAGAGGGGGGCAGGATGGAGAGGGAGAGGGTGGAGAAGGGGGGAGAGGGGAGGAGGATGGAGAGGGAGGGGGGAGAGGGGAGGAGGGGGGAGAGGGAAGGAGGGGGGAGAGGGACGGAGGGGGGAGGGGGGGCAGGGTGAAGAGAGAGGTTGAAAAACTATGAGAGAGAAGTGAGTTTAGCTACATCCAAACGATGTGCGATCGCATCATGACGACAGCGAGAAGATTTGCCTCTTCATTATTTATGATAAAGCTTTAAATTATACATGTCACATGAATTATACATCGATGCATAGTTGCTTTGACCGAATAAAGGAAAGTTTTAGATTATACAGTTACAAATTTATGAGCACAAGGAGAGACAACGACAGACGCACTGAGAGAAAGAGAGAGAATGGGGACGGGGGAGAGGCTAGGGGAAAATATAAACAAATAGATTTTGAGTCTACTGTGTTTGAGTGTGTTTGCTTGTGTGTGTGAGTGTGTGTGTGAGAGTGTGCATTTTATTGTGTGTGAGAGAGTGTGTGTATGTGTAAGTGTGTCAGTGTATGTATGAGAGTGTGTGAGAGTATGTATGTGTGTGAGAGAGTGGGTGTATGAAAGAGAGTGTGAGTGAGAGTGGGTATGTTTGTGTTTGTGTGTGTGTTAGAGAGTGTGTGAGTGTGTGTGTGTGTTTTCACCGGTAAGGCTGCGCCTCCTCCAGGAAGTTCCTCTGGTCATGGAGGCTGGCGTTGGCCTTCAGCTCCTTCACCACCACCTGGGAGGAGCTGAGCTCCGTGTTCACCTCCCCCAGGAGAACCTGCAACACACACACACACAGGTAGGCATGGGGGCCACACACACACACACACACAGACGGAGGTAGGCATGGGGGCCACACACACACACACACCAGCATGGACACACACCGCCACAGAAACCATACCAGAGGCACAGGGAATGGTTTTGGCATACATAGACACACACCGTGACAAATACAAAGGGTACACACACACACACGCACGCACACACGCACACAAGCAGGCAGTGAGGGAACAGGGAAATCCACAGGAAGACATAAAGAAACACAGACATGCAGGAGGTACACCAGCACACACACACACACACACACAGATGGACATACCCAGTTAACGTACACAAGGGTGGAACAGCGTGTGTGTGTAAGAGTGTATGGGTGAGAGGGAACACAGAGCGAGAGAGACAGAGAACAGACAGGGAGAGAGGGACGAGAGAGGGACAAGAGAACGTTATTGAGAAGTCATGGAAGCCCAGATGAGATCCACCCTGCCTCATCCACTCCTACTGCAGGTACGCTTAACACTGGGCCCCCACACTGGGCCCCCACACTGGGCCCCCACACTGGGCCCCCACACTGGGCCCCCACACACAGAGCCCCACACATAGGGCCTCACACACCTGCTCTGCCACCCCCCAGGTCCCTGAAGACCCCCCACTCCCCGTCAAGCAGAAACCACAGGCTTACCTTGCCGAACCAGCCGTGTCCGATGTCCTTCAGGTACCGCAGGTTGTGTCGACCCAGGTCAGACGACTTCAGGAGCTGAACTGAGAGACAAGAGACGGCATGTTGAAGTCTCTGATCAGGTGTGATTCTACAGAGATCCTCCTCTGTCAGAACATCCTCCTCTTCCTCCTCCCAGAGTTTGACCATCAGAGCTCCTTCTCAGCGAGGTCAGTCCACTCCTGGTTGAAACAGTCTAACATGCCAGTAGATGTCCTGTTCCATGATACCAGCGCACACAGCACACACACAGCACACACACAGCACACACACAGCACACACACAGGCTCAGGACCGCTGTTCTGTCAGTAACAGACTCTGTTTCTACTAGGTTCCTCTCTTTCTGTCTATTCTCTCTATCAATCTCTCTCTCTCTCTCTCTCTCTTCTGTCTCTCTATCTTTCTGAGTCAGTTCTTCTACCTCTTCTCTGTCTGGCTGCAGACCCCCTGGACCCTCTCCGAGCCCGAACGCAACTAAACCAGGAGTGACGACAACGTGTACCTCTCTGTCCCTCCCTCCCCCCTCCCTCCCCCTCCCTGAACTCTGGTATTCCCATTCTACGGAGTAGAAGTGGACAGATGGAGCTTTGTAGCATTGTCACCCACCCCCCCACCCACCCAAACTCCTCTGGAATGGTCACACACTGGTCTTCCCTGTGTGTCAGCCATCTTGGATGCCCCTGTAATGTTCCCCAGAGGCCAGCGATGGCGTAGGTCTCCTCACACAGGCTGGCGCCCCCCGGGGGGTGAATCGCTGCCATTGTCCATGCGGCAGGGACAGCATGGTACAGAACAGGGAGCGACAAGTGGCGAAGCGGCGGTAAACAGTGGAGCTAGAGAGGCTGGGTGGGGTCAGCCAGCCCAGGAGAGAGGCTGGGTGGGGGTCAGCCAGCCCAGGAGAGAGGCTGGGTGGGGGTCAGCCAGCCCAGGAGAGAGGCTGGGTGGAGGTCAGCCAGCCCAGGAGAGAGGCTGGGTGGAGGTCAGCCAGCCCAGGAGAGAGGCTGGGTGGGGGTCAGCCAGCCCAGGAGAGAGGCTGGGTGGGGGTCAGCCAGCCCAGGAGAGAGGCTGGGTGGAGGTCAGCCAGCCCAGGAGAGAGGCTGGGTGGAGGTCAGCCAGCCCAGGAGAGAGGCTGGGTGGGGGTCAGCCAGCCCAGGAGAGAGGCTGGGTGGGGGGTCAGCCAGCCCAGGAGAGAGGGCTGGGGTGGGGGTCAGCCAGCCCAGGAGAGAGGCTGGGTGGAGGTCAGCCAGCCCAGGAGAGAGGCTGGGTGGAGGTCAGCCAGCCCAGGAGAGAGGCTGGGTGGGGGTCAGCCAGCCCAGGAGAGAGGCTGGGTGGAGGTCAGCCAGCCCAGGAGAGAGCTGGGTGGGGGTCAGCAGCCCAGGAGAGAGGCTGGGTGGAGGTCAGCCAGCCCAGGAGAGAGGCTGGGTGGCTGGGGACCAGAGCTGGCCTTCCCAGAAACCCACCTGTTGTTAGCGGTGAAGTTAGCAGTTAGCAGCACAGGCTCAGCGTCTCTCTTCTTCTGGCCGGTGGGGAGAGTCGACGCTGCGGTGCTGCGAGCGCTGGAGGGGAGGGGGAAGGCCCGGGGGTGGTCATCCTGGTGGAGGGGGGAACCACACACACACACACACACATTGGTACCACTGCTGTGACTTCACAAAACTGATCTCAGACATCGTCACAATCAATAAAATGACACTCAAATATGCTTCAGATGACAGACCGAAAAACACCAAATAAAACAACAAAAGGCAGGAGGGAACATGTTAATATGCTGAGGTGAGTTTTTAGGACTTGGTACCAGAATGTTCCAGGTGGTTCTGTCTGGTGAAGTCTTGCTGAGGCTCGCCAGCTTCCTGCGTCCGTCTGAACCGCTGTCGAACAGGGACAGGAAGTCCCTCTGTGTGCTCCTCACTGAACACACACACACACGACACACGCACACACATGTTTATAATGAATATAGTAATTAGAAGTCTAGCAAGGAACATTGCATAGTAGCTACCACTTTGGGGGGGGGGGATTGTGTACCTGTGGGGATTATGTTAGTAACAGTCATATTTGGATCCCACTACAGCGGGAATATTTGAAAGTCACTCTTTAATGGGGGTAAAACAGTGTATTTGTGTGTAATACAGGGCTGAAAAGCAATCATTCAGGACATGGAGGCTTACTGCCTCAATGTCCGTCTCCTTCAACAAGGGCTTAATGCTACAACCCACAATTAAAAAGCCCCCAGACAGACAGGGCACACGGGTCCTTAAGCGTGGCCTTGGGTTGAAGCTGTGATTAAAGAGCTTGTCATGACAGCTGGGTATAAGACCCACAATGTGGTCCGCCCTCCAGCCCCCCCTGCCCCCCCCCCCCCCCCCCCCCCCCGCCCATGTAACGGAATTCCATTAACGCTGGTGGATCCTCTGTCAGCTGGGACAGCAGACTTCCATTGTGAGGAGAACCGTGGAGAGACACACACACGCATGTCGACCTCTTTGGGTCTGTCGTCACTCCCACCCCAGAACCACCCAAACCCCCCTGCCCTCCCCCCAGTCTGGCCTCTGATGGAGCCTGCATGGGGGCTGTGCTGTGCGGGTGAAGGGAGGGAGGGGTGGGGGGGTTTACAGCCAGCTGGCCCAATGAAAAGCTATCCGACAACAGTCATTCAAGCTGCACATTCCTCTATGCTTTCCTTTACTGGTGACTGATGGTTGTGGGGAGGGGGGGGGGGGGAGGGGGGGGGAGGTGGCAATGACAGCTATGAAAGAACCAGGGGAGAGCCAGAGGCATGGAGGGGTGTTAGATTATCCTTAATTTAAGACCCTCTACTCCTGCATCCCAGGAGGCAGGAGGAGGCAGGGGGAGGGGGAGACGGCAGCTGCCAGACAATAGAATCTTGGTGGTGCACACACTTCTGCTTTCAGAGCTCCTGGTGGAGGGTAACCTGACCCCGGGGCCCTTCCCCTCTAACCTCTGACAAAGCAAGGGGCCTCTAAGGGCACTCTCTTGTCTTGGGTCTCTCGTCTCCCACTCTCCCCCTCTCTCTTTCTCTCCCTCCCTCCCTCCCCCCCCTCTCTCTCTCTGTCTCCCTCTCTCTGTCTCCCTCCCTCTCTCTGTCTCCTTCCCTCCCTCTCTCTCTCTCTGTCTCCCTCCCCCCCTCTCTCTCTCCCTCCCTCCCTCTGTCTCCCTCCCCCCTCCCCCCCCCCCCCCCCCTCGCCTGCAGCAGCAGCCGCCGCCGCGACACAATACCCATTGTCCCTGTAGAAGCCTGCATGGAGACCAGCTGTTGCTTGCTGAGGAGAGAGGACACCCTCCCTCACCCCCCTCCTCCCCCCTCCTCCCCCCCCCTCCCCCCCCCCTCCTCCCCCCTCCCCCCCCCCCCCCTCCCCTGCACTGCCTCGTGATGCAGCATATCTGAGCCCTCCTCATCCTGCCTCCCGCACCTCTGACCGCATCTAAGATGCAGAGGAGACCAAACACTGTCTGCACCAACATGTTGGAAAAGTGAAAATAGGAAATAGGTGTTGGGTAACACCGGACGTTCCGTGTTACCACAGCAAACAGGCGTGTTTGGAGTGATCTCGTACGAGAAACTGGCAGGAGGACGTCTGTGTTTACACACGTATGTACAAGTTCAGGAGATTCTCCCGCCAGTAGCGTGACAAGAGGGAGGCGGTTCTCTGGTTCTCTGTACCTGCGGCTGATGTTGCTCTGCTGTTAACCCTGGTGGTGCTGTTAGACCTTCTCAGGTTCTTGATGGAGCGAGAGCTTCCAAAACCCAACGTTCACTCTAACAGGAGAAAGACAGACACACATCACAGCCAGGTCCACATTGTGTTCAGTTCTGTTTGTTCTGTTGAATGAAATCAACTGGGACTGGCCTGAGTGGTTAAGGGAGTTGGGCTGGTAGTTAGAATGTCGCCGGTTCGATTCCCCGGACGTTTAAAATGACTTTGTGTCCTTGGGCAAGGCGCTTCACCCTACTTGCCTCAGGGGGGGATCGTCGTCCCTGTTCTTACTGTAAGTCTCTCTGGGTAAGAGCATCTTAAAAATGTCTGTCTAATGTCAAATGAGACACTGACTGCAGGGAACTACAGGTGTTTGATGAGACAAGTCAGTTCAGGGAAAAACACAAGCTGAAAGATGGATCTCCTGCTGGATCTCCTGTTTCAGAAAAACATTGAGGTTGTTGTTTTTGTGTGTTGTGTTGTTGTGTTGTTGTTGTTGCTCACCAGCGTGTTGCGTTTGCCCCGGCCCTCGCTGGCCACCGTCACAGAGACAGAGCGGGTGAAGTGTTTCCTGGAGAGGCGCTGCTGGGCCGGCGGCTGACGGGGAGCTGGGAGCCAGTCAGGCTGAGGTCCAGGGCATCATCTGCTGAGCCCACCTGGGGGGACGACGGGGTACGAGTGGGGTGCATCTTCTCCTGCTGCAGGGTCACATCCATGTTAGATCAGTCATCCCTCTCTCTCTCTCTCTCTCTCTCTCTCTCTCTCTCTCTTTCTCTCTCCCTTTCTGTTATCTCTCCCTCTCTCTATTCCTTCATCTCTCTCTCTCTCTCTCTCTCTCTCTCTCTGTCTCCCTTTTTATTTATCTCTCCCTCTCTCTATTCCTTCCTCTCTCTCTCCTTCTGTCTCCCTCCCTCCCTCTCTCTCTCTCTCTCTCTCTGTCTCTCTCTCCCCTTTCTATTTATCTCTCCCTCTCTCTATTCCTTCCTCTCTCTCCCTCCCTCCCTCCCTCTATCCCTCCCTCTCTCCCTCTATCCCTCCCTCTCTCTCTCCTTCTGTCTCTCTCCCTCCCTCTCTCCCTCTCTCCAGTTGAAATCAGGTGCAGCTCTTTGACCATGACAGTAAATCCGTTTCTTTTGTTGTTTGTTTCCAAGGGCAACAGGATGAGTCACACCTTATTGCCAGTAGATGGGGGAACAATTATTTAGTATCGGTAACTAAAGCCGCTTTATCAATATCAGATTACATAAATGTGATGCCGCTAGACGTTTTTATGGGTGTTTACTTGTGTTTGACTGCTTCAAATGTAGGCCAAGTATCTGTTATGGATCCTAAATACAGACACATCCATAACTAAACCAGCTACTAAGCAGATAAACCAGTAATTGTACAAGGTTGCATGAGAGTCTGTCTAAAATATTATCACCAAATCAGAAACTGATCACCTTTAGATGCACCTTAAGATCCGAACATCTGTCAATTGTGGTCAAATTACAAATGATGCACTCAATCCTAAAACATGACACATTCGCAAACTATAGACAAGCTATAAATGTCTGAAATAAGACTTTATCCATCTTACCTCTCCGTGGTTAGATTTACTGCGGATAAGAACAGTCAGATGTGAAGAGAGACCAGCGATGTTCCAAACAGGTGATGTTATCTAACAAACTCAAACCCAGCAGGTGAAAATCTGCATCATCCCGCAGGAAAACAGCCTTAGAAAGTGATCCAGTGACTCCTCATTAAACCTTCATGTTTCTCCCCATCATGATGGACTGGGAAATAAAACGTTCACAACAAAGCGATACAAGTCCCTGTGCAGAAAAAAATGTTGCTCATCCAAAATAGTAACAAGTTAAAGAAGATAGTAGCAGTCTTGTCCTCTGGTTTCAGATAATACAGCGCAACATCTTCTCATTAGTAACCAGCAAACAGAAAAGCTCCTCCCCTAGAATGATGTGATTGGCTGGAAAAGACTAAACGAGTCGCACAGTTCTGTGATCTGATTGGTGGATGGAACGTGTCATTGCAGGAGTGAGGCGTGGCTATAAACTGAGGTTTGGTTGACTTTGCAAAGGGGTGTGTGTGTGTGTGTGTGTGTGTGTGTGTGTGTGTGTGTGTGTGTGTGTGTGTGTGTGTGTGTGTGTGTGTGTGTGTGTGTGTGTGTGTGTGTGTGTGTGTGTGACCGAAAATACCTATTTAGGAAAATAGTTGTGAATTAAATGGATCTTAAATTATTTTGTTCACAAATAAGTCATTTTAAAGTTAGTTTGACTAAATACCAACATACCATAGAATCGTTTTTTCACTATATTATATTATTCCTACATTCATAAATTATTAGATTGAATTCAACTTTATTGTCATAACACGTGTATAAATTCAAGGAAACTAAATACATTTAGCATCCAATCAGAAGTGCAAGAGAGGCAGTTATATACAGATAATTTAGATAATATATGTACAGATTAATGAAATTCTGTTTGGTTAAATGAGCAGTTATGTACAGTGAAGGAATTACATTGACAAGGAAAACCAATTACATTTAATCATTTAGCAGACGCTTTTATCCAAAGCAACTTACAGTAAGTACAGGGACATTTTTCCCTGAGGCAAGTAGGGTGAAGTGCCTTGCCCAAGGACACAGAGTCATTTGGCCACTGCGGGGGCTCGATCTCTCCCCCCCCCCCCCCCCCCCCCCCCCCATGTGTTGAATCTTGCTCTTGGCAAAAATAAAACAAGACTTCGTAATACTTCAAACTAAAATAATAAATCAAGTTCATAGTTGGGAAAAACCTCAGGCTGACAGGAAGACTTAATTTATATTCATTTGTTTGAATAAAGATTTAATATGTGCAGATATGAAGAGATATCAATAACATTGGCATATTATCAATAAAAACCATGTTGTTGTAAAAGCCTCCAGCAGAGCTTCCTGCTCCAGCAGAGCTTCCTGCTCCAGCAGAGCTTCCTGCTCCAGCAGAGCTTCCTGCTCCAGCAGAGCTTCCTGCTCCAGCAGAGCTTCCTGCTCCAGCAGAGCTTCCTGCTCCAGCAGAGCTTCCTGCTCCAGCAGAGCTTCCTGCTCCAGCAGAGCTTCCTGCTCCAGCTACTTCTGTTCAGGATCGTCTCTTCTGGTTGGGATTCCAGTCTAGATGAGGCTGGATGTCTCTTCAGGGGGTTCTTCCAGATGGTTCTTCAGTATGGTCCTAACACTGCAGGCAGCAAGGAGAGGAGGAGGAGGAGGAGAAGGAGGAGGAGGAAGTGGAGGTGGAGGAGAAGGAGGAGCAACAGATGGTTCTTCAGTATGGTCCTAACACTGCAGGCAGCAAGGAGAGGGAGGAGGAGGCGGAGGAGGAAGGTGGAGGTGGAGGAGAAGGAGGAGCAACAGATGGTTCTTCAGTATGGTCCTAACACTGCAGGCAGCAAGGAGAGGGAGGAGGAGGAGGAGGAGGAGCAACAGTTAGTCTTGTGGGTCTATTGTTCTCCACACACACATTCCTATTCAGTCCCTGGCCAGCTGTTGGGTCCATCTAGCTGACCTGTGTCAGCAGAGGGTGCATCACTTAAACCCCTTTCCCCTGACAGATGTTGATGGGGAGGGGTCACACTCTCTGACCTCTGGTCCAAACCACTCATCTCTTTAGGACGACACCCCCCATGTTTGTTGTTATCTAAATACTAAAACATTCCTTTAAACAGCGAGTGTGTTCTGAGGGGGATCCTGAAAATGGCACGCTTTGCATTGGAGATTCGTATTGATGTGAAACAGCTCAACAGTCACAACGCTGCCAATCCCCCCCCCCCCCCAAAAAAAAGATCTAAATTCCTGTGCCCCTCCCTCTTCACTCATCAACTCAAACATAACCATACGTATGGTATGTATGTATGGTTATGTACGCATACGTACACCACTTGTTAAGATAAGGAGACCTGACCATAGGATTTCAGTCAGATTCAGTTGTTTTTCTTGCTTTGGTTCAAGGTTTGCTTTGTCTTGTCTGGTGACACACTTTCCATAGATTTACACCCCGGAGAGAAAGGACTGATGCGCTTGTAAGGGGTCAATTACTAGTGGTAGCACAGGGTCAAAGGTCAGCTGGGGTGTCAGGGTTGACCTAACCACGAACTAAAAGTGCTCCCAGAGGGAGAACAGCAGAAGGTTCCGGAACCGCAGAATGTCTTACAACCGTAGAACGTTTACATGTATTCATTTAGCAGACGCTTTTATCCAAAGCGACTTACAAGAGAGAGCTTTACCAAAGAGCAGCAGTCACTGAGCATAGCAACACTGATCAAGAACGGATCATGAACGTTTTAGAACAGCAAAACTTCTGCGTTTCCTGAAGGAGCGTCTCTCTCTCTGCCTGCTTGTTTATCAGAGATACGGAGAGATGTGGCTGGTACAGACCTGCCCTCTGTTCAGAAGGAGCTCTGACTTTAGGCAGGTGAAGAGGCTTCCAGGTGAGAGGCTGCCAGGTGAAGAGGCTGCCAGGTGAAGAGGCTGCCAGGTGAGAGGCTGCCAGGTGAAGAGGCTGCCAGGTGAAGAGGCTTCCAGGTGAGAGGCTGCCAGGTGAGAGGCTGCCAGGTGAGAGGCTGCCAGGTGAGAGGCTGCCAGGTGAGAGGCTGCCAGGTGAGAGACTGCCAGGTGAAGAGGCTGCCAGGTGAGAGGCTGCCAGGTGAAGAGGCTGCCAGGTGAAGAGGCTTCCAGGTGAGAGGCTGCCAGGTGAGAGGCTGCCAGGTGAGAGACTGCCAGGTGAAGAGGCTGCCAGGTGAGAGGCTGCCAGGTGAAGAGGCTTCCAGGTGAAGAGGCTTCCAGGTGAGAGGCTGCCAGGTGAGAGGCTGCCAGGTGAGAGGCTTCCAGGTGAGAGGCTGCCAGGCGAGAGGCTGCCAGGTGAGAGACTGCCAGGTGAAGAGGCTGCCAGGTGAGAGGCTGCCAGGTGAGAGGCTGCCAGGTGAAGAGGCTGCCAGGTGAAGAGGCTGCCAGGTGAGAGGCTGCCAGGTGAAGAGGCTGCCAGGTGAAGAGGCTTCCAGGTGAGAGGCTGCCAGGTGAGAGGCTGCCAGGTGAGAGGCTTCCAGGTGAGAGGCTGCCAGGTGAGAGGCTGCCAGGTGAGAGGCTGCCAGGTGAGAGACTGCCAGGTGAAGAGGCTGCCAGGTGAGAGGCTGCCAGGTGAAGAGGCTGCCAGGTGAAGAGGCTTCCAGGTGAGAGGCTGCCAGGTGAGAGGCTGCCAGGTGAGAGGCTGCCAGGTGAGAGGCTTCCAGGTGAGAGGCTGCCAGGTGAGAGGCTGCCAGGTGAGAGGCTGCCAGGTGAGAGGCTGCCAGGTGAGAGGCTGCCAGGTGAAGAGGCTGCCAGGTGAGAGGCTGCCAGGTGAAGATGCTTCCAGGTGAGAGGCTGCCAGGTGAGAGGCTGCCAGGTGAGAGGCTGCCAGGTGAGAGGCTTCCAGGTGAGAGGCTGCCAGGTGAGAGGCTGCCAGGTGAGAGACTGCCAGGTGAAGAGGCTGCCAGGTGAGAGGCTGCCAGGTGAGAGGCTGCCAGGTGAAGAGGCTGCCAGTTGAAGAGGCTGCCAGGTGAGAGGCTGCCAGGTGAAGAGGCTGCCAGGTGAAGAGGCTTCCAGGTGAGAGGCTGCCAGGTGAGAGGCTGCCAGGTGAGAGGCTTCCAGGTGAGAGGCTGCCAGGTGAGAGGCTGCCAGGTGAGAGGCTGCCAGGTGAGAGGCTGCCAGGTGAGAGGCTGCCAGGTGAGAGGCTGCCAGGTGAGAGGCTGCCAGGTGAAGATGCTTCCAGGTGAAGAGGCTTCCAGGTGAGAGGCTGCCAGGTGAGAGGCTGCCAGGTGAGAGGCTCTGGTCCAGCCTGTTCTCTCCCATCCAGGGCCAGCAGGGGGCAGGTTTTCATGTTAGCCAAGCAACTACACCAGCTGATTACACGAGTTCCTTACAGCTGAATACACAGAGTGGCTTACAGTAAGTACAGGGACATTCCTTGGGACGTGCCTTGCCAAGGGAACACAACATCATGTTGCACGGCCAGGATTCGAACCAGCGACCTTCTTATTACCAGCCCGATTCCCTAACCACTCAACCACCTGACTCCCCCAAGGAAGGTTGGTCAGGAGCGAGGACCCAGGTGAGGCCCAGGTGAGGCCCCAGGTGAGGCCCCAGGTGGCCCCAGACATCCCTGCCTGTCTTCCACCAGGAAGGGGGGTCTATCTCCAGGAAGAACACAGTGTAGTAGGAGCGCAGGCTGGATCTGACAGCCACAGAACCCTTCAGGAGCTCCTGTGACACGGACAGAACAACTGCTTACTGAGCGCGCTCAGTGGCGCCTGGCTGGTCAGACCTCTAATGGAAAAAGAGTAGGGGAACAGGGGGGGTCGAGGAATTTGACCTTGAGATAAATGGCCTCTTCAAGTCTTGCAGGAGAACCACTGTGTTAACCCAGGCTGCTGTAGAACATGTGGGTCCAGAACGTGAAATCAATGGTTCCAATTGTGTTAAAAAAACGAACCAAAAAATCTACTAATGTATATTTCTGCTTACCTGAAGAATGTTCTTTTTATTCTTCTCTGACCTCGATTAAAACCACTGAGAAGTCTGAGAAGCAGATGTCTTTCTAACCCCTTCTGAAACTCTCCCTGTCCTAAGGGTCATAAAGGCCCCACCTTCAACCCTGAAATAAAGCAGGTTAATACAGTTTTTGGGCACTGAAGTCTGCAGTCATGCTGCACATGAATCAGAAAGATTTAGTTTTGTCTGAGCTCAATCAAGCACATACAATCTCAATCTCAAGTCTCATCATGGATGTGTGTGTGTGTGTGTGTGTGTGTGTGTGTGTGTGTGTGTGTAAACATGTAAACATAGTATCGGGTCATTCTGGAACCTGAAACAGCTCACAATGATCGAGTATTTCAATGTCCTGATATTGAAATATAAGTAGTTCAGACGACATGAATATCTTTAGCTGTGTCCTGAGAATATGTTTCATTTCAAGTTCATGAACTTGATACCTGTATATCATTACTTTTATAAGGGGGTTCCCAGCCATGTAACTCTGTGCCAACTGAACCAGTCTGCCTCCCTGTCTATTCTAAAGATGTAGTGGCAGCTAGCTAACACTAGGGGCAGCAGCTCTCTCTCTTTTTCTAGATGGCACAGGATCAACTGTGTCTCTGATACGCCCTCTAGAGGAACACTGTAGTCACTGCTGCCAGAAAGGGAAAATATGTCAAAACCAAACCTCAAACCGTCACATCTCCTTGTCTACATTTACACAGGTACTCATCAACTCTCAAGAAAATAAATGGCTGCTCAGAGACTTCATTGAGACAACTTCCCAAACTGAAGTTTAGCAGACTTTACCGTCCTCCTCTAAGGTTGGGAGAAGAGCACCTGCATGTACCAACAAGCTCCACCAGAGGGCGCAGAGCGCAGCACCTGCATGTACCAACTAAGTAGGCCAATAGTAACACACAAAAAAATCGAGAAACTCATCATTTTAATTGTGTGCGTGCTGCAAGGCGCACACTATGTTATTTTCGCCATTGCATTCTTTAAAACGAATAACAACAACATCATCAAACATCACCATCAATTTATCCACTCATGCTGCCTAAATGAAAAAAAGAAATAATAGCCTTGCTCCCACCTAGAACGTTACTCAAACCAGTTATGCAAGTAGTTTCAGGAGTTGTATGATTAAGGAATACAAGAAGCAAAACAGAAAATATATAGATATAGAAAAATATAGATATTTACAATTTATGTCAATAGATTATAACGGTGGGAGATGTAAGTGAGCGTAAGAAAACAATATAATTTGTCTTCCACCATCACTAAAGGAATCGATTGTAATCGATAATGAATCATTCCCTCCTATGAACCAGCTGGCTTAACTTTTCGAACGACCACCCTGCTTCTGCGTCCAGTTGACCTGGTGTTCTCACTGCCTGACCTGGGGGTCTCCTCCCCAGCTGGACGAGGCTCTTCCCTGGGAGCTGAAGGGCTTCTCCCTGCCCTCACATCATCTACGAAGGTTTCCACTCCCTCAAACTTGGAGGTCAGTTCCCCAAGTCGCTCCTTCAGGGCGTTAAACTCTTTGTACAGATCTCCCAGAGCGTCAGACAGCGGAGGGATTCTGGAGTTCAGGAGGAAAGATCAGCCTTTATTAGTCTGACAATGGAGACATGTCTGTTAGCAACAGCCAGGTACAGCACTCAGAGGACCAACTAATATAGTTATATAAAATAGATATTATTATTAATATTATACATTTGATACAGAAATGTATAAAAATACAAAGGATGCAATAAGATCTAAATACAAAAAATACAAACATTGAAACGAAAGCACAGCAAAAGGCACCCGACAATGTTTTACAGATAAGTCTTGGAGCAGGTCAAGAAACACCACTCCCCCTTCACCCCCCACCCACCCCCCACACCCACCATCACTCACCTTCCATAGTCAGGCAGGACAGTGCTGTGGTCGTTAAGGAGTAAGTCTTTGACCTGGGTCATGATGGCATACTTCCAGTTGTCCAAGACCAGGGTAAGGTTGGCACAGCCTCTGGTATTTACTTTCTCTGCTACAGTGGCAAGAACACTGGTTATTATATTTGTTATATATAGTTTAAACACATCTCCTTCAGATATTTTGGTTCCTAAAATATCCATGTTTTTCCTAGTGTGACTGTAGAGCTATAGCCCATGTTGACGTCTGTCCTCACCCTCCGAGCGATAGTCCCACTCAGAGTTCTGCTGTCTCTTATGCTTCTGTGCCAAACATACAGCCAGCAGCCCCACAACAGCCAAGAACGTCTTCATCCTAAGATCACACATCCATTTAACACATCCTAAGATCACACATCCATTTAACACATCCTAAAATCACACATCCGTTAAACACAGCCTAAGATCACACATCCATTTAACACATCCTAAAATCACACATCGATTTAACACATCCTAAAATCACACATCCTTTAAACACATCCTAAGATCACACATCCATTTAAAACATCCTAAGATCACACATCCTTTAAACAGCAGCACTTCGGCACCAGCAGCCCACTGTAAGGTGGATGTGCAGGTGTGTACCTGTTAAGCAGCAGGGGTCACAGGAGAGACTATTCCAACAGAACTGAGTGGTAAAGAAGGACGAGCAACACTGCTTTTATATACGTCCACCAAACCCCCCCCCCCTGCCTCCCCGAGGGTGGGTCCTCCCAGAAGAAGAAGAGCAGAAGGGAGAATGAAGGGAGAAGGGAGAAGAAGGGAGGGAAAGAAGGGAGAAGAAGAATGAAATTGCTTACTATTGCAAATACTTGACTGCATGACAACGTGGGATGTGTTCAGACTAACAGGGAGATTATGAACATCTGAGAGGTTCAGTGGTTTGGAAGAAGAGAAAAAAATGATTTGACGAGAAAAAAATCCTTAATTCATTCATCCGCCATTTCATCTGGTGTTGCTTAGTTGGTTCTCAGTTAAAAATGTTCTGAATCCCCCTACTGATCCACAGGAACCAAAAGGAGTGGACCTGCAGAGAGGTGTGGCTGGTGTTGGGGCCCATCAAGGCCCCTGGATGGAGGAGGAGGTGTCACCTCCACAACAGCATCTGGTTCTCATCTGCAGCCTCAGAAATGGATCCTGAGACTATAGAGATCGAAATCGAATCCGAACAACAAATGACTCACTCTCCCAGACACGCTCTGAACCATCATGACCATCATGCAGTCTGGTGATGAAGATGAAGACGCTTCGCAGACGACCGGAACTTGGTTTAAGTTAAAAAATAAATCGAGAACAGGTGGAACAGGCAGACGGAACGTGTCAAGTTTTGTACATTCTGGCCCAGACATTCCTGGTGTATAAAGAGTGTGACATATGGCAAGCCGTTTTAACATAAATTCAATAGACTGGATATGTGACGCAGATATCTGTAATTCAATTTCGCCTAGTCAAAAAGAACATTTCAGATATCTGCAACTACAATCCTCCTATCCACAACTGGAATTACGGATATCTGCAACGTCATTTCAGATATCTGCAACTACAATCCTCCTATCCACAACTGGAATTACGGATATCTGCAACTGAATTGTAGATATCTGTAACTCCAGTTTAAGATATCTACAATTTGATTCTGACTAGTCACAATTCCAGTTAAAGATATCTGTAATTCAGTTTGGAATTGTGACTAGTCAGAATTAAATTGTAGATATCTTAAACTGGAGTTACAGATATCTACAATTCAGTTGCAGATATCCGTAATTCCAGTTGTGGATATCCGCAATTGAATTGTAGATATCTGAAATCACGTGCCCCATACACATGAATGGCAAAAGTGACGTAGTTTCTCCTAGGAGAAATGACATTGCAGATATCCGTAATTCCAGTTGTGGATAGGAGGATTGTAGTTGCAGATATCTGAAATGACGTTGCAGATATCTGTAATTCCAGTTGTGGATAGGAGGATTGTAGTTGCAGATATCTGAAATGTTCTTTTTGACTAGGCGAAATTGAATTACAGATATCTGCGTCACATATCCAGTCTATTGAATTTATGTTAAAACGGCTTGCCATAGTGACAGCCTTCTAGAACCTGATACGACCCAGTGGACCTTTGAAACACAGATCATTTTAATGGGTCTTCACAGGTAGGAATAGCAGGTTAATGGCATTTGGCGTCAATTAACAAAATAGCTCAAAGTGAGCATCAAAAAGAGATACTTGTATAGCATTTCAACTGCAAGAGATTCTCCCCTCCTTCCATGTTACTGGTGGAACGCTCTCCAAAAGGTCAACAGTGGACAACACGCAGGACATTCTGCACAGGACAGGCTAGAACAGGGGTCACCAATCCAGGGGTCACCAATCCTGGTCCTTAGGGGCCCACTGTCCTGGCCCACACACCTGATTCTAATGAACGGGTCGTTATCAAGCTCAGTGGAGTCCTGATGATGACCCATTCATTAAAATCAGGTGTGCTGGAGCAGGGAAACAGCAGGGAAACATCTAAATCTGTCAGGACCCTGAGGACCCCTGGGCTAGAGCAACTGAAATCAGCCTCTATCTGTCTAGAAGCAATCAACAAAACACTGGACGCTACAGTAGGAATTATTTTTTTATTGTTTTTACTGGTATTTCTGTAATTGAAAAGTCAAATCCAGGTCTACAGCATGTTTTCCAGGTCCCCCTTCAGGTCTGAGTGGTGAGTGAGGACTTTATCTATTAGCCATCCTTAGCGTGACATCATCCTTAGCGTGTCATCATACTTAGCATGTCATCATCCTTAGCATGACATCAGATAACCATTCAAGAACTTACAATATGGAGGCGGGAGGGGAAGATACAGGCAAAACAAATTTGTCAACCATTCTCAAATTAATCTACAACTAAAAAATATATATACTCACTTCTTCAATGGAATTACCATCCAGCTCTAACAAAATAAATAGCATAATTTGCATCCTGTAACCTCTCTCTCTCTCAACTGAACAGAGCAGTTTCCCATATAGCACCCCCGATAAATGGAACATTTCAAGTGACAAGTCTAGCGTCTAGGGTCGTCTGCAACGCGATTGGACGAACCACTTCAGGAAATTCTCGAAGGCTTGAGGTATCTGCAAGATGATGCCTAATAAAAAAAATTAGTGGAGAGAAAAACTCAATTCACCCGCAAAAAAACACAGCGGTGAAGAGGGTTCTCTTTGAGATACCGTAGTAGACTTCTTCCCCAACAGACTACCCAGGCTTTGAAGAGTATTTCAATCACTGAACGTTGAGAGTAAGTGCTGCTTTTAAGGGTTCAAGGAAGCCCAGACCTTACATGGATCATGTTTGAACTGCTTTGATGAAACCAACATCTTAAAAAGTGGGAATTTAATTTGTTTTAAGAATTAGCTTTAGAGTGGTGGTATTAGTGCTCACCTCTTTCTTTCTCCTCATCACTTCTCCTCTAACCATCTCTCTCTCCTCACAGTCCCCCCCCCCCCCCCCCCCCCCATATTTCCTCCAGGTGCACAGCATGTTGGTCTGAGGAAACGCTCACCATCATGGTCTCTCTCTCTCTCTCTCTTCTCAGGATGACCTGTGACTCCTAGCATTCTGAAAGTGTTCAAAGTCTTTGAAGGCAAAATGATGGAAACCCATAAGTACCCCCCCATCATAGAAAACTCATTCTCTACGCTTCAGTCCTTCTGGACTGGAGATAAAGGGGGAGGATGAAGGCAAGGAAGAAGGGAGGGAGAGAGAGACAGATGGCCAGACTCCTAACTTGAAAAAGCTCTCGAATGGAAGCCATTCAGAATTGGATATGGTAATAAATGATGACCAGCAACATCATTGTGAAGCACAACTTGCAGCAGTTCAAGTTGAGAAGCACAGTTCTCCATAGTCATGGATTCAAGTACATCCACTGGGAGCATCAACATCAATCAAAAAAAAAGAAAGAATCGTCATAAATAACCTAGGAGAAATGCCTCAGTCACACGTCACTACAGCAACGAAAAAAGCTACATGAAAGGTTAGTGGAGAACCTGGGCTTGTTGTCATGGTGAGAGGGTGATATCTGGGGGGGGGGAAAGGTGATTAATCTGTGGAGGTTTAGCATCCTCTAGAACTCCACTACTGTAAGAGACCTGCTAGAACCTTCCCTTAGAAATGTGTGTGCTTGGGGCATCAGTGAGGGAAGTGACTTCTACCTGACCGAGCAAAATACACCGAGGTTACAGTGTCTAATCGAACGTCATCATCGCCGGCGCTGTAATTAAATAACAGCATCATTCCTCAAGTGTATATTTACACGACAGACTTCCAGAACAAGAGAACTTAAACTACAGTCTTTTCCTACAGTCTGTTGTTGTTGTTGTTGTTGTCCTGCATCACAGCAAATGTTTGTTTGGAGCCGAGGGAGGTCCTACTGGGGGCCCCCGGGGGAGGTCCTACTAGGGGCCCCCGAGGGAGGTCCTACTGGGGGCCCCCGGGGGCCAGAAGAGCCTTATGACAAAAAGTGCTTCCCCTCCACGAGTCCCAGCTGGGATCTGAAGCTAAAATCAGGAGCTGAGATCAGGAGCTGAGATCAGGAGCTGAGATCAGAAGCTGAGATCAGGAGCTGAGATCAGGAGCTGAGATCAGAAGCTGAGATCAGGAACTGAGATCAGAAGCTGAGATCAGGAACTGAGATCAGAAGCTGAGATCAGGAGCTGAGATCAGAAGCTGAGATCTGAAGCTGAGATCCGGAGCTGAGATCAGAAGCTGAGATCAGGAGCTGAGATCTGAAGCTGAGATCAGGAGCTGCTGGAGAGAGAGAGAGCGCTTCACTTCTACATTGTTGGACTGGGTGTAAACATGTGGCTTCCTTTTAAACTTGTTAATCTTTTTTTAATTTTCTTGGTGGACTGTAGCGCTGAAGCAGTCTGTGGGATGGGAGAGACAGGGGGTGATGGGCGGGGCTGAGGGGGTGGAGATGAGGGGCGGGGCTGGGCAGGTTCAGAAAGGAGAAGACATTCGATCTTGCCACTGGTCCCGGGGATGATGTCGTTGCCGCGGTGAGAGAGGCAGGGAGGAGGAGGAGGAGGAGGAGGGAGGGTTTAACTGCGAGGCAGGCTACACATCTCGCACAGCTCTGTGCCAGGCTGGTTCATGAAGGTGCAGTGGAGGCAGGACCACATGGCCGAGGAGGAGGCTGAGGCCGAGGGGCCTCCTCCCATGGCCCCGTACTCCAGAGGCCCTGGAGGCTGGCCGCCCACCGTGCCTGTGGGGAACAAGAGGAGACGCTTCAAATCCACGTGCCAAAACCATGACAGGTTCTCCACTGGAGGAGGAAGGCCATCCAGCTGTTGCTGTGTGATGATAACCCCAGCCTGATAACCCCAGCCTGATAACCCCAGCCTGACAACCCCAGCCTGACAACCCCAGCCTGACAACCCCAGCCTGACAACCCCAGCCTGACAACCCCAGCCTGATAACCCCGGCCTGATAACCCCGGCCTGATAACCCCAGCCTGATAACCCCAGCCTGATAACCCCAGCCTGATAACCCCAGCCTGATAACCCCAGCCTGGCTGTGTGATGATAACCCCAGCCTGATAACCCCAGCCTGATAACCCCAGCCTGGCTGTGTGATGATAACCCCAGCCTGATAGCCCCAGCCTGATAACCCCAGCCTGGCTGTGTGATGATAACCCCAGCCTGTGTGCTTGCTGTGATGGGGTCTTACTGCACAGCTGCTCGATGGTGGCCCACTGCTCGGACTTCTTCCAGGTCTGAGCCAGCTCCTCGTTAGAGTTCTTCACTGCGTCCAGCAGGAGCCCAATGCTGTCCTGCAGGCAGAGAGAAACACACAACACTCAGGATGTGAGCCTCTAGCCAGGGGGGGGGGGTACAGTCCTGGTCCTCGAAGGCCCACTGGCCTGAAGGCTTCAACATGTTTCACTGCTCCAGCACACCTGATTCTAATTATCAGGCTTCCACAGAGCTTGATAACGACATTCATTTGAGTTAGGTGTGATCTAGAGCAAGGAAACATCTAAAACCCGAGGATTTACCATCCCTGCTCTAGCCTCTATAGAAGGTCCATAGCCTCTAGCCTCTAAAGACTCCACAGCCTCTGTCAGGGCAGGTCCAGCTCCATGAGGTTCTCCCTTCAATTTGTGGTGACATCATAGCATCAAACCTTATTCCAAACAGATATTTTATGTCAAGTTTAGAAACAGAGATTGGAGGGTTCCTGGCCAGCTGGAAGAAGATCAGAGTGTCTCTGGACTGGAGGGAAAACATCCTGACAGCTGGAATACTGAATACTTCCCCGCTGAAAGAAACATGTGGTCACAAGCAGATCCTGCTGGCCAGACCGTTCAAAACAACACACACCAAACGGAGCTGACCGTGTGTGTGTGTGAGACAGTGTGTGTGTGAGACAGTGTGTGTGTGTGCAGGCGGTCAGTACTCACTCCGAGGGGCATGACCTCGTTGGTGACCAGGAAGAGAAGCAGGTGGAAATCAGACACTATGTCCAGGAACACTGTGGAGGTACACTGGGACAGGTAGGTAGCTAGACTGTGGAAGTCCTGAAACACACACACACACACAGACATAAACACAGAGTCAAGACAAATAACCTAAGTAACCATGGACAGCATTTAAGTGGATGTTCATGTTGTGTGAGTAATGGAGACAAGCCTAAACTGAGCTATTTTTTACAGTCAGTTAGTTCCAGATGACAAAGATCAAGTATAACAAGCCAGAGTTAGAACCTCTGCCACGACAATCAGTCAAATCATTTCCTTTCCATCTGACAATAACATCCACACACAAACCCTACATAGCTGTCTGGGATATGGAGGGAACATGACAGGGGGTTTGTTGTTGTTTGTTGTTTGTTTGTTGTCCAGTACCTGTGTCTCTCCCAGGGCATCCCGGTTCTCTATAGGAAAACGCTGCGTAGAGCTGAAGGTGTACTGGGGGTCCTTGGGGAAAGTGGTGGTTATCTACAGGAAGGGGACACAGGTAGAAGAAAGATGGCTGTGTTAGAAAGCTCCTTCAGGACTGGGGAGGAAACATTTTGCTGTGACGCCGGCTCTGGAAGGTAACATTTGAGCCACTTCCTGCTCCGATGTACTCACGTCTATGATTAAATACTCCACAGGAAGGGGCCGGGCTAGATATGTGATGTCATTTCCAAATTTGTCTTTGTCCTGTTGGACGACATAAAAGAAATAACAAATAAATAAACAACAGTGAAAGGTTAATCATGTGTTTAGAAAGTGCACCTCCCCAGAGGAACATGGGAGGAACACCTCCCCAGAGGAACATCTCCAGAGGAACATCTCCCCAGAGGAACATCTCCCCAGAGGAACATCTCTGGTTCCTTGAGAGGCTGACCTCAGGCACCAGTTAATTCCCTGGTTTGATCCTTCCTGGAACAGTCTATAGACATGCAGGCCTGCTCCCTGGAACAGTCTATAGACATGCAGGCCTGCTCCCTGGAACAGTCTATAGACATGCAGACTCCTGCTCCCTGGAACAGTCTATAGACATGCAGACTCCTGCTCCCTGGAACAGTCTATAGACATGCAGACTCCTGCTCCCTGGAACAGTCTATAGACATGCAGACTCCTGCTCCCTGACACTCCCTGTGTTCCTCAACAAACTGCTTCAATATGCAAAGTTCAGGAGAGATCTGACAGATTGCAGGTGTGACAGGAAGCAGGTCTGGGCTTGTAACATGCTGCCTTGTAGAAGACATGTGTGTGTACCTTGTAGAAGATGTGTGTGTGTGTGTACCTTGTAGAAGACATCAGGGACGTACTGCTCAGTGCTGGACTCCTTAGCGTAGCCCAGCTCTGGTGCATCTCTGCAGGGCAGCAGACACTCGTCCCTCACCAGAGCCATGCACTGGTTAGACACCTGGTAACCCTCAAAGTGCACCTGGTTATCAGGGCCCCCTGGAGACACACACAGCAGAGGGGAGGTTAACCCGTCTGGCAACACCAGGAGCAGGAACATCACACACTGAACACAGAACTGGAGGGGGAATGGGTGTTAGGAAGGGTGAGAGGCTGGGGTCGCTTTGTTATATTCTCAGTGAAGGTTTGCATGTTAACTTTGGAGAAAAGTGAGGGGAGAGAGGACGGAGAGGGAGAAGAGAAGGAGAGGAGGAGAAGGGAGAGAGGAGGAGTGTGGCAGAGCATCTTGGCTGGCACACCAGCACCTCTGAATCGCAGAGCTTCAGTTACTCCCTTGCCGAAAGAGAGAGTCAATCATTGACACTGATCTTTCAAGAACGACCTGAAGCCTAGAACATCCGTGTGGATACATGATACCTCATTACCTCATGCTTACAGGCTGCCAGCGTGAACACAACCCTGCTGGCTTCACCCAGCCAAGGCCTGTGTTATACCCTGGTCTCCTGGCTCTCTCACCAGGCCCACTGTGTAACCTGCTACTGGGCTGCCATGGAGACAGCCAGGCTGACTGAGGAGAAGGACGGGGGGAGGAGGGTGAAGGGGTTACTGTCGTACCTGTGGCCACCACCGTGAAGAACTTGGAGCCAAAATGGCCGTCTGGCGAGAGTCTGCAGGGGTTGGCCTGCTGGTTCTGGAAGTGTCCGGCTGTGATGCACTCCTCCGCACTCAGAAAGTAGGCGTCCTAATGTACGGACACGGACACACACACACCTCAGATGGATGAAACATGAGATGGCTTTACGTGTGTGTTACCCTTCTGTGTCGTGACGTTGTGTCCTAGGGCAAGGCACTTCACCCTACTTGTCTGGGGGGGGGGGGAATCTCCTTGTACTGTAAGTCACTCTGGATAAGAGCGTCTGATAAATGACGGAATGTGTTTTTTGATGCCTGGAGTCACCTTATTCCTGGTGTAGCGGACGGTGCCTATCCTGGTGTCTTCTGACAGCAGGTCAGAGAAGATCCAGCCCACCTGGAGAACCACAAGACAAACAGGACGAGTCAGTCCAGAGTTATGGAGCGACTCTATGGAACGACTCTCTGGAGCGAATCTCTGGAGCGACTCTCTGGAGCGACTCTCTGGAGCGACTCTCTGGAGCGACTCTCTGGAACGACTCTCTGGAACACCCCCCCTCAGGGACCACATGTCTGAACTGCTGCTGGCAGTGCTGCTTGTTTCTGAGATGACGTGATGTACTGACAGCTCATTATTCAGAACAATAAATACAGACATCAGTTGGAGCAAAGCTAAATGTTTCCTTTTGATGGATTTCTTGTGTTGTTTGGTTCCATGATGTCACAGTTCAGCTGGACTTCGTTGAGCCTGGTGGTGGAGGGGGGGGGGGGTGTGGAGGGGGGCATATGGAAGTGGTTTCCCCTAAACACTCTGAAGGGGGAGGAATTTAGAGAATGGCCCTAATCTAGATGAATGCCTCATGGCCACATGTCCACTGAAAGACAGTTAACATCAGGTAGATGATGGACTGCTGAAGAGTGGGGATGAATTGCATGAGTCTGTCTAGACTAGACTGGACTGGGTCACACAGTGAGTCGCTGGGAAGGCTGAAGAGGATAGGTTAGGCTGGTAGAAAGGCTGCTGAGGCCAGGAGAGAGGCTGGGGAAAGGCTGCAGGGGCTGGGAGACAGAGGACAGGAAGTAGGCACAGCAGATTCACCTTCCGCAGTCCCAGCTTGGCAGCGATCTCCTCCACAGCTGCAGCTTTCGGGTCCTCCACCATCTCCAGGCTGTTCTGGGTCCCGATCTAAGACAGAGCAGGAACCCAGGGTTAGGAACCGCCCACACAGCCAGAGAGAGAGAGAGACAGAGAGAGAGAGAGAGAGAGAGAGAGAGAGAGAGAGAGAGAGAGAGAGAGAGAGAGAGAGAGAGAGAGAGGGAGAGGGAGAGGGAGAGGGAGACAGAGAGAGAGAGAGAGAGAGAGAGGGAGAGGGAGAGAGAGAGAGAGGGAGAGGGAGAGAGACAGAGAGAGAGAGAGAGAGGGAGAGGGAGAGAGACAGAGAGAGAGAGAGAGACAGAGAGAGAGAGAGAGAGAGAGAGAGAGAGGGAGAGGGAGAGAGACAGAGAGAGAGACAGAGAGAGAGAGAGAGAGAGAGAGACAGAGAGAGACAGAGACAGAACACCCTTCAGTCAGCTCAGGTGACATCATTACATGCATGTGTGGCCTCTACCGCCCTCGTGTGGCCGCATCACATTACTACACCTCCTGTCCCTGTGGGGGCCCTGTGCTCACCTGTGGGGGCTCGTAGATGGCAGCCACCTCAGCTCTGATGCCCAGGGGGATGTCTTTGTGTTCGGTGTACCTGCCGTACAGGTAACCCATCCTCTGACTTCCTGTCTTCCTCCAGAAATCCAGGAAGCGGTCAGCGATGGTGTGATTCTCAAACATGATGTTGTCTACGTGTCTGTATTTCTGTTCAAGGGGAAATCACAACAAAGAGCGAGTCCGGTTTGAAAGCCTGTGTTTAATAATATATTGGATTTAATGACACCTTATAATCAAATAACAAACACATCAAATCACATTAAAACACATGGCTATATGGCAGCATTAAAACACATGGAGGTGTATAAAACGCATTTCAAATGAAATAAATCTTTGAAATGAGAGAGTGAGAGTGTGTGTGGTCACCTGTCTGTTGAGGGTGATGGCGCTGGGTTGACACTTGGTACAGATTCCCTCTGGCCATGGAGGATGGCCTTCACAGCCAGACTTGATCTTACAGCTGATGTTCTCCAGAGCTACAAACTTCCCTCTGAGGAACACAGGAGTTCAGGAGGGGGTTGGTGTGAGTTAGTGACTTCAGGAAGGTTCCCTTAGGGCAGGGGGTCTCCAACCCTGGTCCTCAGGGGTCACTGTCCTGAAGGTTTTAGATGTTTCCCTGCTCTAGCACACCTGATTCTAATGAATAGGTAGCTATCAAGCTCTGTGGAAGCCTCATAATTAGAATCAGGTGTGCTGGAGCAGGGACACGTCTAAAACTGACAGGACGGCGGCCCCTGAGGAGCTGGGTTGGAGACCCCTCTGGTCTAACGGAGCAGGTGGAGATGCTCACTTGTCGGCTCCTCCGGTCAGCTTGCGGATGTAGGCGTGGAATGACATGTGCTTGACTGGGGGGTCCAGGTGGTTCAGATAGTCTTCATCAAAAGGCTGGGGGGGGGGGCAACACAATAATCACTGTTACTGGGCAACAGTCTGAGACCCATACATTAATACTAAAAAGATTGTTTTGAGTGCTTTAAGACGTAATGAAATGAGAAAGACACAAGTAAAAAAAAAGAAGGAAATACGTAACAATATTTGTGTAAAAATATCTTGGGTGCTTAAGATCTTTTTCCCCCCCCTACACAGTACTGCACGTCACACACTGTTGGCCCCATCCAGAAGCTGCTGATGAAGTGTGAGAGCAGCAGATGAAGTGCTGAGAGGGGAACCTACCTCTAGTGGTACACAGTGAACACACTTCCCCATAGCACCATGCCGACACCTGACAACAACAACAAGAGGTTCCTCTGTTAGATTCCTGAGTGACTCTCAACACAGGGAGTGACACGCTACACGTGTGTGCTACTTACAGCTGGGGGTCTCTGTTGCGGTAGATTTTGCCCTCCTGCTTGGCCAGGTACTGGTCGATGTCGTCTTCGGGGATGTGGGCGGCGGACTGGGACCGAGACATGGAGGAAGAGGAGGAGGAGGATGTGGAGGGTAGTGATGAAGAGGAGGGAGGTGTGGCCACATCCATGACCTCTCCAGCAGGTCCTGGGGAGCCAGAGGGATACAGGAACAGCATGTCTCCATGCCTAGAGAGAGAGGGGGGGGAGAGGGGGGACAGAGAGAGAGGGAGGGAGGGAGAGACAGAGAGAGAGAGAGACAGAGAGAGAGAGAGAAAGAGGAGGAGGGAGAGACACAGACAGACAGTGAGTTTGAATATCGCTATAGCAGGTATGGGAAGTGGCCATGCATCAGTCTTTCTGTCCCACTCACTTGATCTTGAGCAGACTCAGGGTCTTGTTCTGGGACAGGATCTCACCCGTCTTGTTGCGGTTCAGGTAAATAGAAAAGCCATTGGAGTTGAAGCCAAACTCTTTAGCAACCTGAGAGGAGAAATAATCAAGACTTGTTTATTCCTGTATTGCTGGAAGTTGATGTGTACCGTGACTGGGTTTCAAAGCAGAGCGGCCCTGAGCCTGTCATTAAAACATAATTTATCATCAACAGTCATTAAAAGATCATCATCGATTTCTACTGTTCCTCTGCAACAAATCTGCATTCATCTCATTTACCCAAAGAGCGGCAGGCTAGAATGAGGATATGTAATATAATTCTGACAACCCATTCTAGAAGTCTCTCTCTGCAGGGTTCTAAATCACTACCTGAAAAGCCACTAAGCTTGTGATGAGGCTATATTTAACCGCTGTCCAACAGGCCTCGCTGACAGGTCCAAGTCTATCCACAAACACACACACAGACACACACACACACATATCTCTATTCTCTGAGCAGTGTAGCCAGCAGGGGTGGCCTGCAGCAGCTTGCTACAGAGATCTGCTTAGGCAGGGCAGAACACTGCAGAGTCACTCCGTTTCCTGCAGCAACACTCTGCTCCTTTAATGCAGAGCCTCATACATATTTGAACACAGACACAGGCCTAGCCCAGCAACCAGGCAACCAGTTCACAATGTCAACAAGGGCATCAACCCCAACATCAAGAGATAGGACTGTGTGTGAGGTTACGGCCAAGAAAACCACTTGAACACAACTCAAGCCAGTGCTCCAAGGAACCCCCAGAAATGGAACCCCTCTTACCTTCTTGATGAAAGCAGCTGCTGTCTCCCTCTTTGTGGATGGAATCTTCCTCATCCCGTCCGGAGACTGAACCCGGATAATCTGCACCAACACAGACAGCAGAAGATCCCTATTATTAACTGGGGGCAGTTTGTTAGATCTGCTGGTACCATAGCTAGAACTGGGAGAGCTCAGTTTGTGCCTGGCTGTGTTCAGGTGTAACTGTGTTCAGGTGTACCTGGGTTCAGGTGTACCTGGGTTCAGGTGTAACCGTGTTCAGGTGTACCTGTGTTCAGGTGTACCTGTGTTCAGGTGTAACTGCACCTTAGTAGTGAATGTAGTAGAAACAAAAACAAACTAGACTGTTCTGAGACAGCAGTCAGTTCTAGAGCAGTGACAGCAAAGAGAAACGTGTGTGTGTGTGTGTGTGAATGGGGTGTGTGTGTGTTTGGAGGGGGGGAGGGGGGGTGGAGGGATAGGCTTGTGGCAGTCCGTATGAGTATTGTTACACACAAGGTCATCATTTCACATACATGCGGTAAAGTTGGGCTATTCGCACCGGGTATGACATTATCACAACGGTCTATTTTCAGTTGTCTTGTCACTAACAAGTCAGCAGACCAGTTTTATTTAGTTTTGGTTTCAGAAGTAACTGTCTGGTACCAAGCTAGCTACTGTTAGAAATGTACAAATGTCAGGGTTACTCAATGCATCAACCAACCCCCAAAAAAAGAGGATTAAATTGATCGGATAACCAGCAGCATCTGAGAACACTCAAATATACATAAGCATAAGCAGGGAACATGAAGGAAATGTTAGTTAAAATGTTCCTACTATTTGTTTTGGATTTTTCAAGAAGCCTTTGTACCAAAGAACAACTCCCAGCATATTTGACATGTTAGTTACTTCTTTTTTTTTACCTGAACAAAAGATAAGTGTCAGATAGACACCAGGCTCATTCAAGTAAGTGTGCATAAGTTGGTGAGTTAGCTAGTTAAGTGCCCCCTCCCCCCCCAGGGGCCCCTGCTCATAGGGTTTCCAGGTCAGGTCAGTAGTCAGCTGGCTGGTAGTTGAGTAATCTAGTGACACTTGACAGCTGATTCACTCAGCAGACAGCAGCAGCTTGTTAGTTAGATAGATAGTTGGTTAGTTAGTTGGTTAGTTAGCTGGTTAGTTGGTTACCTAGTTAGTTAGTTAGTTAGTTAGTTAGTTGGCTAGTTAGTTAGCTAGTTATTTCGCTAGTTAGTTAGCTGTTAATTAGTGAATTAATTCGTTAGTTCATTAGTTAGTTATCTAGAAAGCTAGTTAGCTAACAATCATGAATGTTCCTTAGTGAAACATGAGCATCCAGACCTTTTTCTAAATCACAGAATGATCAAACAAGACGTCGTTTTGATTTAAAACCATGTAAATTGCATCAGTATTGTAATATAACACGACACTGTACTGACTTGGCATGTTTAAGAAGTATTACTGACTGAGCTAACAGCTGCTAGCTACCGTTCGCATGTTAGCATGTTAGCCTTAAGGTAGGCCTGTCATCAGTCTGCTAGCTTAGCTTAGCTTAGCCAGGCTAATTCTGCTGCCTCATCACTCCAGGAGACACTTTACTAACATTTTATGGTGTAAATGACAAACTCTACTTTCAGTGAACTACTTACAATATTATCAGCCATGTTGAACGGGTGAATGTTCCCAAACTGTGTCGTTTGTTTAACAACAAAAATAACGAATTTAGCGATTTAAAAATGTAACTGACTGACGAGCTCGAGCCACCGGAACTCCATCCCACCACTCAAACAGCGGGTGTTACAAGCTTGGAAGTCCCTGTCGTCACTTCCGGAGACAAACGATTACTGTTAACAAGTTTGTTCCGCTACATCAACATCCAGAGCAGTTGCAGTACAATTTTTAGGTCATACAAACCATGATTAGTGCTAAATATACGTGTATAATATAGATATTATCGTTAATACTACAATCAAGTAATACAAGTTTAGTATAACTACTTCAATATAAGTTAAATACGTTATCATTTTAATTGATAACTTATTTTTTAAGCGATAGCTTCTGATCGATACAATGGCAATGACAATGTTTGCTATTAAACATTTCAACATTTATGCGTAGGCCTACATATCTAGATTCAGACCGTTTAATGTTCGTCTAATTTGTTATATAGGACCTGGCATGGTAAACAAAAAGCCAGTTATAAAAGTTTCAGAAAAGCATTGTCAATGTGCCTGATTGTGAGGGAAGAACATTTGACAAGAAAAATAAAATAATTCGTGTTATTTTTTTCTATTTTTTTTTCAAGTTTTATTTTTATATCATCCTGTAGAGAGGTTACCATCTGTTAATATCACTGTCTGCTGTAGTTTCATTCTTCTAAGCCCATTCTTCCCAACCCTATACTATAATTTATTAAATATGTCTGAATATATTACATTTTCAATCATGAGTCTTCCAAATAATTCATTAACTTTGCATACATATCTTAGATCAGCCTGGACGATAATGATGAATTGAAGTGACAGATGAAGAAAAGATGAGGAGAAAAGATGTTACAAACAAACATGATGTGCAACTACAGAAGGATCTGTACTCAAAATGATGATAATGAATAAATAAAATGTACATAATGATAAGAACACCAGACAGAAACGCTTTCTTTGAGTATAGTGCACACAGGACACAATGCCAACAATCAATGACGGAAATAAATTCAAAATAATAACATGAAATACATAATTACATGCTAATGAAATCAAGCTAGAGACAACGTAAACATGTACATTGTTATCAAGCTGTGATGAAACAACACACAAGTGTGATGGACATGAAAGTACAATACAAGCAAACTAACACAATGATGGATTGATGATGATCGTTAGGATGGAATTGAAATGGATAGAAAAAAGTAGATAAAAAAAAAGATGACAAGGTTCTCTCATGTGTGAAGACAAACCCCAAGAGAAATCAATCATCATACAATCATTCCCCCTTTCAGTCACATTGCTGAAGTAATGAACTACAGATCTGAGCTGTGTGTTTGATGAAAAGACCTTGTAGAAGTTGAGTATGTATGTAAAAGACTGGGTTAGACTGAGAGAGAGATATAAGGGCGAGGAGACTTGATAGTAATCTGTCCACACTGTCCCTTCTAGTAAGGTTACACTCAGCAAACTGGTAGCAACCGTCCCATCCCTACAGGACTGAGATTTAATATTTTAGTATTTCGGTGTAGATGAAAAGGCCTCTGTGAAAACACCAGAGACACTGAAGCACGCGAAACAGGGGCCCCCCCTGTACACGGGTCACACACGTCCTTTTACTCATACTGAGGCTGTGTTGCTTGAGTATGTTTCATGTTGTTTCGTATCAAGAAGAAGAGTACAAAAAGAGAGAGGGAAGAGGAGGAAAGCACAATGGAGGAAAAGGAGGGAGAGGGGAGTTAAAGAGGAGAGAGGAGGCAAAGAGAGGGCAGAAAGGAGAGAGGAGGGAGAGAGGAGGCAGAGAAGGGTGAGAAAGGAGAGGGAGAGAGGCAAGCTGGATGCAGATCTGAGAAGAAGTCATACAGATGGATTGCTAATTGCTAAACACAGCAGATGATTTGTATGTGGTGAAGTGAGACTGCAGAAACAAATAAGAAACCAGTTTGGGAAGAAAGACAGTTATACTTTTTTTTGCATCATTTTCCAGCGTTTTTGCCATTTTTTTTGTCAGTGTTGTAGTTCTTTGTTGTGGTAATTCCATTCAAACCCAGGTGAAGGTGTAGTGGAGGCTGGTTCGAGGGAGATGGATGTGGGCTTGAACGGAGGCCCTAGATGATACCATACTGGGCCAGCTCGTGCAGCTCCAGGTGGTTGAAGGCCTCCCAGGGGCAGATGACAGTGATGTCTGAAGATTAAAACCCAGATGGGTCAAGACAAGTACAACAGGAACATGAACATAACACTGTGTGTGTGTATGTGTGTGTCTGCGTGTGTGTGTCCGCGTTTGTTCGCTGTGCAAATTAGATTACTCACCTGTGCCTAAGCCCTCCATTCCAGGGATGTCATCGCCAAAGCTGTGGGGATGAAAAACATAATCAAATCGCAAACAGTTAGCGTCCAATGGGCTGCTCAGCTATAGACCTATCGTCCAATAGACTGCTCAGCTATAGGCCTATCGTCCAATGGGCTGCTCAGCTATAGACCTATCGTCCAATGGGCTTCTCAGCTATAGACCTATCATCTAATGGGCTGCTCAGCTATAGACCTATCGTCCAATGGGCTTCTCAGCTATAGACCTATCATCTAATGGGCTTCTCAGCTATAGACCTATAATCTAATGGGCTGCTCAGCTATAGACCTATCGTCCAATGGGCTTCTCAGCTATAGACCTATCATCTAATGGGCTGCTCAGCTATAGACCTATCGTCCAATGGGCTTCTCAGCTATAGACCTATCATCTAATGGGCTGCTCAGCTACAGACCTATCGTCCAATGGGCTGCTCAGCTATAGACCTATCGTCCAATGGGCTGCTCAGCTACAGACCTATCGTCCAATGGGCTGCTCAGCTATAGACCTATCGTCCAATGGGCTGCTCAGCTATAGACCTATCGTCCAATGGGCTGCTCATAACTTAGTAAAGGCAAAAGCTCTCATCCGTACCCCTGGATCCCCTTCTTTGGAGGCTTGCTCTTGAACTGCCTCGTCTGCCGCTGCTTGAACTTGGGCGGGCCCTTGCGTGGCGTGGCGGGGCCACCTGACACCCGGGTGGCCGATTTGGTGTCAGCCTTTGGAAGCTCGAGATTCATTGTTGAAACGTTAACGTGGATGTGAGCGAGGTGGTGGCTCCTTCAGAAGTCCCTCCTTTTCTGAGTTATTGGTCGTCTTGATGATATCTGTTTTGGAAGAGTGAGAGGATCAGACATTTTCTAAAATGGCTGCCAGAATGTTACAGGTGTTTTTTGTTTGTTGTTAAATCTTTTCACAGACATCCGAACATACTTGCATCTTTTGTCAAACACAGTCAAGTGTAATCCCTTCACTAGTCTGATGAGCATTAAGGAGATTTAGATTCATATTTACTTGTAACTGGGTGTCTGAAGTACGTTCCTGGGTGTGAGTTACCTGGATGACCCTAATCTGTAATCCCCTTCTTAGATTAATCAGTGTCTCCCCACATTCTTTACAAGACAGCGAGCAGCACTTTGGCTAATCTCATTACAGCAAGGACAACACAAAGAAAACGCTGAGCGTGCACTTGAGGGTGTTAAATCCTCTCAAATCGCCCTCTACCAATGACATTGTGACATCCATGATGCTTTTTCTAAACAATGTTTCATGTTAAATTCAATTATTTTAATGACAGCAGTTTGGATTTAAATTAGCACAATCAGTCTGTATGTTAGCAAATTTGTATAATTCTGTCTAGAACAATCAGCCCTCAAACCAGTAATGACCTATGGTGATATTTAATATAATACCTTAATTACATTAAAAAAACAAAACATTACTTTGAAGCTTCCAACCTCAAAACTGAAGTGTTCAGATTCTAGTGTACTATCAAAACACTCACAGCTAAACAGAAGCATCTTGAGAGTTTAAAGCCAAGAAAAGTTCCCGAAAAAACTCCCATCAACCCCTGGAACCTTCTCATTTATCACGCTTCTTCCTCCCCACTTCCCATCAACAAACTGGGGCCTCCTGTAGCAGAACAGCTGATGGTATAGTGTCATGGAAGCCTGTACTCACCAGCTGCTTGGGTGAAGAACAGCCAGACGCAGTGGGACTGAGCACAGAGCTGCTCTCTCTCTCTAGCCGACCCTCAGGTTCCTATGCTAGGTTTGCTCTGAGGGCCAAGCACCGCACAGTGGTCCTCTTATATCCCTGGAGCCTGGGCCGCCTCCCATCCTGCTTGATCCCTGTCAGAGACACCTAGGGTGGGGGGAGAGGAGGGGAGGGGAGGGGGGGGGCATGTGGACACCACTTAATGATAAAGGATAATGTCCAATGTAAGGTGATGATGTTGTTGCTGTTTTACTTTTCTTTTCAGAATCAGAATCAGTTTTATTCGTCATGTAATTTACTGTGGCATGATGGAGCATACAATGAACATGTAGGCTACGGGACTTCGGGAAAAAGTAGGAAAGTACGTTTAACTAACAAACTTTTTTTCTGATTAATCTTGGCAAACATACTGTATCTACTTGTGCCTGAATGTGCAGAGGTATATTCTAATATGGTACACAGAGATGGTTTGTCTTTGAAATGTTGACTTTGCATGTTCACCTGCGATAGAAACTAGCATAAAACACCACAGGAATCTTGGATATCTGGGAATCCAAAAAGTAAATCGTCACCTCTAGCTTGTGTTTTAGGCCAACAGCAGTGTCAACCCACCCCTCAGCTATTTGTCAGATGGTCTTAATTCGATGGCAGCAGATAATCCTCCGGTTAGTGTGATGCTCTTCCGTTCAGTTTCGAACTCCGCTATACTTCATCTTCTGATGTGATACAACTCTGGTCATTTGTAGGACAAGGGCTGGTGCCATGGCAACACCCCCCCCCCTCCTAAAAACAATCTCTCTGCTACGTCATCCTATGGATTACACTGGCTCCTCTTACTACTTGATTATGATTGAGTAAATCTGGTCCAGATGGAATTGTTCCTCCCAAGATTTCTTCCATTTTCTCCTCTAGTGAGTTTTTCTCTGGTGGATGAGCGGTTAGAGAATCTGGCTAGTAATCATACTGTTGCCGGTTTGATTCCCAGCTGTGCAAAACATGACCTGTCCTTGGGTTAGGTACTTCACCCTACTTGCCGCAGGGGGGAATGTCCCTGTACTTGCTGTTAATCGCACTGGTTAAGAGCGTCTGCTTAAATGATGAAATGTAAATATTCCAGACGTTCAATACTCAAGACAAATAACAGACCAGTCCCTCTTGTTCCCCCCAAATCACCCAGATGAGGCTGTGGGACTGCAGGATGGCACAGCCCCCTGAGCAGACACGATTTAGACTGCTGAGTCAAAGCAGTGGAATCAGTGTCACTGTCACCTACAGAAGCAGCCATGCACCTGGTCACTTTGACTCACAAGCTCAGCTCAAACACGTCACTGATGTACAGCAACTTAGAAGCTTTGTAAAAGCACCAATAACCTTTACAGTCTCATATCTTACTTAAAATGTTGTGATTTTAGTTTGTTTTTAAATGATACTACGATAAATATGCTATTACAAGAACTGGCTCATTCAAATCCATTCAATTATATATTTAGCAGAAAATAGTACAAGTCATAAATAAAAGTTAAATAAAACATATGAATCATGCATTCAAATAAATATAAAATATTCACATCCATAAAATATTTTTTGTGCGTGTTTAAACTACAGTAAAAGTACACCTTTACAGTACATTCTCACCATAGTGTAGGCATTTTACTGCTTAATAACAATAACCAGAATGTCTGATATGTTGTTATAAAAGTCCATTGAAGTGTCCAAAACAGGAAGTCCCTTAGAGACAAGGGAAATCCATATCCTGTTTCAATCCAAAACGCTCACACAAATACTAAAAACTACCCACTTAAATCAAGGCTTTTTCAACAGTCTGATCTCCATCTTTAGGTAGGTCTTCAGGTTCTCGTCTTCCACGTTCTCCTCTATAGCGGCCAGAGCCTTTTCTGTTCCATCGCTGTAGAACTTCAGCAGCTGCTCCGCGTGTTCGATCCACACGCAGTTGTGGCAGCCGCTCATGCAGCAGGTGAGGGGGGCTGGCGGGGGACCCTGGGGGGCTGGAGGGGGACCCTGGGGGGCTGGCGGGGGAGGACCCTGGCCGTCTGAAGACGCTGTTGACACGGTCACAGGCTTGCTGTTTGGGGGGGAGGAGAGTTGTGTGAGGGCCGCTGTGGTGGGTGTCTCCGGTCCATCGCAGAGGCTCCGGGCGGCGGTGCCTGTGTGGAAACACCGGGTGTGATGGATGCAGCGGTGGACTGGTTGTCCCATGTGCAGCAGGCAGAGGACACACAGCTGGGGGGACACAGGTGAATATGAGAGAAGGGGGACATGGAGAGGGCTTTGAAACGTTTAAAGTGCAATTTGAGGACGAAGTGTAGAACGGGAAAGACTTGAATTAACGATGTAATTCATGTTATCTTTAAATGGTTTCTCATACAGTAATAGTGACACAGACACATTTATAATAACATCATCATGTAACTGTGTCGCTGAGTTACAGCAGCTTTACTGACCTTCTGTAAAGATGACGCTGATCTCACGACATTTGCGCAGAGACGAAACATGATTTACGTGTGTTTATTTACTACATATCTGCATGTTCAATGTCCTAACTAAGGCACGATCCGCTATAAGTGTTTCCTAATGATTTTAAAACATAAAATCTGTCTGTTCAGAGGCCATGTCAGGAGTGAACTATGACCCCAATCCGAACTATAAACAAGCAATGTCATTGGTTTGTACAATTCCAATAGCCAATCAAATCAAGCGTTGCTTTGGCCGTGTCGGCCAATTGGAGGCGGCCTCTCTCTAAACCGCTGTTATGCTTATTTTTCCCAGTAGGTGGTAGTATTTGAACATGAATTACCCGAATCTACAGTATATCCAAAATGTTCTTTCCTGTCACCATTTTTTATTTAATTATATAAAAGTATATAAATAATTACATTTGATAGGATTTTTTAAATATATATATATTTTAAACAATACTGCCATTCATGAGTTGTATATCATTAAGCGCTGTCACGTACATCACACATTTCTCAAACTTGGAGTGTTTTTAAACTAAGCCACATGTATTCCTGAGTGCCCTCATTAGAGCCATATATATATAAACGTCTCTTATTTGTATATATTTTTTTTGCAACAAGCTGCCAACCTGTTTTGCTGTAGCCAGAATGCCAACGTTTTCTAACTGCCTCTCCCAGACCCAAAACAGTTCCTAGAAAATGAATCGCCAGCCTCAAAGAAAAACACTTTGCACTGACTCTATTACAATGGTTGGCAAACAAGAGTACATTTTCTTCACTTGTATAAAGACTAGACTCCATTTGTCTTTCACTCGGTGTGCTGTTAGACGTAGGTCAATATGTACATAACGTATATGGACTATAGAAAGCTGTGTACATAAAACCATGATACATTCAGGTTTTTTTTCCATACAGCGTCTACTTATCAGGGACTATTTCAAACTGTATTATCTAACCACTTGAGAGGATCTGAGTAGATGAGTTTATTGCTGTTCCATGTTGATCAGGTTGCATTCAAAGAGCATTCAAGCAGAACTAAAGCAGATTTAGTCATTGGAATGTCCCTGTGATGTTCCTGTCTAAAAAGTTTTTTTTCTCTCTTTGATGTAGTTACTCTTTGTCAGGATAATGTTCCACCATACCTTACCTGTTAACTATTTGCTAACTTTTTGAACCTTTCACTGATTAGTGTGTTTGCTTTCTTGCAGGTGTGTATGTTCCTGTGTGTGTGTGTTCCTGTGTGAAAGAGTGCTGTCCTGTGTGTGTGTTCCTCTGTGTGTGTGTGTGTTCCTCTGTGTGTGTTTCTGTGTGTGTGTTCCTCTGTGTGTGTTTCTGTGTGTGTGTTCCTCT
Source organism: Neosalanx taihuensis (assembly GCA_030340665.1). NCBI lineage: Eukaryota > Metazoa > Chordata > Actinopteri > Osmeriformes > Salangidae > Neosalanx > Neosalanx taihuensis. The sequence continues at coordinate 1,301,495 of CM059303.1, forward strand.
GTGTGTGTGTGTGTTCCTGTGTGTGTGTTCCTGTGTGTGTGTGTGTGTTCCTCTGTGTGTGTTTCTGTGTGTGTGTGTTCCTCTGTGTGTGTGTGTTTCTGTGTGTGTTCCTGTGTGTGAGAGGGAGGTCCCGGTGGGAATTGAATGTTTGCAAGCCACATCCATGGAAACAAAGCAGCATCTCCAGGCCTCCTAACAGGTGTGTTACCTGGGAATGAGCTCACCTGGGGAGAGCTTTCCCCCCTGAGCCCTGTTCTCTGTCATCATGAAAGTTTCTAAAGTCAACGGCCACATCCCAAACTATGAGTTACTCAGTGTTGAAATACAACAAGCACACTAAAGACGGTCTCTGTTGGCGTTGGCGTGATGTCATCTGCCTCTCCCTCAGGTGTGTAAATGCAGGCATTGCAGGTGTTTCTGTGTTTCTGTTGTGTTTTTATGACAATGTTACCCTGGACCCTCCCTGTCTGTGGTTTGACCTTAGGCTTGCAAACTTTCCCATAGAAACCAATAGTAATTCATCACGAGAGGGAGAGGGAGAGAGAGACAGAGAGATAGAAAGAGGGAGATGGACAGAGAGAAGGAGACAATGAGCTAGAAGAGGAGAGCCGAGGTAGAGGGAATCCATAAGTATGTCAGGTATGTCTCCAGGTGGGGGTGGTGAGCCGGGCGGGGGGTGAAGGGGTGGGGGGGTCTTTCTTAGACGCTGCCCTTAACTCTGCATTTGATACCAGTCTCCAAAGCTCCAGGCAGATTGGGTTTCTTTTCACCGTTTGTTCCCTTGGTAACCACGGAATGTCAGGCATGAATTTCCTCAAGTGTCTGTCTGATGCAGAGATTGAGGGTTGGATAGACTATGACAAGCCTGTCACACACACACACACACACACACACACACACACACACACACACACACACACACACACACACACACACACACACACACACACACACACAAGCTGTCAGCTCCGGTGTGCTGTCACCCAGGGGATAAAGAGCTTCAGTTCATCCTCCCAGTGAAGCACAATAGACCTGTTCCGTGTTGCATCCCACCTCAAGGAGCACATGTGTCCAAACTCATGGAGACACAGGTGTTACACAGGTAACAGCTCCCACCATCCCATCTCCCCATCTCTGATGCCTCTCCCAGACTCCTCACCTGCCTGGATGAGCACCAGGACAAACAGAGCAGGGGCCAGGATTGTCCTGTGACAGGAAGACAGAACATGATGATAAACACTACCAGTCAAAAGTTTGGACACACACTCCCATTCTAAATGAATGGAACAAAGTGTCCTAACTCCTAGTAGTATAAATCTTAGATAAAGAGTTGAGAATGTGGGCTACATCATTGTGTTTGATGGGTATCTTGGGTCAGGATTATGTGTATTTTAATGGTGGACTGATTAGGGTTTAATCAAGCTATGTGGAGCTTGCAGTGGTGTTAGCATCTTACCTGTAATGATCATGATGGTGGAAAAACAAAAGCCTTCTCCACAGGGGGCGTCGCCGGATGATAACGAGACAAACACGCACGAGAAGTCATCAGAAAACTCCAATTAAGCCTCACAGTGGAACCGTGAGCAGCTCACTGGGGGAACTGCTTGATTACCATTGGTTGTCTCCCGATCTATAAAAACACGCTGCGCTTTCATTTCTTCTTCTCCTTCAGTCTCAGCTTCAGGAACACTCTTCACTCTCGCTACGTCGGAGCGGTGCGGCTGTGGCTTTTGCCAGCTTGAAACTTTGCACGCTTAAAACAAGAGATCTCTCTGTTTGCGTGAGCCGCTGACACTGTGTGATGTCAGGTTTCTGATTGATCCCAAAGATCAGAACGAGGTGTCAGAGTTTCTCCTGTGGACTCAGGCACAGTGGTGTCCAATCCTGGTCCTCAGAAGCCGCTGTCCTCAAAGTTGTAGATGTTTCCCTGCTCCAGCAAACCTGGTTCTAATGAAGGGTCATTATGAGGCTTCCACAGAGCTTCATAACAACTCATTAGAATCAGGTGTGCTGGAGCAGGGAAACATCTAACCCCCCCCCCAGTCCGGTCAAGCATGTAACCTGTCTGCATTTAACACGTTACCCAACACTCCCTGGGTCTTTGCCATGAGGTCACGGCCGTGGTAATGATGTAAACTTGTCTGCTAACAAGGATGGAGATACAGTTCTGATTCACTAGTCCTGGAAGAATGAGAGAAGAGAGAGGCTGTTTCAAAACCAGGTGATGTGGGCGGGGAATCGAAATCGTTCCGAGACATGTCTGAAGTCTTCATGAACTCAGCCGGATGGCTTTCAGTACTCACAGATCTAATGATGACATGGAAATAAGCGTTCAGGAGAGCCAGGAAATGTTGACTTTGGCCGTGTGTTTGGCCCCGGATGTGGGCTTATCAATGGCTGGATCTGGCCCCTGGTGTTCAGTTTGCAGAGGGGCCCGTGTGGCTGTGGTCAAGGGGTGGGAGTGTGGGAGGGCAGGAGGATGGCTGCTGAGGCCGGGGGGGGGGGGGGTGTTACTGGACAGTGGGGCTTTGATAGAAGGCTCCGTGCTGCTGGAGCTCAGGACACACTGTGGGTCAGAGAACGTACAGGGCACAGGGGGCAGATCTAGGGAGGGGGGGGGGGGGGCAGCAGGGGCCAGTCAACAAGCCTTGTTGACTTCTAAATATAGATTCAGAATAATAATTCTGGACTCGTTCTTCTATTTGCTGCAGGTTCAACCAGAGTCTCACTTAGTTACAGGCCCTCTTGCGCAATAAAAAAACCCATATATTTGAATTCGGAGTGCATGCAGTCATATAACTGGGAGGTTTAATGTTGAAATATATGTTTCAGACTTTGTTCTGTGCGAGCTTATCTGTTCCTTTTGCATGAATGGCGTGGATAACATTAGGAACAAAACAGAGACGTGTTTGCCTACAGGTGCGGTGATGTCGTCAGAGAGACTGCAGTCCTTTTGTTGAGAGGGTACGGGAGTCGGGTTTCCCTCCCAACTTATAAAATGTTATCCAGGAACGGTGTTGATTTTTCCACTAGCATCCCACCGCTCCCAGGGTAGCTCTGATAGGCCGCTGAATGGCACAGGTATGTTTTCTGTCTTAAGCTGTGACCGGTCAGCCAATCTCATTCCTGTGACTCAGATTGACTCCGTCTTGAAGGATGTCTGGACAAGCAGATACCAGCGGTGTTAGCAGGCAGCAGCTACCACGCTAATCACACACAAACACACACAGCTCCAGTTACTTCAGTGAAAAGTCTACACACATCGAGAGAAGGATGTGTGTAGTTTAGCCAGGTCTGTCTGTAAACCCTAGTGCCAGGGCCTTCCTGTTGCTCTTTCTACTGTGACGTAACAGCTCTCTCTCTCTCTCTCTCTCTCTCTCTCTAGTTCTGTCTTCACCTTGCTGACGCTTCCAATAACCTGCCCTGCTCAAGTCTGTTGAGTCTGTGTTTCAGTCTGTGTTTCAGTCTGTGTTTCAGTCTGTGTTTCAGTCTGTGTTTCAGTCTGTGTTCAGTCTGTGTTTCAGTCTGTGTTTCAGTTTGTGTTTCAGTCTGTGTTCAGTCTGTGTTTCAGTCTGTGTTTCAGGCTGTGTTTCAGTCTGTGTTTCGTCTGTTTCAGTCTGTGTTTCAGTCTGTGTTTCAGTCTGTGTTTCAGTCTGTGTTTCAGTCTGTGTTTCAGTCTGTGTTCAGTCTGTGTTTCAGTCTGTGTTTCAGTTTGTGTTTCAGTCTGTGTTCAGTCTGTGTTTCAGTCTGTGTTTCAGGCTGTGTTTCAGTCTGTGTTTCGTCTGTTTCAGTCTGTGTTTCAGTCTGTGTTTCAGTCTGTGTTTCAGTCTGTGTTTCAGTCTGTGTTTCAGTTTGTGTTTCAGTCTGTGTTTCAGTCTGTGTTCAGTCTGTGTTTCAGTCTGTGTTTCGTCTGTTTCAGTCTGTGTTTCAGTCTGTGTTTCAGTTTGTGTTTCAGTTTGTGTTTCAGTCTGTGTTTCAGTCTGTGTTTCAGTCTGTGTTCAGTCTGTGTTTCAGTCTGTGTTTCAGTCTGTGTTTCAGTCTGTGTTTCAGTCTGTGTTCAGTCTGTGTTTCAGTCTGTGTTTCAGTCTGTGTTTCAGTCTGTGTTTCAGTCCTCAGGGAATCCTCATCACATTACCCTTATGATCTGTCCCTGAACCAGCCTGTAGCCTGGTCTCCCTTTGTTACTGTCACACCTCAGACACAAGAGGCCTTGAGAGGAAACAGAATACGAGCTCTCAATGGACGGCGTTCGCCCTAGAGGGGTCGTTTCGGGAGGTTGTAGTGTTTTGGCAGCGTATGTGACGTTGAGCTTTTGTCTTCAGTCTTTCCTTTCAGAGGGTTTTCAAGGCCCGGTGGCGTCTAAAGTGCCGATGGTAAACACCTATAAATCACTTCTGCTTGAGCAGTCCGGGCTGAAAGTACCCTGAACCAGAGCAGCAGCACCCAGGGTGGGGCAGCTGTATCAGGGCGCAGACTGAAACCCAAACCCCTGAGAGGAAGGTGGGGAGGGGGGGGGGGGGCGGCAGGGGACGTCTGGGGGTCACGGCAAAATATGGTGAATGTGTGCTCTTTCAGTAAGAGGGGGGGGGGGCGAAAACAGATATGAACTTGGGAGTTAGGTTTCTCAAACGTTACATAAAAGAGTAACATGCTTGGATATTTTATAACGGCTCAACTTTATTCTCCTTCAACAACGCGCACCAACGTTGCTAGAACGTAATGCAAATGCAAATCTGCTGGACTGTGATCTGTCACACCTGCTCTCCTTTGTCAACCCTGGAATCATTCAGTCATCCTCCAGTGAAGGGTGTTTCCAACAGCTGATGTTGTCATAGCAGACGTTAGCAGGCTTGGCCCGATAAATAAAACCTCATAATCGTGTCCATGTCCACGTTAAACAATTGTCCACTTAACACTTTGGTGGTTATCGATGGCCTAATGAGATTCTATCTGATGACTTGATTACAGATAGCCCCATTGGTTATCCATAGGGTTGGTTAAATCTTATTTTATTTTAGGGTTTCAAAATGATGAACTTCTGTACTGGGGTTATATTTGTCCTGTTCAAATAACACAGTTGTCACAGTGAAGAAACATGTCGAAACCTTTCAGTTCATCCTGGATTCAAATGACATCACTGTGATCGTATTGATATTACGAGGAAATGGGACAATGTAAATAGGTTTGGATTTGGATGTCGGTTTCAGAGCACATAGAATGTATTGTTACTGCATGGTTCAACTACACTAACCATCAAAATACTTTTTAATCTGGGCGCCGATCATCCGTGACGTTCTCAAGATTCCGTTCATCTACATGTAGTTATTTATCAGACACTCTTATCCAGAGCGACTTACAGTAAGTACAGGGACGTTCCCCCCTGAGGCAAGTAGGATGAAGTGCCTTGCCCAAGCACATAGTCATTTTGGCACAGCCTGGAATCGAACCAACAACCTTCTGATTAATAGCCTGATTCCCTAACTGCTCAGCCACCTGACCTCCTGTGGAATCCTAGCAGCCTTAAACAGTCTCACCTGGAAGATTCTAGATGTGTGTGAGGCCGGTCAGGTGTGACTTCAGCAGCCTTATCACAGGTGGATATGATGATGATGATGATATGATGATGACCTTTGTAAAGGAGAGGCCAGCGTCCTCGGTCATTTTCCACCCACAAGATCGTCTGCTGAGATAGAGGCTCTTCACCAGAGCGTCAGCAGACCAGCCATGCAAACGAGTCCTTTTCAGAAAATATGATGTAAGGAGGACAATATTTCACCAGTGAATATTTATTTAGAAAATAAAAGGAAAACATGTAGAGGATGATTGGCTGTTGGTTTGTTCAATCAACAAATTCATTTGAAATTTTGAAAAAACAAAACCAAAAAAATAAAATAATAATTTATAGGCTGTTTAAATATAAGATCTTGAAAGTTGAGCAAGAGCGTGCTGTGAATATTCTAGTTGTGATATTAGGGCACAGACCACCATATGTGTTTTATTCAATGCAGTAACCTTATTTACAACATATTATACATTGATTTACAAAGCTAAATATGCTGTGTGAATTCTGTGTCATTTCAACAAGCCAGGCACTGGATATTTATGACACACATGCTGAACTCAATCTTGAAAGTGCAAACTACTAAACTACTAAATCAAAATAGTTTTTTTTGGCGAGGTATTTCTGTGAATGTTTTTGGGTATTGATTTGTCAATGGATCCAGGCATGGAATGTTCCATCCTTCACACCCCTCTGGGATTAGAGAACAGGTGGTATAGTCCATCTCAGCTGTTACTCCATTTCCAGGATCCTGCTGTCCACTGTGTGAACTTGTGTGAGTATGTGTGTATGAATGTGTGTGTATATGGGTACGTGTGTATCTGTCCAAAGCATGTCCACTTTGTGAACTTGTGTGTGTGTGTGTATGAGTGTGTATGGGTACGTGTGTATTTTTCCAAAGCACGTCCACTTCATAAACTTGTTTGTGTGTGTATGTGTGTGTGTGTGTGTGTGTGTGGGTACATGTGTGTCTGTCAACACACTCCCCCACGCCCTGGGACACTATTATCTTCCAGCGTTCTGCCTTATCAGCGGGATGTCACCTCATCTGCCTGGTGGTGTTCAGCACTCAGCACAGCTCTCTGTGTTGTGGTGACCTCTGCTAAAGTCATTGTTCCACCTCAAAGCTATGGGATCACTACAGGGCTCACAAATATGCGGCTGGCCTGGCCCTGTCTGGCGTCAGACAGGATAGAAATAGTTCCATCTATACAGAATGGCTTTGCACATCCAAACCTCTACCTGCAAGAGTCTGGGGGGGGGGGGGGGAGCCTTTAGAGCCAGCTAAAAGGTCGGCATGACAACAGCCAATCAGTGAAAAAGATGCAATGGATGTTGGGTAACGGAGTCTTGATTGCAGTTCTGGTTCTGTTCACCACTGGGGTTTCTTATGAAGGCCGTTACCCTGAGGAGAATGAGAACATGGTCATGTTGTTATATCAGGGTTAAACCGATGCTGCTGTTCCCAGTCTTAACATCATTAACAGCATCATCCCGCCTGAGTATGAGGTCAGACTGAACAGAAAGGTAGAACTCAGCACCCGAAGATGAAAGGACAAGAGCGTCAGGAAGCATGAGAGAAGATGGACCCGCCCCTACGAACGTAAGAGTAAGAGGAAAAACCAGAGCCTGTCTCTCAATGTCGACATGAGACAGAGACGCAGAAGTGGTAGGGGGGAGGGGAGGGGGGAGGGGGGACGGGAGGGGGGAGGGAGGGAGCGTTGGAAGTTTAAGTCAGTTCTCAGAGTGAAGTGTGCCCAGCAGCAGGTGGCAGAGAGAGATAGAGCCTCCCCTCAAGGTGAAGCCAGATACAAAGAGGCCATTCACTATTAACCTGGAGGGAAGAAAAAAGAGGAGAAAAAAAAGAAAGGAAAAAAACACGTTGCTATGACTACAGCAAGGGTTTGAAAAGAGCACGTGGGCGGAGGAGAGCGTTCGGACGATAGTGGACAGGAGGAGAGGTGGAGGCGGGGGGCGGGGGGAGGAGGAGGCAGGGGGATGGTGTTCAGGGGGGTGGGAGGGGGCAGTCTTCCACCTACGCTGTGTGTGTCAGGGGTCTCCTGCTCGGCCTGCAGGGACAGGGTGCTGGCTGGAGAGGAGGTGGAGGCTCGGGGGATCACCGTGTGATAGGACAGCTCTGTCTGCGGTGGCTGGCGTCATGGTAACAACAAGATTAGCACCGCGGCACCAGGACTAAACAAGACTAGAGTATCAACAACCCGTGAAAAGGTCCTCTGATACGTGTGTGTGTGTGTCATGCGTGTTCTAGGGTGTGTGTGTGTGTGTGTGTGTCTGTGAGAGCATATGTGTCCTAGAGTGTGGTGTCAGTGTGTAGGTGTGTTTGTGTGTGTGTGGGTGTGTGTGTGTGTGTGTGTGTGTGAGTGAGTGTGTGTGTGTGTGTGTGAGTGTGTGAGTGTGTGTGTGAGTGTGTGTGTGTGAGTGTGTGTGTGTGTGTACTCACACTCCCCGCTCCCTTGCTGATGAGAGCCAGCTCAGTAGGCTGGTACACGGAGGTGCGTGGCTGGCCACTGTAGCCACTGTAGGGAGACACAGGTTTGTTCCCTGGAAGAACAACAGGTAAACACAAAACACATCTTTAGATTAGAGTCACAAGTCAGGCTGGAAGCTCTGCTCTGTCACCCATCTTCATCTCCCTACATATTTACATGAACTAAGTTCGCTTCGGACAACCTGTAACAGTCGTTCAAAACAGTAGTGAGTTCTGAACTGTGTATCCTGAGACGCATGAAATCTTTTTTTTTGTTTTGTTCCCACAGGTGGAAATACCTGGTGTCCCCGTGAAATACCTCCCACCAACGATACAATTGGCTGCCACGCCTCAGTTACCACAGTGACACGGTAACGCAAACACAGCCTGTGTGTGATGTGTCTGAATTAGAGGGTAGTGTGTGTGTGTGTGTGTGTGTATGTGTGTGTGTGTGTGTTGTTCTAGTTAGGATTCTTGGTCTATATTAGATATTCATTAACTCACTCAAGTAACGCACACCTACTTGTGAATCATTTGCACAGATTTGGGAAAGAATGTATATTGAACTGGGTTTAAAAAAAATCTGGTTTAACATCCATCCATTTAACATCAAGTTACAGGGTTCATTAAAAACCAAGCTGTCGGTTTGGTGTTGCTCCAATACAGACCTGTTTTCTCAATGTAATAAAAGTAATTATGGACTTTATAAAATACTTCATCCAGTGTGAATGACCTAGGGTACACTGACACCAGCAGTCAAATGAATATTGAATCGATAGTTGCGCAATTGTGTGAGGAAGGGAGGTTCATTTAACTGTGGAGCAGGAAATGATGCGTGGGGTGAGACAGGAAGTTGACAAGGCGCTGTTCTCATGATTATCAGTTGGGGGGGGGGGGGGTGGGGGGAGACAGAGACAACCCCTCCCATCCAGTCTGAGAACTCTGGATCTGATACAGGCCGCCACTGCCCAGGTCAAAACATCAGCATATCAAATTCAGGGGGGGTCAGCAGCACATCGATGTGGAACCTCCCAGTTCTTCTGCAGTTCTCAGATGTCTCTCTGCTCTGATTCCAGGAATCTGCATCTGTTGTTCATCTTTGTATCGGCCAATCAAACCTGCTCTGGATCAAGGTCGTATTTCTGAACTGAATATGACTTGATCAAAGCCGAACTATCAAGGTCAAAGCTACGCACGGCAGTTGTTCTTGATCATTAGCGTTCAAGGTTTATCATGTGCAGTGAAGCATTACCCCAGTGGCCTTTCTAATGACCAAGGTTGTTGTTAGGTGTGACAGATATCGGTTTGGGATGTTTCAGCAAGTCAAAACACCTTGCTGCTTAGGGAGACCCGCTAATGACGTCTTTCACCTTCACTCAGCAATCTCTAAACTCAGTTTTTCGTGTGTGTCAGTGTGTGCGTGCGTGCGTGCGAACACACCTGAGTTAGGTTCATCCATGGAGAAGGCCTTGTTCTCCATGAACATGTTCTGTCCGCTGTGCTCCTTCAGGATGGTTTCGTATCCCACCCCTCGGCTGGGGTACAGGTCCTCTCCGAAGCCTGGCTGGCCCTCGTCCTCCAGGGTGAGGGAGCACAGCTCGGGGATGCTGTGGAGGATGAGGAAGGCCCAGGCGTTAGCCACCAGGGCGATGGCCAGAGTGGGGTCGTCCCATGTAGGTCCCCCCTTCTTCTCGTTGCCGTAGACGAACATGACGATCCAGGCCACCCAGATGGCTGCAGACAGCAGAGCGGTGAGCAGAATGAAGATGCCACCCTGACGCCACTGCTTGTGTTTCCCCGTCAGCGTGGGCACGGACGCCACCAGCACGGCCAGCAGCAGGTTCAGCACGTAGATGAGCGCCATGACAAAGTCCACGTTGGCGATGTTACACGGGGTGTCCGTGGCGACACCGACCGCAGCGGTGTCGTTGAGGGGCGGCAGAGGGTAGCGCACCACGGTGATGATCAACCACTCGGTGTTGATGACCACCTCCACCAACCACAGCCCCAGCGCCCCCAGACACAGGGCCCAGCCTCGGGGGCCGTGCCCCCTCCTGGTCAGCAGGTTCAAGCGGACGCACTGCATCAGCAGGCAGGAGAAGCAGCCAGCGAACAGCACGCCGAAAAGGAACCTTCGTGAGGCGCAGGTGGAGAAGTTCTTCCCCACGATGAAGGCGAAGGTGAGTCCGAACAGGCCCAGGGTGCAGAACAGGAGCCCCACCTGCAGCCCTACAGAGTTCATGCGGTTCTTGTCCGTCACGAAGGGCAGGCTGGCCAGGACCACCACCAGGAGCAGGAAGGAGGCCACCACGCCCGCCGCCGCCAACGACTCCAACACGATTCCCCACGCCGACCCCAGGTCACACAGGTTGAAGTACAGAGAGCTCACGCCGACACCGCATCCCTGAGGGGGGACCGCGGTAACTGTGGGGACCACGGTAGTCATGGTGACCACGGTGGGAAGAAGGGAAGCTGTCGCGGAGCCTTGGTGGAGTGGGAGTGCAGTGGAAGTGCAGTGGAAGTGCAGTGGAAGTGCAGTGGAAGTGCAGTGGGAGTGCAGTGGAAGTGCAGTGTGCAGCAGTAACGCCTGATCACGCTGAAGAGGAGGAGAGAGTGAAGAGGTTAGAGGAAGAAGGGCGTCTTAAGAAGGAGAGGTGAGTTATGGCGTCAGAATCCTGATACACCCAGTCAGGCTAACATGACTCAGAGGGATCACAGACCCACAGTCACTAATGTGACGAAACTCCTATTTGGTCACATTAGCAAACAGATCAGAACATACAAAGAGACGTGATGTGGGTTGGATTTCCTGTTCTCTTTGTTCAGAATCATTTCCAATGTTGTGTAGAAACACTTTCTAAAATCTCAAACACTGATAGTGATGAAAAGCAGAGGTATTTACAGCCTTTCTAGACCCAAGCTCCTCTGGAAATCATTTACGACGACTGGAAAACTAATATTGACACGAAACTTGAATAACCAAGAAGAGAGGATAGAAAAAAGACAACGTTATGTGACGTCAACTAACCAATTGTTTAGGAGCAAGTTGCAAATCTAACTTTAACCTTATTCATACACCCAAACGTATATGTGTTTCATTAACTGCAGAATGTTACCCATGTTTCAGCTTCAAGTTTAGACAGGTTTTGGGGTTGGGGAGTTTAACACTAGCTTCTCTGTTAACAACGTTTACATAGTTGTTACACAGGATTTTTTTAATAGCGAACCGTATAGTCCCAGACATTAGTGCTGTGCCATGCCGTGCCATGCTAGACTTGTCATCTCTGTCCTTGTTGGGTCACATTACGCTGAGTTACAGAGCAGTGTGGGTCTAACAGACCACCAGGACCGGCTGGCAGCTCGTCCACTCTGTCCAGAGCAGCTGCTTAACTTCAGGGCAGACAGAATACTTGATCTAATGCGTTTCAAATGGAGTTAGGCTCTCCTAATACACTTTGCTTTAAGTTACAGATCCGCTCATTATGCTGAGCTGATTCCGGGTGGCAAGGACAGGTTTAAGAGAGGCCTGTCAGACTCCAGTTATAGTTCCTGATGCTGATCAAAAAACATGCACAGGGGGGCTGTGTTCAGGGGGGCTGTGTTCAGGGGGGCTGTGTTCAGGGGGGCTGTGTTCAGGAGGGCTGTGTTCAGGGAGGCTGTGTTCAGGGAGGCTGTGTTCAGGGGGGCTGTGTTCAGGAGGGCTGTGTTCAGGGGGGCTGTGTTCAGGGGGGCTGTGTTCGGGGAGGCTGTGTTCAGGGGGGCTGTGTTCAGGAGGGCTGTGTTCGGGGGGGCTGTGTTCAGGGAGGCTGTGTTCAGGGAGGCTGTGTTCAGGGGGGCTGTGTTCAGGAGGGCTGTGTTCAGGGGGGCTGTGTTCAGGAGGGCTGTGTTTAGGAGGGCTGTGTTCAGGGGGGCTGTGTTCGGGGGGGCTGTGTTCAGGGGGCTGTGTTCAGGGGGGCTGTGTTCAGGAGGGCTGTGTTCAGGAGGGCTGTGTTCAGGGGGGCTGTGTTCAGGGGGGCTGTGTTCAGGGGGGCTGTGTTCAGAGGGGCTGTGTTCAGGAGGGCTGTGTTCGGGGGGGCTGTGTTCAGGGAGGCTGTGTTCAGGGAGGCTGTGTTCAGGGGGGCTGTGTTCAGGGGGGCTGTGTTCAGAGGGGCTGTGTTCAGGAGGGCTGTGTTCAGGAGGGCTGTGTTCAGGGGGGCTGTGTTCAGGGGGGCTGTGTTCAGGGGGGCTGTGTTCAGAGGGGCTGTGTTCAGGAGGGCTGTGTTCGGGGGGCTGTGTTCAGGGGGGCTGTGTTCAGGGGGGCTGTGTTCAGGGGGGCTGTGTTCAGGAGGGCTGTGTTCAGGAGGGCTGTGTTCAAGGAGGCTGTGTTCAGGAGGGCTGTGTTCAGGAGGGCTGTGTTCAGGAGGGCTGTGTTCGGGGGGGCTGTGTTCAGGAGGGCTGTGTTCAGGGGGGCTGTGTTCAGGGGGGCTGTGTTCATTTAACCTAACCTTAACCATTCACCTCACGAAAAACACCGTCTACTAAATTGCTGTCTTATAGAGCATATTAAGGCTATTTCTCTACATTTAAAAACACATTGAGGATGATGTGGAGGCTTCAGTAGTAGATAGTAACTTGTGACAGTTTCCCAGGAATCTCACAAACTTACACCCGCTTTCACACACTGGAGGGCAACTACAGAAATCCTGGAGAGAACAGCACTGACAGCTGTTTAACACTAATGCACAATAACAAATACTAAATTCATACAAAAATGACATTTTGAAAATAAAACAGTTTACAGTTGCATTGAATACTGCAAACTGTCTTTTGCTATTCTCGTGAATCAGCAAAGCACATCATTGACGGTATAATACTTATATTACGTATTTTAGTAAATGTAAATACATAAACCCTTTTACCTTGGTGGTTATTGTGGATAAACAGATCCTTTGTCAGATGGTTTTCTCTCTCTTCTCTCACCTGTTCCTCGTCAGACGCGCTCATCAATCTGGTTTGTTTCCAAAACACAGGATTTGTCCTCGATTTAAAACAGCTTTACTGAAACTTCTGTTGACTTCCTAAAGCTTCAATATCCTTTAAGTTTTACTAAGTTCTCCTACCAGCGGACTGGAACGATAGGGTGAATAAATTGTCCTGGCCCCTCCTTCCTTTCTCTCTCTCTCTCTCTCTCTCTCTCTCTCTCTCTCTCTCTCTCTCTCTCCCTCTCTCTCTCTCTCTCTCCCCCCCCCCCCTCTCTCTCTCTCTCTCTCTCTCTTTCTCTCTCTCTCTCTGTCGCTGTTTTTCTGCTCTCTTGTTGAAGCGCAAACAAACTGAGAATGTATAGAACCAAGTCTACAGTTTAATATATATTTTTTGCCATATTATAACATGATAATTATCCTGAACTTCGTGCACGCTATTTGTGCACAGACAGACCTCTCTCTCTTCTCCAGTTTTCGAGTGAGACACCTGGTGGCAGGTTGGTTGTGTAAAGTGTAATGATGTTCTACACCACAAGGTGGCAGCATGCACACGTTACACAGGCTGGGTGCACATCAACCTATCAGTCTCCTAGTCTGTGTGTCTCAGTACAGTTTGTTTGTGGTATTAGGGAGACCAGGGTCAGATGCAGTCTTGATGAACAGAATCTGACAGTTAATATAAATTCCACAGCTTATCTAGTTTGTATTCATACGCTTCTGTGATTGAACTATGATATACTAGAATAACTGCAGCTAAATGACTGACAGCATTTGGTAGATGCACTTGGTAATTTAGCTAAGATAACTCGTTTTTTTAATATATGTGATGTCTACTCCTTTTCCTTCAGCTGATACAGTTTAGGTTTTTACCTGGTCCATTTTCCAGAAGGTTCTAATGACACCTCTTACAGATCTAGACTGAGGGCTGTGGACCAATGAGGATTTAAAATGTCCCACGTCCCACCTCAGACCCCTAATTCTGTAAGCCAATGGGGTTGGAGTATGACTTCTATCTTGAAGCCCTAAACCAATGGGATTTGAATATGAGGGACATACAGACTGTGGCAGGTAGAGTGAAGTGCCTTGCCCAAGGACACATCATTTTTGGCGCGGCCGGGATTCGAACAGGGTTAGCTCACCCTTCTGAAGCCCCAAAGTTAAAGTTAACAACCCCAGATAGAGAAGAGAATAATGACAGCAGTAACTGTAAACAGGTATAATCTGTTTTGGATATGGGACAATACTCAGATAATTATTTAGCTGGAAGGGGATAAGAAAAAATTATTCTCACATCCGGTTGAACATTTATTTTATTTTCATATGAAAAGTAAAACTCCAGTATCAGTGTTCAAAGACCATTGTGTGCATTACAACTGTGCTGTGGAGGAAACAGATAACTGGAACCAAGATCATGTAAACATTTATCATGAAGCCAACCAACAGGCGAGGGCCAACATGTCTTTTTCATAAGTTTCACAAGTTCATAAATTTGCATAAAAATTCATCGAACAAAACAAACTGAGCAAGCTGGACAAGTACAACAACAGTAACTTTACTTCACAAAGCAAAAGAAGTATAGCACATTAGATTTTTTAAGTATGTTTTTTTTTTTTTAAGAGTCAGGTTATTCTTTTAAAGAGGGGCTAATCCAAGCAAGTGCATCATACAGGAAGAATGTACTTCTCTGTCTTTCTCTACATGCTCTAGTCTAAAGTATAGCAAGCACATCCAAACAGAAGATCTCTGAAGCTTTCATCTCTACATTTATGGTTCTGAGTGTGAGTGGAGAGAGGGGACGGCATGGAGGGGTGGAGCTAGAGGAGAACATATTAACAGGTATTTAAACCATCGCACCCTCCAGGTGACTATCAGAGGGGTGAGGTAGAGACATGCACACTCACCAAGTAGGGTGAAGTGACATAACGTCATTTTAGGCACGGCCCAGGAATTGAACCGGCAACCTTCTGATTATCAGACTGATTCCCATTATCACTCAGCCACCTGACTCCTCTATCCCTCCCCCTGCCCCCCCCACCCCCCTGCCCCCCCCCTCGCCTCCTTCCTCCCACAGACCGGACCCTTCCCCTCTGCTCCATTAAGGTCTGCCTTGATGAACCCAGCAGCTGGCCCAGCACGGCTCCTCTCCGATGGGGTCAGAACCCTGACCACACGACTCCCCCTCCAGGTTCTATCCCGTTCCCTCTGTGATCTCTCCACTACTCCCCACTGCCCCCCCACCCCCCCCTCCCTCCGACTGCGTACGTCCCCCCCCCCCCCCCCCCCCCAATCTGTTTATGTGTCGACGGGAAGCGCCTTCAAAGAAACATCTGTACCTACGCAGGAGGGAGAGGATAGAAAGGAACACACAGTGTGACTCTGACAAGCCAGTGGGGCTACGAGGATGACACATGCTGTATAGATGGAGTGGTGACTGGGATCTAAGACATCAGAACACACACACCAGCAGTCCATTAGTGTCTCGGAAGAATGTGTCAGAAGAGGAGGGAGAGCTGGTGCCTCGTCTGAGTTAAGGAGGCTGAGATGGTGAGGAAACAGCTATGGAGATGAGCTGAGAAAGAATAAGCTTGATCAGTGTTTGTGGGTTAAAAACCATCTTAACCCTCATGTTGTTTGTGGGGCCAGAATGACCCAAACCTATGTTTAACACACACACACACACACACACACACACACACACACACACACACACACACACACACACACACAATGAGACATTTAGATTGTATGTGCTTGATTTTAGTCAGACAAAAACTAAATCTTTCTGCATGGCTGCACATTTCAGTGCCCAGCAGGGTACAGGGTAAACATTAAATTAACCTGCTTTATTTCAGGGTTGAAGCTGGGGGCTTTTTAAACCCTTAGAACAAGGGGAGTTGCAGAAAATGAAGAGAGCACAGGGTTTAAACATAGATTGGACTTGAAAAACAGTTGTATAAACTACTGGATACTCTACAGCAGCCTTACTTAAACTCCGGTAAAACATCCCCAGTTTGGACTCGCTGAGCTGCAGTCTTGGACTTTGTGAGGTAAGAACAGGAAGCTGCCATTAAGAGGTCTAGATTCACACAATCATGTTCTGATCATGATGAGAGCTTTTTACATTCAAGATTCAAACACATTTCTCAGACTATTCTGTGATATGGTTATGATTGTACACGGTTGTAAAAAAAACTATACAGAATACATCCCCTTTTACACTTTTCGTTCCCCCCAAATCTTCCACAACAACAAACAAAAATCATATAAACAGGAATTCATTTGATGGATAAATGACTCCAATTAAAATGAAAGCAGGAATTTCAGTGGAGGTTTGACCTTCCTCTGCAGCTCATTGATGAGCCTCCGCAACACGATCAATAAACGATCAAAGCTGCAACAGGAATGGACCTTTCACCCTCGGCTTTTTAATTAAAACTCCATTTAAGAGCCGATCGCTCCTCCCAATGTTACTACACAAAATGCAATCGCTAACATAGTTAACGCAAAAAAGTTCTCGCACGTTTCGACCGGAAACGAATTGGCGTGACTGTGGTTGATGTCGCCTGGTTTCCGCGGTGCTTAGTTGAAGAACCCCCCCTCCCCTGTCAGTATGGAAATATACTGGCTGACGGTGCCGACCCCCAGTCTGCCTTTAGGTTTGTTTAGCTGGACTGACCTCTCTGGGGAGGAGGGGAGTGGAGAGTGTTTGAATAGCGAGGTCTTCTCTCCCTGCTGCTTCCACAGCAAACCTTCATTTAAGGCTCCGTTCAGTCGCATTTCATGAAAAATAAACAGATTTGTTAACAGCTGTGGTTTGCTCTTCGGAGTTTGCTTTAGTGGCTGATCTGCTCAGTTCTCTGCTCCATTAGATGCGCTCAGCTAACCTGACTGACAGATATGGGCAGGTGGACTGTGTGCTCTACAGAGGAGGGTTGAAGCTCTTCTAGAAAGATCTGCAACTTCTACCAATACAGACACCTGTGTTTGCGTTCTCACTAACGTTTGATTAAACAGCCAAAAATGAACTGGGTCGCGTTTGGAATATTTAACACATTTACAGTCAACTCCTGTTGTAGTTAACTCTGTCTGTTCTTCATTAACAAGCTACTAAACCATCACACTCTAATCTCACTGTCTGAACACGAAACAAAACGTGTCTATCTGCCTCCCACACAAAAATATCATGCACCATGCTTAGGCAACAAACCCTCCCAAAAAACACTCACTTTGAGACCCGCTGACTGTCAATAATAAATACTGTGTCACGTTTGTTTCTGTGAAGAATAACAAGATAAATAACAATTTAATCTGTAAAAAAAATACACACACAAAAAAAACAACAGTTTGGCCCTTTGAGAATGCTCAGAGGATGATTGGCATGTTGTCCAGCGGACAGGGTTGGAATGTACAGGGTCTCTCAGAGGGGGGGTGGGGGGGGGGTGCTTCAGGGCGTGGGAGTGGGGGGCCAGATGAACATACAGGGGGAGTAGGAAGTCACATGGTCTGGCTATCCCTGCATATTCCTGGCGGGAGGGGCTCAGAGTCCTGCTGGACACGCTTGGCCCCGCTGGACAGTGAGGAGGTGGAGGCATGGGTGGGGCCTCGCTGGTGGGGGAGGGTGCGTCGGTGGTGCAACGCTCCGCCCTTCAGCAGGAGGACGTCTCGTACGGCGGCGCGGAAAGGCTTGGAGACGAAACAGTAGAGGAAGAAGTTGACGGCGGTGTTGAGCATGGCCAGCATGTTGGACAGATCGTACGCCAGGTGGACGCGCCAGTCGCTGTAGACGGAGGAGACGTAGCGATGGTAGATGACCACCACCGTCCTGGGCGCCCACAGGACGGAGAACACGGAGGTGATGGCCAGCAGCATGAGCGTGGTTTTCCCCAGACGCCGCGCCGGCGCCACCTGGGGGCCGCCCTCCTCCTGGCAGCACGGGCGCCGGTGGCGAGCTCGCAGACGGTGGATGATGAGCGAGTTCAGGACCAGGAAGCTGCTGCAGGGCAGGAAGTAGATGATGGTCACGTGCGTCCAGATCAGGGCTGTGTCCAGCGTGGTGGGGGGGCGGCTGACTCGCCACATGTCCGACCACCAGAAGAACGGCACGCCGGACGCCAGAGCCAACAGGAAGACCACGCCGATGATCCTGCGCGCCCGCTCCGGGTAACTGATCTGGCGGTGGAGGAGAGGGTGGCAGAGCGCCACGTAGCGGTCGACCGTGAGCGGGATGGCGGTCCAGATGGAGGCGTGGTTCGCGGCGAACTCCAGGGCGCTGACGGAATGGAGCAGGAGGGCGGGGACCTCGCGGTGAAACACGGCCGTCTCCAACAGGAAACCCACAAAGATGATGAAGAGCTGAGACAGGATGTCAGAGGCCGTCAGGGCCAGCAGGTACACGTACAGAGCCTTCTGGGTTCGACCGGCCAGCCTGGACAAGGCCACCGCTGTCAGGATGTTTACTGAGAGAGGGAAACGAGAAGAGGAGAGATGGTTAAGAGAGAAGCTCCGTGTTTAAGTCATCCTGTGGAGCTCTTTGGCTAGGTAGATATATTCCTACAGCATGTTTGTGACAGTATTTTTCAGTTGAAGAGAACCCCGCCCATTGATTTCAGATGCTTCCAGTACAGTTGTGTACAGCGCGTCTTGTGTTCAATCAATGTTACCTCTGTTCTCTAGCTCATCAACGAGAAGCCATTGTCCGCCCCCCCCCCCCACCAAGTCTGTCTCAGATCCAGACCTCCCTCACCCCTCCCCACCTCCCTGACCTCCCCCCCAGCCAGACCAATCCCCCCAGGGGCAATTACTCCACTGTGGCCTTGATACATCCCAGAGGTCATTAAGTAGCTTTGCAGTGAATGGATTCCTCCCTCTCTTCCTCTCCCTTTCTCCCTCACTTCTTCCCTCTCTCCCCTCCATGTCTCCCTCTCCCCCCTCCTTATCTCCCTCTCCCCCCTCCTAATCTCCCTCCCTCCCTACCTTCATGTCCCATCCAGGCTACTGCTAGATCAATATCAGCCGCTACAGCCCACACAAATGCACATGCAGATTCCCTCCCTCACTGGTACAGCTGAAGTGTTGCCCTTCCTGGGGGGGACGGGGGGCAGGACAGGTTGTCATGGGGACAGAATACCAATCAGTGAGCGGTAAACGGAAAAGGGAGAAAAACTTGTGTCGTGTGCCATCAACAAAGATATAAAGAATGACGGCGGAAGACATAATCCCCGCCTCCCTTCCTGTTTCTAAACTCCTCCATGTGGTTCAGAGGCATCATCTGCCGACGCTGCACCCTACCTGGTACTCCCACGCACAGGAGGGCGCTGTAGTACACGACAGGGAAGAAACCCAGGACACATCTTGACCTCTGGAGCTCCTCAGGCTTCAGACTGTGTTCTGGGTGGCCGACCACCGTCACGTTCGGCCAATCGATCATGACCTCCCACTTCACCTGGAGATAAACATGGACACGCTTCGTAAAAATACACATCAGAGGCCAAAACACAGCATGTTGGGAGTTCAGAAGATGATGTGTTGATGAGGATCTTCCTGTGTCAGAGCTAGGATCATGTCAGCCGTACTCTCATTCACATCAGCGTTGTCGTGGAAAGAGAGGGGGAACAGAGAGAGGAGGGCTTCTGAAGGGAAGCTGTGTTAGTAAAGGCACTTGGCACTATGGAAATTGGTCAGTCAATTAGTATAGGATGACCACAACAGCAGATGGACAAAGATGACCCCATCACTACTACCTTCCTCCACCTCCCCCCCTCTCTCTGTCTCTTTTTTTCTCTTTCCTGTTTTTTCCCTTTCCCCCTCTCTCTCTCTCCTGTCCCCCCCCTCCCCCCTGTCTCTCCTGTCTGCTCACCCAAGCACAGTTTACTTGTTTGCTGGAGTTTTTATGGCTCACGTGGTTTTCCTGCTGACCCCAATATGGACCCTGCATCAAATCCCCACCTCTCTATTTGATCAACGGTCAACGGCAGCAGGAAGACTCTCCCTCAACACAGGACTGACTGCCTCAAGTGGACTTAATAAGCCAATCGAAAACTAGGTTCGAGTCATTCTCACGCTTCACCCTCACTCACCCTCATCTTGTTAACCTGCTGTAACGTGTGTTGAGCTGTAACCTATAAAAAGCATGTTTTCTAAACACAGCCTTCTGTCCTGGCTACTGGGCAGATTGGGTGAAACCTTCCTTCCTTGGCCTGCTAGTGGTGAAGTGCTTTCTCCTTTCTGTGCATCGTGACGACGTCACTCCTCTTTCTGCTGGGTTTCCCTAACGAACTCTGAACGTCACTTCTACACGCTCTATCGGACACATAGCTTAATAGCAGGAGCGTACTGCTTTAATAACACATTTACTGCACTCAGAATCTCTATCACATTGTTGTCCACAGTGAACCAGATTCATTTAAAATAGTGTTTGATTCACATAGAAGCTCACAGTCATTTCATGTTTAGCAATCCTTAAGACACGATATAAAGTACTTGATGATGTCCTGTGTCTAAAGAGGAAAATAGTGGGGGGGGTTTTTGTACGCAAAAAAAATGTGAATAGATTTATGTGTCCCGTTTCTCTGCTGCAGGGGAAAGGTTGTAGAGTCAAAACTCAATCCAGTGTTGAATTCAGCTTCATCATGTTCCAGTTATGTCCCAGTTTTCCCATGTTAGTTTCCCATGGAAAACCTTCAGAAACTGAAAAAACGATAAACCAGACTCACTTTTCAAACTTATTCAGTCATTTGTAGCCAGCAGATAACATTAAGACCAACACAAACTCATTCTCATTCCCAAATGCCCCTCCACCCCCACATCCCCCCATCCTGACAAGAAAGATGCCTTTCCAACAACACAACCTTTTTTATTTACCTCTCGACCGCCCAAATAATCTCTGCTGATGACCTGTAACAAGTTCTTCATAACAGCCTGCACTGCCCCAGTCCTGGCCCCTCTGCTGCGGAGGATCATCCATCAAACAGGCCCTTCAAGACCAGCGTCTCTCTTGACGTGTAGCATGAGGAACTGGAGGAGCTTTAATCCCACCCTGTCGCTCTGGTGAAATATCTCCTCTGGACAGCAAACAGACGCTGTAGATGAACGGCTGCACCTCTGCTCGTGTTTCAGCGCTGCGTTATGTGACCAGTTCACTAGAGGAGATGGGAAGTCAAGCTTTTCATAGAGGAGAGAGAGAGAGAGAGATTCTCTGAGAACACCCCCTCTCTCTCTCTCTTCATCATCCTATCTTGCAGCCTCCCCTTCCACCCCCTCTTCCACCAAACCCCTCCTCACCCTTCCAGCTTACACCTCCTCCACCTCCTCCTCCACCCCCTCCTCCATCCCACCTCCTCTTCCACCGCCCCTTCACCCCCTCCTCCACCCTCTCTTTCACCCCTCCATCCCCACACCCCTCACCCCCTCTTTCCCCCTCCTCCAACCCCTCTTCCACCGCCCCTTCACCCCCTCCTCCACCCCCTCTTTCACCCCTCCATCCCCACACCCCTCACCCCCTCTTTCCCCCTCCTCCAACCCCTCTTCCACCCCCCCACCCCCTCTTCCACCCCTCCAGCCCCACACCCCCCCTCCATCCCAGCAGTGGGAGAGTCAACAATGATGAGAAAGACAACAACACCCTCAGTCTTTCTCTTTCAACTAGATCTTCTAGAAGGCTGTGGTCAGCTCTCCAGGACTGTTCTCATGCAGGCCGTGAGGAGCGGAGCCGCTTCACATTAAAGTCCAGCTACTGGGAGTCACTCTCCCCCTCCCCCCCTCTCCCCCTCCCCCTCCCCTGGACCTCAGGGTCTCCCTCAGAACTGGGTCCCTCAGAAGGGGCCCAGAGACTGTCTGTCTGGCATTCTGGCTCCAGCATGTTCCCATCCACTTCACACAGAGAGGGAAGAGGGATTTCCTAGTACGTGTTCAAACTCTGACTCTGGCGTGTTTGACCACGGCTGCCAGTCATACCACCTGTCAGGATGCATACATGTGACATGTAGTCATTCATCAGACGCTCTTATCCAGAGAGACTTACAGTAAGTACAGGGACATTCCCCCTCTGAGGCAAGTAGGGTGAAGTGCCTTGCCCAAGGACACAACGTCATCTGACAAGGCCGGGAATCGAACCAGCAACATTCTGATTAGCTAGCCTGATTCCCTAACCGCTCAGCCACCTGACTCTGACAACGTACTGTACGGGACGAATCTCCCGGGACGGAATGTTCCATGTGGCTCTGATGATGACACACAAACTGCATCAGAGCCGCTTGATTGGAGCAGAGGAGGGGCTTCTGAAGCTAAGCTCCCTGGGAAGGCAGAGCCTTGGGGGGGGTGGGGGGGGGGGGGCGTCGCTCTGCGGAGCTGATGGAGGCCAACCTCGGGGGGGGTTCATAGGCCAGTGTATGGTCCTGATTAAGGCTCTATTTTCAATGGTTGTCTTAAGGGGGCTCAGATCCGGATGAACTAAGGCCGAGGATCTGCGGGGGGCGGTGGTGGAGGGTGGGGGGGGTGGAGGGGGATGGAGGGGGGGAGTTGGGTGTCTGTGGAGCCAAAGTGAACTCTATCTTTAGTCCCTGTGCTCCTCTGGGTCCTCTCAATTATTCATAGAGGGACGGTACACCTGAAACAACAGCCCCAGGGGTGGGGGGTTGGGGGGTGGGGGGGAAAGAGGCGGGCAGGGGAACAGTGGCGAGGCGACCGTATCACGGTTTCAGACCCGGGAAGGAAAGAGACGGAGATCCTGCGTTTGCCCGGTGAAGCAGGCGCTAGTTCAGGTTTCATCCTGGCTGTACTCTGAGCTGCACTGCAGAGGCTGATACTGGAGGGTGTTAGATAACCCACACACACAAAGGACAACATCCACCCCCCGAACCTGAACACGGATGTGGCCGAGCGGTTAGAGAGTCTGGATAGTAATCCGAAAATACCTGGTTCGAACCCCACCTGTGCCAACATGACACTGTGGCAAGGCACCTCACCCTACTTGCCTCAGGAGGAGGGAATGTCCCTGTACTTACTGTAAGTCACTCTGGGTGAGAGCGTCTGATGAATGGCTGAATGTAAACCTGCAGTTCTTAGTCCTGCTGTGTTCTGATCCGGTGGATTTCCCCTCCTGGCTTCTGATATTGACATGACACACTCCAGAGTAATGAGTCTGCTGCCCTGTCAACTGGACAGTGTTATGAGGAACTTTGTTAGTGAAACAGAATAGGGGGACGATAACACACATAAAAACTGCCTGTTGCTATAAAATTAGACAAACCGAAGAGTTTCCTGTGCTGACAGCTGTTAGTGTCTGTTCAGAAGTGCTTCTACATTACAACACACAGGAGATCGAATCCAATAGCAAAGTTTTATGTTTTTAACAAAAACACACACAAAAAAAGTGTACATTATTGAAGTGTATCAGCAACAAAGACACCCCCCAAAAAAACACGTGTTTACTTAACCCGGTAAACAATCCATCATATAAACACAGCCAGAGCCAAGACAGATGTGGTCGTACATTCCCTTCTACGGTCAGTTCCTGGGTGGTGATGTGTGCTGGTATGTGCTAGGTGTGCTAGGTGTGCTAGAGAGAGGGAGAGAGAGGGGCGTCCTACCTTCACAGCCAGTTGTCGCTCTGTCTGTCCATCTGTCTCACAGCTTGTCCATATCTCTGTCGTCCATCCTGCAGGTTAACACCAGCGAGGAGCAGGAGGAGGAGGAGGAGGAGGAGGAGGCTACCAGCAGCAGGCACATCCCTGCAGAGAGTGGAAGAGGCAGTGAAGAAGGCAGCGGAGGAGAGGACAAGCACAATCAAGGGGAGGGAGGAGGGGGAGGAGGGGGGAGGAGGGGACACTGGATTGGTCGATAGAAACAGGTGAATGAGAGGTTGAACTGTGGAGGTAGTGTGTCTGTGTGTGTGTCTGTCAGTGTGTGTGTACGTGTGTCGGTGTGTGTCTGTCTGAGTGTGTGTGTGTGTGTCTGTCTGTGGGAGTCTGTGTATGTGTACTGGTGTGCCTGTCCGAAATTGCGTGTGTGTGTGTCTGTGAGTGTGTATGTGTGTGTGTGTGTGTGTCTGCACATGCTTTAACGAGGTCTCGGAGGGTTTACACAGGTTGTGTTCGGAATGCAAATATCCCTCCAAATATAGCCGCTACCTCTGCTACACAAACAGAAAACTAACGTTAAATACAAATACAGGTGACCTAGTTAGCGTTCTGTAATTATAATCACTGACAATTAGCCACTGAGAGGCATAACTTGTAGTAGACATAATTAATAACTAGCCGTCAATATAATGACTCAAATACATTTAATGAGTAAAAACAAATACTTTGGGGGGAAAAACAGTTTTATAACTTATATTAAAAAAACAGTTGGAGTCTGTGTTAAGTGAATGCAATTATGTAAAAAAAATGTATTGTACATTTATTTTTTACGGATTTCGATATATCTCTCGTCAAGAACCAACAGGTATATAAAGGTAAAAACAAAGAACTGAGATGACTAAAGATTGAACTTCCCAGCCGACCTGCACTGCACCAAAGTACATGACGGGGTGAGTATCTTTATGATTACTGCATGATGTGTTTATTGAACAGAGCCTGCGTACACACACACACCCTCCACCCACACACGCACACGCCACCCCACCTTCCTCCAGGCCCAGCGGAGCGTGTAATGAACCCCGACCATCAGTAACCGTGGACGGGCATGGTCCTCCATCAATCAGCCTGAGCGGGTGGAGGTCTGCGGGGGGGTGATAGATAAGTTTCTGCGGGACCAGAGAGGTTGAACACAGCATTTCTGTGCTTTATTGCTTTAATTTGTCCGCTGATATGCCGCCGCACAGTCGATGAGGTTTCTGCTTACTGTTCCCGCTGGGCAGCAGTTAATGGGCTCGCCTCGCTTCACGCATCACCCCAATGAATCTGAAGGTCCGAATGACAGTCGGCAATGAAATGATGTTCATTTTTCGCGCACAAAGCACAAATGTCACAAAACGATGCTGATTCAATGTCCCTGACTTAAGCCTGGCTGATAAGCAACTTCCGGTAACATCACAATCATCTCCATCTCGCCTAAACTACTTCATTAAATATTTATAAACAGACCAGTCCTAGACAACACCAGCCCTCGGATCGGGTCGTTATCTTTCTCTAACCTCTGCTTATGATGTCATTCTGTGGGAACAAATCCAATGTCCTTCCAACCCCCCGCCCGCCTGACCTGTCCTGTTCTTTATGTACCTGTGATCAGACTTAACGAGCCTGTTTATGGTTCCGTGTTCTCACAGTGTGGGTTCTCACACGTCACCCTGCAGTTCTTTGAGGAAACAGCTTCAGCTCCAGTTCAGACAAGCAGAGGGCAACTTTGAAGGTCAGCTGGTGAAGACAGAGATGGCAGAGAGATTTTAAGCACAGAGTGTGTGTGTGTGTCTGAGTTTGTGTGTGTGTGTGTGGTTTCCTCTGCCATACATTGAGGTTTAGACCCACAAGAAGTTAAGGAGAATTTCGACTGTGTTTTTGACTAAATCCCATTCTGAAAGACTCCAGGTGACTATTTCATGCTTGTAGAGCCTGATGGCTGAGGAGGCTAACCTGTCTCTCAGCAATCACTCTCTGAACTGCCAGCCACAGCCAAAGACACTTTACACGTGTGTGTGTGTGTGTGGGGGGGGTGTGTGTGTGCGTGTGTGTTCAGAAGAGGTCACTGAACATCAGTCCTCACAGGTCGATGTGACCTGGCTGGTTTTTATAACTCATGTTTTTAATTTGTCTGTCCTCACCTCTTTCAGTAATGAGAGCTCCAGAGAACCTGTCATCTTTCAACTGGTCATGTTAAACTACCCAACCAGGATCATGTTACATACAACAGGGTTCTTTCTTATTACCGATTTTTACAGCAAAGTTGCAAATTAGCCCTACTTTAAATACACATTTGTTGATAAGCACAATGTGATGTGACTGAGGGATTAAAACCTTATTCTTTCCGTAAAGGGACGTTCCGTTGTTTAATAGTTATTTTATATTCCAGCTCAGTCTAAATGGTTTGGGCAATCAGGATTTGTAGACATAATTAATAAACAAGAGATAGAGAGAGAGACTTGATCCCCTGGGGCTTATGTTGTCTTTATCAGATGCAGAAGGACATGATAGTAATCAGCTGGTTACCATGACAACAGCATCAGGATCATGGAGCCTCAATCATCAGAAACACTCTGCCCTCTAGCGGCGATTCACTGATAATGTTTATTTTGTCTCGTTTAACATTTGTTTTTAGGGAACGGATGTTTAAAAATGTGCTAAAATCAAAGTTTCCTAATATCAAGATCGATTTTGAAAAAATGTATAGGTAAAGTCAAATCCCAACTGTATGAGAGTAAGAAAGGGTTAGAGATATGTAGGCACAGCTATGATGATTCCCACTTTCCCTGTGTGGAAAAAAAGGTACAAAAAAACCCGGAAAAGTTTGAGCACCAAGCGTCACTATAGGAGCTGAGGCAGACATGGCTGCCATGTTGGGTTGAATCAGAGTGTGATTAAAGAACGTGGATCATCATCGACCCTGACTGTCAGCACGCGTGATCGATAGGGGCCCCCACTGTGGGGTCAACACAGACATGATAGGCCCTCTGCTGTTAACGTCACAACACACACACACCGGCCCCATCACGAGACACTGACACTGCTGCACTGAGGGTGTCTGGGTTCTGGTCTTGGTGTCTGGGTTCTGGTCTTGGTGTCTGGGTTCTGGTCTTGGTGTCTGGGTTCTGGTCTTGGTGTGTGGGTTCTGGTCTTGGTGTCTGGGTTCTGGTCTTGGTGTGTGGGTTCTGGTCTTGGTGTCTGGGTTCTGGTCTTGGTGTGTGGGTTCTGGTCTTGGTGTGTGGGTTCTGGTCTTGGTGTCTGGGTTCTGGTCTTGGTGTCTGGGTTCTGGTCTTGGTGTCTGGGTTCTGTTCTTGGTGTCTGGGTTCTGGTCTTGGTGTGTGGGTTCTGGTCTTGGTGTGTGGGTTCTGGTCTTGGTGTGTGGGTTCTGGTCTTCTCCTCTTAAGAGAATCTGTTTTTGATATGACATCCAAGCACGTGCGTATAGATTCTGATTGAGTATTGATTTTCTCAATTACTATTTCTAATTAAACACTGTTGCCTCAAGCCGGAAATGAATAGTTTGAGCTGCTGAGTGACAATTCACTGGTTGTGTTCAGTGACACACACACACACACACACACACACACACACACACACACACACACACACTGCAGAGCAACACTCTGCCCTGCGTAATAATAATAATAATCATTTATTTAAAAGTTCAACTTTTTATGTTTTGATTCTATGTGCTGTACTGTACCTTGCTGTTGCAAACTGCAATTTCTTTCTTTTATTTTAACTTGAAGTGAACTACATGGTCTTATGCTGTTCAACAGGGTAACTGATGATTGGTTAAACTTAATACAGATGTCTCATGTCGAGATGTAAAGATGTTCAAGTCATCAATAAACTGCTGAATAAATAGAGAAATAAAATAAACTGCTGACTGATCATCTACATCTTAGTAGGATTGGTGTCAGGATCAGTTGACAGGGATTTACCATGTGTTGATAGTTTGAGTGGAGTAAAGATAATCAACAGATGATCTTCAAACTCTTCAGATCAAGTTTAACTCTCACACACATAAACACACACACACACACGCACACACACACACACACACACACACACACACACACACACACACACACACACACACACACACACACACACACACACACACACACACACACACACACACACACACTCCTTGTCTTTCCCTGCTCCTTCAGAAGCTCAGCTGCTGGGGGTGAGGGTCCACTAGTCTCGCCCCGCTCCCGATCGATGCCCCCTCTGGCCGAGCCCCACCCCAAAACAAGGGACGCCACAGGGAATCAAATCCGTTGTCGTGGCAACCGCCCTCCCGTGCCAGATTCCACCGATCGATGGGGACTGCCGGATATTGTCCAGAAGACCCGTGCTGCGGTCCTCCTCACACACACTGGACAGGGAGCAGCTTACTGCCTTTCACCACTGACAGAGAGACAGAGAGAGAGAGAAAGAGAGAGAGGGAGGGAGAGAGAGAGGAAAGGGGGTTAGGAAGGAAGACAGAAAGAGAAAGAAAGAAAAAAGAAAAGATAGAAAGAGAGGGATATAGAGAAGCCTGTTTTTGGTTGGACAAGATAGAGGAGACTGAAGGATGATTTTTGCAGCGCGCTCCACTGGACTCCTGACCCACATCCGCATGGGGACTCTTCTGTTGGCCCTCAGCCTCCATCCTGACCCCCTCTCTGGAGGTAAGACCCAGGCCCTCAGCCTCCACCCTGACCCTCTCTCTGGAGGTAAGACCCAGGCCCTCAGCCTCCACCCTGACCCTCTCTCTGGAGGTAAGACCCAGGCCCTCAGCCTCCACCCTGACCCTCTCTCTGGAGGTAAGACCCAGGCCCAGGATATATTTTTTAGATGTGTCTATCTCCTCCCTCTTTGTCCTATGTGAATCTTTTCTATGTTGGTTTGATTACTTTTTCTGATGATCTTCTGTTGTATACGCTTTGTACAGAACAAAAGTAACTTTTAATCATAACTCATCACAAAGACGCAATGGTTCTGTTTAGACACGGAGACCAGATCGTCTCATTCAAAGGAAGATGAGTGTGTTTGGATGTACCGCCCTTATCTGTGTGAATCAGTCAAACATTGTGACATTGTGGTTTGTTACTACCGGTGGAGATTGTCGGAGAAATTCTACTTTAGCGAAGCTTCACAGCTTTGCAGCCCACCCAGTTCCTCATTTATCTGAGGGAAAAGGAAGTTTCACAAAATCCTTTTTATATTCAGAATCCAAAAGAGGAACTTCGGACGATTGGACCAAAGTTCAGATCCTCAATGTGTCGGTGTGTGAATGTTTTTAGATGGGAGATCTAACAGTATTTAACAGCCTGCAGTATATTAGGAGCAGATGTGTGAAAGATTTAATTAAATCTGACCTGCATCTGTGCCGATCGATGGCATGGATTGGGGGCACTTCTGCTGAGTCTGAACTCCCCCTACCCCTCTCCCCCCTACCCCTCTCCCCCCTACCCCTCTCCCCCCTACCCCTCTCCCCCCTACCCCTCTCCCCCCTACCCCTCTCCGCCCCACCATGCCCCTGTTCCCTCTTCCTCCTCCTCCTCCTCCCTTCACCACCTTCTTTGTTCCTCTTCTTTCTGCGATCACTTCCTCTACACCTGTGGCCCACGCCTCCCATCTTATCCTTCTCCATTTAATATGTCCTCCTCTCCCTCCCTCCAGCGGGGGTCCCTCCAGCGGGGGCCCAGGATGGTGGCGGGGGTAACGGGGGCGGGGACACCATCAGCCACACTCTGTCCCTGGTGCAGCGCCTGGAGGCCCTGCTGGCCCAGGGGAACGGCAGTGACGTGACCCTGAGGGTGGAGACTCTCAATGCGGACGAGGTGAAGGTGATCCAGGCCCACTCCCTGGTTCTGTCCCTGCAGAGCTCCGTGTTCGAAGGCCTCTTGGTCAGCCGCAACACCTCAACCCTGGTCCTGAGAGAGAGTGGAGAGTGCTCCGTCATCTTTGAGAAGTTCATAAGGTAGGCCAAGGAGCCGAATACAAATCTAATTATTGGGAGGCTTTTACAAGGGCGATGATCTACTTTCTTGATTTTTGCCAAAGTGTCATGTTGATAATTAGAGCTGTCTCCCCTAATTGTAATAAAAGCATGTGCCCTCTAGTGGTAGATGTGGTGTAACTGCATCCCAGGCCTTACAGGCCTAACAGTGGGGATGACCTAACACCACAGGGGGAATTCACCAGCCACAGTATTTGACTTTGACAGCGAAAGCATAGTAGCCTGGATCTAGGGATAATCAATAGATGAAAAAGGTCCATTTGATAAAGTTGCCTGCTGTAAATTGAGGGTATTGACTTCTAATTCAGCTTATTCTCTATATATATACTGCTACCATACAGAAATAACTGTACCCTACCGAGCTTCTGTCTGAAGATTCTGAAGATAAAGTTGGCTTTAAGATCAACATTGCAAAGTAATGTGGGATAGGGCCAAGTCTCCTTTTCCCACTAGTAACATATCTGGACAGACTCCAACAAGGCGTGCTTCAGTGAAAACACTTAATAAAATATCCAAATGTTTGGTGACCTAAGATACTGTGTTGGACGTTTCCATGGCGATGCATTAAAGCTGACAATTGTGTTTTAAGTGTTTTTATTTCGTCATGTTTCCATCCCTGTGCAGGTATCTGTACTGTGGAGAGATCTCCATACGTCTGGACCAGGCTCGACCTCTTCACATGCTGGCTACCAAGTACCGTGTGCTGGGGCTGCAGCAGGGGGTGACCCGGTACATGACCCAGAACCTGGCCCGGGACTCTCCAGCGGGTCACGTGGTGGGCTGGTACGAGTACGCCCTCCAGGCTGGAGACATGACCCTGAGGGACAGCTGCCTCCAGTACCTCTCCTGGAACCTGTCCTCCGTGCTCCGCAGCGGGGAGTGGGGCACCGTCAGCCCCCAGCTCCTCATGGCCCTCCTGAAGCGCTCTGATCTCATCCTGCAGAGCGAGATGGAGCTCTTCGACGCTCTGGAGCTCTGGATCAACCAGAACGACCCTGATGGGCTGACGGCTGAGAACGCCTTGAGGTCGGATCAAACCCCCTTGAACTTTATTGTTCAACAAGCACTGCTAACACCTGCTGTTGTACCCCGTCCATAACCACAACTATGTGCAATATTTACATTTATTCATTTAGCAGACGCTTTTATCCAAAGCAACTTACAGTAAGTACAGGGACATTGTCCCTGAGGCAAGTAGGGTGAAGTGCCTTGCCCAAGGACACAACATCATACAGCCACAGCGGGGGCTCGATCTCACAACCTTCCAATCATGAGGCCAACGCCTTAACCCATTGAGCCATCTGACCCCCATATTTCTGAGTGCAACTTGACTGTATGCCACTCATTACTTATTCATAGCTGCAGCTATTAAAGCTGTAAAATTGTTACTGTTGAGTGCTGTACTGTACCATGCTGTTTCAAACCGCAGCTCCCCCACTGGGAGACAAATAAAGGATGATCTTCTCTCTTAGGTCAGTGCGTTACGCCATGATGCCTCCCAGGGAGCTGTTTCGCCTGCAGACCCAGTCGCTGACCCTCGCCCGCTACCAGGAGTCCGTCCGGGACCTGCTCTACATGTCCTACCAGTTCCACTCGGCCTCGCCGCTGCACATGGCCAAGTACTTTGACGTGAACTGTAGTCTGTTTGTACCCAGGAACTACCTGTCCTCAGCCTGGGGTTCCCCCTGGGTCCTAAACAACCCCACTCGTGACGACCGCAGCACCAGCTTCCAGACCCAGCTGGGTCCCAGCGGCCACGACGCCGTGAAGCGCGTCACCTGGAACGCCCTCTTCTCCCCCCGCTGGCTCCCGCTCAGCATGCGGCCCATGTACACGGAAACAGGGGCCATGCAGCCGACGCGCGTCGACGGCGGACGGCCACGCATCATCATCACGCCCGCCACGTCCAGCGCCGACTTTGCCGGCGTGAGTTTTCAGAAGACGGTGCTGGTCATGGCGAGGCAGCAGGGGAAGACGCTGGTGAAACATGTCTACAACTTCCACCAGAGCACAGAGGAGAACGAGGACTTCCTGACGGAGGCCGACCTCCACCGCAAAACGTCGGAGTACCTCATCGACGGTTCCCTCTGCCTCCACATCGTGGTCAAACCCTTGTACCAAACCCTCATCACCGCTAAGAACTGACCCCTCTCCTCTCCGCCTGTCTGTCCTCATGGTGCTGATGGTCAACAGGACACACGCTGCACTCTCTCTCATATCTCATCATGTCTAGAGGCCGCAGATACACCAGGCTGACCCTCTTGAGTTTGCTGACACGTGTAGTTTCTTGCGTTTCACCTACGTTAAGCTCTCGTTAAGTTCAAAGTGAAAACAGGATTTAGCTGTGCAGATTTATACGCCTGTAACTTTACAGGACGTCTGCCTTCCTAAAGCAGTTGTGTGTTTTGGCAGATCCATGAAGTTATACTGAATTAATCAGGAGAGGAGTTCATAATAAACGCTGACTGGATAGTACATTATTTTACGTGTGTTTGTGCGTATTGAGGTTTGAAACATTTGTAATCATTTCCTTGGTGCTGTTCCCTTAACATCTATAATAAGGGGTCACTTACTTTACCACATGCATAATCTCACGTTTTTCCTGCAACTTTCAGGCTTACCTAATTCACCAGAATAGTTCACCTTTAGATATGGGTTCAGTGGTTTTATTTCACCTACAGGTGTTCGTGTTACTCCAACAACAAAAGTTTTTAGGGAAGTATAATAAGGTTATTATTGTAGTGAATACCACAAGTTTTCAAATGTGTTTAGGTTAGATTATGATGGACTGTATTTCATATTAGTAGTGATATTTACGTCATCATTCTTAGCTGATATAAGCATTTTCTTTCTAAAAGTGCTAAAGATTATTAAGTGCCAATTATGTCACTCATAGAAAAACTTCACTTTGGTACCATCTAATAAAGCTAAATGTTTAAGAACTATTAGATTTTTTTGGTAATATTTTATTTTATATAATAGTTATTGTTATTGCATCGTTGTGTTCATAGTATCAGATGAACACGTTGGTCCTAAACACTTTTAAGGATTCTGGAAAATCATTAGAAATAAACGATGACTGTAACACTTATAAATGTGTGATAAGTGTTTGACTTCAAAAGTGTTATTACTTATTCAAAAGTGTCTTTATGAGAAACTGTCGCTAAGCTTTTGGAAAGGATGTCACAATGACTACATTTCCCATCGTCCTTTGCGCTCCAAGCAGGAAAAACGTTCGCTCGCGAAGGCTCGCGCTGATCCAAGTTAGGATCGTTCAGCTGCCAGCCTTGTGGCCCATCATGTAAGTGCCGACGTCAATTCTTTGCAGCGCAGTTGCAAATTTACCAGTTTTCTAGATCGTTTTTGCAGTTGTGCAATTCTAATATTGATATTTGGGTGGACACGCGCACTCCAGACGGAAAAAGGCTCCACGTGCATGCAGATCGAGGCTTTTATTTTGCATCTTTGTTGCAAAGCAAGCAGCCGAAGCTCCAGCGCGAGGGCGATGGAGGGAGGGAGTGAGAAAGAAGGCAAAGTCTTTTGTGATTCCCCTCCCCCCCATCAAAGCAGAGGGGAAATGTCTCAGCCGAAGGGAGGTAAGAATATCACGCGATCTGTGCAAAACTACTGACATGCAGCGCGTGCAGCGTTGCTTGCAAAGTGCATCGCAGGAGGTCGAGAACGATCAATGCATTTGAAAGTTGAATGGTTTATTAAAGGGTCAGTTGCATTTCCTGTTGAAGATCTCCCCCCCACCCCCCCCCCCCCTTTGCAGAGTTCCTGGTAAGACGATGCTGTCTGAAGCTTCGTAACCCTAGGATGTTGCACCCTGTTTGTTAGACAGTCAGACAAACTACCCCGAAGATATTTCCCAACCTCTTTCTATAACGTATGCACAGGTTAATGCAGATATTCGACGTGTTGCCTTTTTTCAAGGTAAAGGATGTCATGCATTTTCAGCTTTCTGCAGATGGTGCAACGCTTAATTGCAAACTGCTTTACAATTATGCAGTATTATTATTGGCAGGAACAGCGCGTGACCACATGCAGCTGTCAGCCGTCAGTTCCAGGTTATGCACGCGCTGCTTTGGATCATCTTATTAGTTTATTAGTTTTATTTCGTCTTGTCAAAACGTGTTATGATAAATGGTTGTCACGCCTCGTTCACTCAGCTGTGTTCAGAGCAGTTAAAGGTAGACACTCAGAAAAAAAGCTAAATATAGATTTGCAGTGAGTGAGAGTAATCTACTCAGAGTTAAGGGTTTGGAATAACCACACAAAAAAAGTATTAAATAACTGCTTTAAGTACAAGTAAGGAAACGAAGTCACGATGTTTTGTCGAAGCGAATACTTTACCTGGATTCCTCTTTATAGCAGTGTCAGTGCTTCTGACAGCTAACTGTCTGGTGTGTGTGTGTGTGTGCGTGTGTGCGCGTGTGTGTGCGTGCATGCGTGTGTGCGTGCATGCGCGCGCGTGTTTGTGGTACCTCGGGGCCTCAATGTTTTACTTGTAAACGTTGCTGCCTGTGTACTAAGAGGGAGCACAGTTTGTAAAGCAGGTTACCTGCAGACCATGCTGACAACAAAACACACATTGTGTCAAATTATCAAGATAAAAGCCTTTCAATTTGATTCTGTAGAATTGATTGTAGAAAGAGGAAGTGTTTAGGTGTTGAATAGTTTGTTTTGCAGGCAGAACAGAGGTTGTATATGTGATTGCGTAACTAACAGGTGCCACACCTGCTCAGCAGAATCTTTTATTCCCCCCCCCCCCCCCCCACCACCATTGACACACACCTCCGCACACACATTGACAACATGAACGAATTTCTCTGCATAGTTTAACTTTAGTTTAGCTTCTGTCAGTCCAGGTAAAATGTCACCTTACATTTACATTTAGCAGACGCTCTTATCCAGAGCAACGAAGTACAGGGACATTCCTCCCTGAGGCAAGTAGGGGGAAGTGCCTTGCCCAAGGACAAAACATCATGTTGGCACAGCCATGAATCGAACTCGCAACCTTCCGATCACTAGCCGAATAACCTTAACCACTAAGCCACGTGACTCCCCTAACATACGCAATAGAACTGCAGCCACTGTCTAATACTCACGCACAGCACTGTTGAATTATTATCGGTAAAGCAGTAACTGACTAATATGATTGCAGTGTCTTAATAAATGCCCCCCCTAAAATAAAAAGAGAATACATTTATTAGGTCCCTATGAACTGTAGCGAACATTCATACACAATGCAAAGTGCATAAAACCTAGTGTTGAATGTCACAAAGCAGCTTGATGAAGGACTATAACCAAGCATGCTTTACCAACCCCACAGTGGCTTCACAGATAAACACTCTCATTCTGTTTCTGAATGAATGCAGCTTCTGCACTGTTTTCCAGTGATTGCTCCCACTGTCCCTTTGTCCAGTCCTGTTGGCAGGGAAGAAGTCTGTGCTTCGTTTGGCTCCCAGTGGGTTTGCAGTGAGACCCTGTTCACTATTGTGCAGTGTCCTGTTCTAGGACTGTGATGCTGGCCTGTCACAGACTCCCAGTCTGTCCTCCCCTGTAGGCTGCCAGCCTCGACCGCCCCCCTCTCTCCCATGCACCAATGGGACATTTGTCATGCAGATATATCCAGCAGGTTGTTGTGTGTTTTTTTTTCAGCTGCACTGATACTGAATTTGCTGTTTCGACGAGCCAATTGTTGGGCCGCTTTGAGGCCTAAAGCGTTTTTTCTTTTTCAATAGCTGCAACAAATGAAATACTTTGCCTCCATTGTCCAGATGACCCACTGACTGTGACTGTCATGATCCTCCGCAGAGGAGGGGGGCGCTGTCCCAGTTAACCAGCTTCATTCAGCTACAGGGGACGAGCTGAAACACTGACCCACTCCTCCCAGCCTGGACAGTCCAGCAGGTCTGTGCAGCAGGGTGAAGGCAGATGATTGGGTCAGGTGGTCTGGGTCAGGTGGTCTGGGTCAGGTGGTCTGGGTCAGGTGGTCTGGGTCAGGTGGTCTGGGCCTGGTGGTCTGGGTCAGGTGGTCTGGGCCTGGTGGTCTGGGCCTGGTGGTCTGGGCCTGGTGGTCTGGGCCTGGTGGTCTGGGCCTGGTGGTCTGGGCCTGGTGGTCAAGCTTGGTGAAGGTGCATCTGACTGAATAACTGCCACTTTGCAGCTCCAGTCTCTCTGTGCTTCACTCTGCTAATGTAGTCGGTAGGAGGATGATGCTTTGAGAGCGTGTATCAAGTGTAGTGTTGAACTTAGCCTGCGCTGCTGCTCAGGTGACAGGGAATATTTAGCAGTTGTCTTCCTGTGTGGATCAAATATGTTTGATGTTTAACTGGTGCTCTTCGTCAAGGCCTGAATTACAGTTGCATAAAACGCAAGTTAGCGCATCTCTTAGCTCAGTTCACAACAGGGCAGTATTATTATTTTATTATTATTATTATTATTATTATTATTATTATTATTATTATTATTATTATTATTATTATTATACCGAGTTTGACAGTCCTCTGGCTTTGAGACAGCGATGTCTCTGAGGGAAAATACATTTTTAATTAATCCCAGACATTTTTTGTTCTGTGTTGAATTGGTGATTTACAGAAGTTCCTCAGCCATTCTTACAAATACTTTTCTCCCTGTTCTGGTGCAGAATGGCTCCAATCACGCAACTAAGCTAAAGAGGCTTAAACATCGTTTTTTTTTTTTTTTTTTTTCGTTGTCAAGGTGTCCGTCATGACGTCATGACGCAGCAGCACCAGTAAAAAACTGTAGAAAACGGTCTGCAGGCAGATTTCTCTGTGCTTCTGAATAAATCATAGCATGTCACCGGGTCTTTACCACCGAAGTGAGTGGAAGGAAACAGGACAGAGATTATGTGTCACGAATTTGTCATTTAATCTTGTGGAGTTTGCCCCCCCCCCCCCCCTCTTCTCAGAACACCCTCTCACCTCCCAGCTAAATCCCTCAGCCCTCTGGGACGAAAATCAAACAGACCGACGCTTCCTGTGAAAATCTGCTCGGAGACCAGTCATGCTCAGACACATTCAGAGATAATTATAACCTGAGTACGGCCCATTAACAATGGCGGGGGACAGGAAGTGGACCTGGTTCATCTTAGATGGTCGTTTTTTTTTCCACCTTAACGGACGACTACTTTCTGTCGTTAGACGCTCCGGTCAAGACTCAGGGACGCTGCCGATCCTCTGGACGCTCCGTGACGGAGATGACATCGGACGGAGATGACATCGGATCGCTGCGCAGTTCTGCGGCCTTAGATTCAGCAGAGGGAGCAAAGCTTTACTGGGAGCTGAAGACAATACCCCCCGCTACGCTGGTGTGTGTGTGTGTGTGTGTGTGGGGGGGGGGGGGGGGGGAGGAGCGTTCAGGTCCGGCCGTGCGTTCAGGAAGGATACTTAGGTGACGACATGGTTCCCAACCAGCCAGTTCAACAGCTGTCAGCTACAGGTTCGGCCATGTTTGGAAGTGTGGAGGATCTCACACTCTGCCAGGGCTGTCACTAGAGGACGAGCAGCCGGCAGCTCCATACAGGTTATTTTAATCTCTCTCTCTCTCTCTCTCTCTCTCTCTCGTCTCTCTCTCTCTCTCTCTCTCTCTCTCTGTCTCTTGTGGCTTCCATACTTCCTCTCTGTTTTCCGTTCT
The DNA here is from genome assembly GCA_030340665.1 of Neosalanx taihuensis. Lineage (NCBI taxonomy): Eukaryota > Metazoa > Chordata > Actinopteri > Osmeriformes > Salangidae > Neosalanx > Neosalanx taihuensis. The sequence continues at coordinate 1,338,795 of CM059303.1, forward strand.
CAGTTGCTCCCTTCCTTACCTCGCTCCCTCTCTCCCTCCCCTTCTCTTCCCTCCCTCCCTCCATCCCCTTCTCCTCCCTCTCCTTCTCCTCCCTCCCTCTCTCCCTCCCTGTCCAATTCATCTTTCTTTCGCCCGCTCTCTGTGGAATTCCATTGAGGAACTCTTAGTATTGTTGGAATCCCATGGGTGGGAGTTCATCCCATGTGTGGGCTGTGAGCATGGAGCTGGGGTTCTCTTCTAATGGGATCCCAGCGTTACTATACAAGCAGATAGACACACCCCCCCCACACACACTTTTAGAGTTTCATGTCAGGGCTTGTGTGCAATATGCAATTTTTCATGTACGTACTTCTGTACTCTATCAAAAGTTGGACGGTGCAGAGGAGTCTGTATTCATGCTAATATTAGACAAGGCTGTGTGTGTGGGGAGGGGAGGGAGGAAGGGAGGGTGGGGAGGGAGGTAGGGAGGGAAGGGAGGGGTGGGGAGGGAGGGAGGGAGGAAGGGAGGGGTGGGGAGGGAGGGAGGGGTGGGGAGGGAGGAAGGGAAGGGTGGGGGAGGGAGGGGTGGGAGGGGGGAGGGGAGGGGAGGGAGGGGTGGAGGGAGGGGAGGGAGGGTGAGGGGAGGGGAGGGAGGGGAGCGGTGTGGAGGGAGGGAGGAGGGTGGGTGGGTGGGGAGGGAGGGAGGGAGGGAGGGAGGGGGAGGGAGGGAGGGGTGGGGAGGGAGGGAGGGAGGAAGGGAGGGGTGGGGAGGGAGGGGTGGGAGGGGGAGGGAGGGGTGGGGAGGGAGGGAGGGGTGGGGAGGGAGGGGTGGGGAGGGAGGGAGGGAGGGGTGGGGAGGGAGGAGGGAGGGGGACGGGAGGGAGGGGTGGGGAGGGAGGGAGGGAGGGGGGAGGGGAGGACCTTCTGTTATGCCACATCCCCAAGTGCAAACCTTGCAGGAGAATGTGATCATGGTGAATGTTCACACAAACACCACAGGGGAGAGAGAGAGGGAGAGAGAGGGAGAGGGAGAGAGGGAGAGAGAGAGAGAGAGGAGAGAGAGAGAGAGAGAGGGAGAGAGGGAGAGGGAGAGAGAGGAAGAGAGAAAGGGAGAGAGAGGAAGAGAGTGGAAGAATCTAAATGACTTGTCTGTTTTGGCCTGTGCAGCCTCTGTGGTATTTGACTACATACTTAGAGGCATGTGCTGTGAATCACAGTGAGTGATATGTGCTGCTGCATGTCATTACACTGCATGCCCCCATGTATGCGTGTGCAGAGATGCTGACATCAGCAAGAAGGGCAGAACATCGCTGTGGAGCAACACCTTAGCAACGCAGGTTTTTTAGTATCTTGTCAGTCTCACGGGTCAGAACCCAAAGACAACAAGCACTCTACTTCCTGCTGTGCACCTCCATTATATCATCTATTGATCCATCTGTTGTGCCACCTTTCCCTCTCTCTCTCTCTCTGTCTCTCTCTCTCTCCCTGTCTCTTTCTCTCTCCCTGTCGCTCTCTCTCTCTCACACTCTGTCTCTCCCTCTCTCTCTCTCCCTGTCTCCCTCTCTCTCTGTCTCTCTGTCTCTCACTCTCTCTCTGTCTCTCTCTCACACTCTCTGTCTCTCACACTCTCTCTCTGTCTCTGTCTCTCACTCTCTCTCTCTCTCTCTCTGATATTTGTTCCAAGGTCACTAGCAGGTTATTTGGGTTTGTCTGTAAGATCTAACAGACTGTTCCTCTCTGTATTACAGCCATTCAACAGTCACATTGCTGCCTCCGGATTTGCATGCCTGTCTGCCTGAATGCATGTGTCACTCTTTTACAGCCTGTCAGTGCTCTGCTCTCTCACTCTCTTGTTCCTTCTCTCTCTACCTCTCTCTCTCTCTCTCCCTCTCTCTGTCTCGCTCTCTTTTTCTCTCTCTCATCCTCTCTCTCTCACTTTCCCTCTCTCTCTCTTTTCCTCTGTCCACTTTCCAAAGCTGCTTTGTTGCACCAAAATGTCAGTTTTGGCCCCTCCCACGCATTTACACAACCAACAATAGTTCATGAAAACCAACACCCTGCTAACGAGTCCAATGACCAAAACACCCTGCTAACGAGTCCATGACTAAACACCCTGCTAACGAGTCCACGACCAAACACCCTTCTAACGAGTCCATGACCAAAACACCCTGCTAACGAGTCCACGACCAAAACACTCTTCAACTGAGGCAGAACAAGAACATCAGCACGTAACCCAGGGCAACCTGTAGCTGGACCTTCTGACGCTACAGTGGACCTGCACCTCCTGCCTAACCCCCCCCCCCCCCTTCCTCACCCTCACCCTCGGTGTCAAAGCTTCAGTGTCAAAGCTGCACGCATGTTTGATCTTCCCTGCTGAGACGCTGCCCTCCAGATCTGTATGCAGAGTAACTGACTAACATCAGGGAGAGAGAAGGAGAGGGGGAGAGGGAGAGTAGGAGGGAGAGTAGGAGGGAGAGTAGGAGGGAGAGTAGGAGGGAGAGGATAGAAGGAGGGAGAGAGAGGGAGAGGCAGGTAGGTGCCTTGCCAAGGACACAAAGTCATGTTGGCACAGCCGGGGTTCGATACCAGGGACCTTCTGATTACGACCCTGACACCCTAACCGCCTGCGTCCACACAGCTCTTCTTCTCCTCTGTGCTCGGCGCTCGCTCAGCTGGCAGCCCAGCATCAAGCACATCTGTCTGTAGCGCCGGTCAGATCCGGCTGGGGAGGATCCAGTCAGGCCCCTCCCCCTCGCTCAGCCACGCCCCCACCTGTTGCCTTGGCGCCCCTCACTGCAGCACCTCCAGATGGAGGGAGTGCAGCTCAGAAGGCAGCCATGCTCTCAGCCCTGCTGTGGGGGTCGGCTTCCTTCAGCTGGGATCTGGAGTCACACCCTGGGGCCGGCCGCATGTGCCCACGCCTCCCCTCCCTCCCTCCCTGCCCCCCGTCCAGGCTGCTGGGGGCTGGGGAGGAAGAGGCAGAGAGACCCTCAGGGGCAGGGCTCCGTGTGTGTGTATTCCGATCGACCTTCCTGCCTCAGCTTCCATGCTCCAGATAATCATCCCAGCTGTGGCCACTAGACTGCGGATGGACTGTGTGGGTTTGTCTATGGTCAAGTGTTATTAGTCATCATATTTATTTTGGTAAATTCAGCTCTTAATTAGATTTTTGAAAGACAATGAATGATGCACTGACCGGAAGCACTTTTCATCATGTTGTACCTGTGACAGATTTATTCTGTTCCCTGAGCGGCCCTCTCCCAGGGCAGCCTGCAGACACAGGGGCCACTGAGCGGCCCTCTCCCAGGGCAGCCTGCAGACACAGGGGGCCACTGAGCGGCCCCTCTCCCAGGGCAGCCTGCAGACACAGGGGCCACTGAGCGGCCCCTCTCCCCAGGGCAGCCTGCAGACACAGGGGCCACTGAGCGGCCCTCTCCCAGGGCAGCCTGCAGACACAGGGGCCACTGTTCTGTATATCTTCCATCCTGTCTGTGTGCCTCACTGCTGTGAGTCACAAAGCTTGAGAGGGCTGACAGGCCATGGTGACCTCTGTTGACAGGACACACTAGCTTCTATTGAATACATTTCTATCAAACACGTGACCGTACCACACATGCACACAGGGCACACGTGCACAGACTCTCTCTCTCTCTGTCTCTCACACACACACAAACACACACACATACACACTTGAGCTTATCAAGAAGCACGAGTCTTGTCAATTACACACGGAAGAACATGGAATTATTGTTCATTATGAACCAATTAAATGAGATAAAGAAGGTGATGGAAGTGAGAGAGCAGTGTGATTGACTGAGCCTGTTCCTGGCACATTACCAATCATGTTCCACTGAAGGGCCGTCTCTTCCTGTTCCTCCCTCCTGCTAGACAGAGAGCTGAAGAGGAGGAGCAGTAATTGATGTAATGAAGGGCAGGGCGCCAACTCACTCCTCTCTTCCTCCTCTCCACTCTCCCCCTCCCTCCCTCGCTTTTCTGTTCCCTCCTGTCCTCCTCTCCTCCACTATCCTTCACCAGACTCCTCTCTCCCTCTCCCCTCCTCCACTTCCCTGCCTCCCCCTTGTCTTCCTCTCCTGTTCTCCCCTACTCCTTCACTTCTCCACTCATCTTCTATGTTCCTCCCCTCCCTTGGGCATCTTCTCATGCCCTCCTCCCACCGTCCTCCTGCCCTCCTCATCTCTCCCCCTGCCCTCCTCCCACCGTCCTCCTGCCCTCCTCATCTCTCCCCCTGCCCTCCTCCCACCGTCCTCCTGCCCTCCTCATCTCTCCCCCTGCCCTCCCCCTGCCCTCCTCCTGCCCTCCTCATCTCTCCCCCTGCCCTCCTCCTGCCCTCCCCCTGCCCTCTCCCTGCCCTCCTCATCTCTCCCCCTGCCCTCCTCCTGCCCTCCTCCTGCCCTCCTCATCTCCTGTCCACCTCCTGCCCTCCTCCTGTCCTCCTCCTGCCCTCCTCCTGCCCTCCCCCTGCCCTCTCCTTGTCCTCCTCCTGCCCTCTCCCTGTCCTCCTCCTGCCCTCTCCCTGCCCTCCTCCTGCCCTCCCCCTGCCCTCTCCCTGCCCTCCTCCTGCCCTCTCCCTGAACTCCTCCTGCCCTCTCCCTGACCTCCTCCTGCCCTCCTCCTGTTTGTCTGGTTCTGCTTTGGCACAGAGCAGGCAGGACTATGTGACATGTGACCAGAGCCCGTCCTCATCAAGTCCTGCCAGCTAAGAATGCCTTCTGTCCTCCCAGCTGCCCCCAGCTGCCCCCAGCTGCCCCCAGCTACCCCACGGGCACTGCCCCTGTCAGCTGTTGTTACCCATCTCTGTGTTGCTCACCTAACAACACACACACACACACACACATAGAGGAAACCTAACAGGCCTTTTCAGCCAGGGGGCGCTGTTTTGTATCGGTGACTACAGTAAACCATTTAGTCATCCAGCATTGTTATCATTTTACATTCAATTCTTTTCATGATCTCTGTCAGATTTGTGTTTTTTTATTGTTTGAAGAGAAGAAACTGGAGTGATGAGCGTTCAGTTCTGTCAGTAAATGACCAGCACAGTCGACTGCCTGGGCTCGTGTGTCAGAACGCTGCAGTAAGACTCCAGGACACTGTGGCAGTAGATCAGCACTACAGTCTGTGGAAGTAGATTATGTAACTGCAGAATGTGTCAACATGTTTGAATGAACTGAAGTCACCAGTGTAGCAGCATGTTGGAGAAGCTTGTGGGTTTTAAATAAGAATGAACTTCCTACCTAAAGCACAACACCACAATTCTGAGTACAGCCCTTTTATAACTGATTTATTTTCTTGGATCTGTTCGTCCCTGGCGCAGTGTGTTCAATTGAATTATTGTGACAGTTTAATCCAAATATGAGAAAGGTGATTTAAAACGATTATGGAAGGAGGCTGTGCCACCAAACTGACATCCTGTCTTAAACAGGATGTGATGTCGCTGTGTGTTGACGAGGTGCGAATCTGTGCGTTGTGGGTTTGAGTCCAGGCATTCCTCAAACATGACCCAGGGCCCGTTTCAGCGCTGCCCCGTGATTTATCCCTGCTTTCATCGTCAGGACATGATCGCATGATGGCCTGGGAGCACGTATTTACGCTCCACACTAACGTCATACCACACTTCTATACTTCGATCGCACTGTCTGTGGCCCTAGATGGTAAGATAGGACCGAGGTGTGTGTGTGTGTCGTTAGCGTACTGTGTGTGTGTGTGTGTGTGCACGTTAATTGAACTGCATACCCGTCTGAGGACATTCACGTGGAGAGTACCCCACCCTCCCTCCCCCTCCTCCCTCCTCCCTCCCCCCTCCCCCCTGGTGTGAATGAAGACCCCAGAGAGTCTCTCCTAGACCTGCTGGTGAGTCTCTCTCTGTCTCTGCTCTTCTGTCAGTCCCTGTCTGTTATCGTCCGGACTGTCTGTGATCATCTAGACTGTCTGTGATCATCTAGACTGTCTGTTATCATCCAGACTGTCTGTGATCGTCCAGACTGTCTGTGATCGTCCAGACTGGCTGTTATCATCCAGACTGTCTGTTATCGTCCAGACTGTCTGTGATCATCCAGACTGTCTGTTATCATCTAGACTGTCTGTGATCATGATACTGATCCACAGACTGACCTCACTGTTGCCCCCACAGCTATGCTATCCCCCAGGTGTTAACCCCCCCCGGCTATCCTGTGTACACTGAGAGACCTGCCTTAACAGAAAATAGACCAGAAGTGCTACTCTGGGCTGCTGTATGTTAATGCAGTCCTAATGCTGTGTTGCTAGTAAACAGCTTGCGTCTATGCTGACCTTTCCAGTGGTTTACATGGCAGCATGTGTCATTAATGTGATACTGTGCTCTGAGCCACTCTGAGAGATGTTAAGCTGTTCTGTTTGACGAGCTGGTGGGGGGGGGGGGGGGGGGGGCTGAGTAGTTCAAGGCCACTTCTGTCTGAACTGATCTTAATGAAAGACCTGGATTAGTGTCTCTGTCAGGCAACCAGCAGCTCACCTGGAGCCTCATTACTTCCTGTCTAAACCCACTTTGTGCTACCTCAGACCCAAGTTGAGCATTGAGTATTGATGTTTCAACAACTTATTAACTCTCTCTAGAGATATGACTGTTTTAGCCTGTGTTCTGCTCCTCTCTTTCCCCAACCGTCCCTGGAGGAGGGGATCCCTCACTGAATTGCTCCTTCCAAGGTTTCTTCCATTTTTTCTCCCTAGTGAGTTTTTCTGGGAGTTTCTTCCTTGTCTTCCTTGAGGGTTTAGGTTGGTTGAGGGGCAGTTCTATGGGCATATGTGGGGCAGTTCTATGGGCATATGTGGGGCAGTTCTATGGGCATATGTGAAGCCCTCTGTGACATTGCTTGTAAAAAGGGCTATACAAATAAATGTTGATTGGATTGGTCTCACACAGGAAGTGGTAACTGTTTATTATTAAAAAAAAATATGCTGAGTCATGTGATTCTGACAACATGGATGTCAGCGGGGTCAAGGGTCGATGTGTAGTTGTGGATCCCCCCCCGGGGTCAGGGACCCGGTCCTGGGGGACCCCTGCTGGGGTCGTGGAGGTCAGGGGGAGGCTTGTTCTGTGAAACCCCATCTGAGGTGAGAGAAGAGGGGATAGAGGAAGACGCTTGTTGGGTCAGGAGCCTTTTAAATACTTCAGGGAAAGGCTGCAACTTCCTGTTCATCCGGCTTCTGTGGAAACGCCACACAGACGAGATGCCCTGAGCTGAATGAAGAGGCGGGGCTTCTTAAAACAGTTTAATGGGCAAGGCCACGCTCTTGAGGAAGTGGTAGGGATTTCCCATGAAGTCAGAGACACTTTAAGGAAACAGGCCTTTGGAAAAAAAGAAAGACAAATGGTTGAAGGAAGTGGGAGGTGAGGGGAGGTGAGGGTAGGTGAGGGGAGGTGAGGGGAATAAGAGGGGAGTAAGAAGGAAAGAGACGATTGTTTTAAGACTGAGTATGACTCTGTCTCCCGCCAAACATCAGCTGAGTCTGTGTTTTGCTGACAACTGGAAGGTGTTGAGTCAGTGAAGAGCTGGAGAGAGTGGAGCAGAGCAGTGGAGCAGAGCAGTGGAGCAGAGCAGTGGAGCAGAGCAGTGGCTGTGTTCCGGACTGTTCTCTCCTGTAGTTTCTTCATGATATCCTCATCTTCCTTTTTTTGCCAGTAGATCCCCCAAAATGGAGTTTAAAATCACACAACACAAACACACTGGAGGCTAAAAAACAAAACATTAAGAAACACACGATGGATAAAAGACGGTTTGGACCTGAATAGATCTTTTCCCTGTCAGATGACATATGATCAGGTTCTTAGCGAGCGAGCGTGTTTAGTTGTTTTTTTCTCCACTTTCCGTTTTGTCGGTTTGTTTTCCACTTGCTGGGCCAGACTGATCGTGTTCCTCGATTGACTTTGGTTTCCCTTGTTAAAGAGAAAATAGAACCACAGAGGTTAAATTTAGATTAACAAAAGATCCCTTTGGAAGCCATGTAAACTCCTGTATCCATCTCTCAGTCTCCTGCAAATAGACTTGTAGGGAGGCAGAATTATGTTTAGCCCTGCTGGGAATCCCACTGCTATCGGCCACAGAACCAGTGGAGTTTCTGGAACAAAACTGATCAAACGAGGTCTAAAGGAATCGATGAAAACATGCCTGGCATATTGGACGATGTGTCCTGAATCATTTGGACCGGAAGATTAGAGAGCAGGGCTTCTGGTCAGCGTCTCAGTCATTCTGAAAATGCACGTCAATGGAGTTAATGTCAGACAGCTGTCCAACTAAAGGTGACTGCTTGCGGGATTACGGATTTAGGACTTACGAGAAAGCAAACAAGATTTGAGTAAAGGGCACACACACACACACACCCACACACGCATACATACACTTGTGTGTGCAACAGCAAAATACGTAGATTTCCATAATAATAATACATTTTATTTGGATGGAGCCTTTCTAGACACTCAAGGACACCGTACAAAATGAGGCAAAAGAACACATCAACAACGAGCACAATATCAACATACAAGAATAGAGATAAATAAAAGCACACAAAATAAACACAATTAAAATTGGATTAAGGGATGAGACAGGGCAAGTGGCATCACAGGGAATAGGCCAGTTTAAACAGGTGTGTTTTGAGTAGTGATTTGAAGTCGGGGAGTGATTCAATGTTTCTGAGTTGGGGTGGGAGTGAGTTCCAGAGGCGGGGGGCGGAGCGGCTGAATGCTCTGCTCCCCATGGTGGTGAGCCGGGCGGAGGGGACAGACAGGTGTATGGATGAGGAGGATCTGAGGGAGCGGGAGGGAGCAGGAACATGGAGGAGGTCTGACAGATATGGGGGGGCAAGATTGTGAATGGCCTTAAATGTTACCAAGAGGACTTTGTATTGGATACGGAAATGAACCGGGAGCCAGTGGAGCTGCTGAAGGACAGGGGTGATGTGGTCATTAGAGGGGGTTCTTGTTATGATGCGGGCAGCTGAATTCTGGACCAGTTGAAGTTTATGGAGTGATTTATGAGGAAGGCCAAAGAGTAAAGAGTTACAGTAATCCAGACGGGAGGTGATAAGGCTGTGGACAAGGATGGCGGTGGCGTGGGGGGTGAGGGAGGGGCGGAGGCGGTTGATGTTTCGTAGATGAAAGTATGCAGACCGGGTAATGCTATTGATATGGGAATGAAAGGATAGTGAACTGTCAAGGATGACACCCAGACTCTTAACCTGGGGGGAGGGTGAAACGGAGGAACTGTCGATATTGAGTGAGAAGCTGTCGGTTTTGGATAGAGTGGATTTTGTGCCAATGAGGAGAACCTCTGTTTTGTTGCTGTTTAGTTTAAGGAAGTTTTGGGTGAACCAGGTCTTTATTTCTGAGATGCAGTCGGTGAGGGAGGTGGGCGGGAGAGAGGATGAAGGCTTAGTGGTGAGGTAGAGCTGGGTGTCGTCAGCATAACAGTGGAAGTGGATGTTGAATTTGCGGAGGATGTTTCCAAGGGGAAGGAGGTAGATAATGAAGAGGAGGGGCCCCAGGACAGAGCCCTGGGGGACACCTGAGGTGACAGAGGAGGGGGTGGATTTGAGGGACTTGAGTTGGATGAATTGAGTGCGGCCAGAGAAGTAGGAAGTGAACCAGTCCAGGGGAGTGTGGGTGATGCCAATGGAGGATAGCCTGCTGAGGAGGATGGTGTGAGAGATGGTGTCAAAAGCTGCACTCAGGTCGAGGAGGATGAGGATGGTGAGGAGTCCAGAGTCAGATGCCATAAGCAGGTCGTTGGTGATTTTGACGAGTGCTGTTTCTGTGCTGTGGAGTGGGCGGAAGCCGGACTGGAACTGTTCATACAGACTATTGTGGGATAGGTGAGAATGGAGCTGGGAGGCAACTGTTTTTTCAAGGATTTTTGAGATGAAGGGTAGATTAGAGATAGGGCGGAGGTTGTCGAAGTTGGAGGGGTCGGCGCCAGGTTTTTTCACAATTGGGGTAATGGCAGCTGTTTTGAAGGATGTGGGGACAGTTCCAGTAGTTAGGGAGGAGTGGATGATAGCAACAATGAGGGGGGCCAAAGAAGGGAGGCAGGTTTTAACAAGTTGGGTGGGGAGGGGGTCCAATTGACAGGTGGATGGTTTGGATTTTCGGATGAGTTCTGAGATTTCTGAGAGAGTGGGGAGCTGGAAGGAGGAGAATGAGTGTAAGGGTGGGGGAAGATCAGCTGAGGTGCCGGGGAGAGACAGAGATCCAAGGTTCAGATGGATGATCTTGATTTTATCAGTGAAAAAGGACATAATGGCATTGCAAAAGGAGGTTGTGTATAAATGAGGGGGCAAAGAGTCCTGGGGTTTGGTGGTTCTGTTGAGGAGGGAGAACAGTGACTTGGGGTTTCCTTCATTGGCAGTGATTAAACTGGAGTAGTAGCGGGTTTTGGTACTGGCAATAGAGTCCTTATAGCGTAAGATGTGGTCATTGTACATTTCCTTGTGAACAGTGAGACCAGTTTTTCTATGGAGACGTTCAAGTTGCCGACCTTTGCTTTTCATGAGGCGAAGATCGGGGGTGAACCAAGGGGCAGATACTGCGAAAGAGACCGATCTGTTTTTTAGCGGAGCAAGAGAATCTAAAATATGATGGAGTCCAGTGTTGTAATGAGAAACCAGATCATCGGGGGTGGCCAGATTATGGAAGTTAAGGTGGCAGAAGGACTGGACATGTGAGGTGAGACAGGCGGGGTTAATGTTCTTTATATTCCGGAAAGAGATGAGTCGTGGTGTTTTAAAAGTGGAAAGAGTGAGCTTTACTGTAAATGAGAGGAGAAAATGGTCAGTAATCGGGAGTTCAACAGCTGTTAGGTCAAGGGGGGTGACACCAGAGCAGCAGATTAGGTCCAGAATATGTCCTTTGGAGTGTGTGGGAATAGTGGTATATTGCTGACAACCAAAACTCTCTAGGCAGGAAGTGAAGTCCTTGGTGAGGGGCAGATTGGTGTTGTCCATGTGGATATTGAAATCACCCAGCAGCATTATGTTTGGTGAGAGGGAGGATAGATGGGTGAGGAGAGCAGCAAAGTCATTTAAAAAGGCACTATTCGGTTTTGGGGGGCGGTAGACAGTAGCAATGATGGTCGGAGTGGGACCAGATAACTCACAGACAGTAGATTCAAATGTGCTGGAGATGGGCACAGATACCGGCAAGACTTTCCACTCCTCGCGTTGAATTGTTGCGAGACCTCCCCCCCGGCCAGAGCCACGGGGCCGACAGGTGTAAACAAACCCACTAGGAGTTGATTCGTTGAGCTGGGAATAGTCTTGGGGCTGTTGCCACGTCTCGGTTAAACAGAGAAAGTCTATTTTACGGTCGGTGATGAGATCATGGATGAGATGGCCCTTGCCTGTCAGTGAGCGGATGTTGAGAAGAGCAAAGTTGAGTGAAGTGCTGTCGGAGCTGGTGATGGTGCTAGCCGACCGAGCTAGGCTGGCTAACACGCTATGGTCAACAGCCGGCTTGGTAGGATGCGGAGGACGACGAGTGCGGGATCGGGAGCTGGACCAGATGGACTTTATTGCTGCTGAGCTGTTGTATTGAAAGTTCCGACGGGACCCTCGATGGATGTATCTCCGTCGAGGTTGGAAGGCGATGTCCGGGTGGAGATGGAGTACCTCTGGCGCAGGTCCGTGCAGGTGATAGCGCAGCCGGAGCAGGTCAGTGGCCGAATAGTGGAGCAAACCTGCCACTAGCAGGTGGACGGTTAGCAAACTCATAGGGATGATGGTGCGGATGATTCGTGGATATATTCCAGTGATGGCACTTACACTGTCAGATTTAGGTCATAAAACCATACAATAGATTCGAAGGTTTAAAACTTTTAAAAACGTAAAAAGTTGACGATTGGCGGCGAGCAGCGGCAGCTAGTTGCGCCAGCGTTCACTCGCGTGTCAAACTCTAGAAGACGTCCATGTACTTATCACACTGTGCGCAAGCACTTGACCTCGTCAGAGGAGTGATGGAGGACTCTCGTCCCACGGAGGGGAATCTCCAGACCTGTCCAGACCCCCCCAGACCTGTCCAGACCTGTCCAGACCCCCCCAGATCCGTCCAGACCTGTCCAGACCCCCCCAGATCCGTCCAGACCCCCCCAGACCTGTCCAGACCCCCCCAGACCTGTCCAGATCCGTCCAGACCCCCCCAGATCCGTCCAGACCCCCCCAGACCTGTCCAGACCCCCCAGACCTGTCCAGACCTGTCCAGACCCCCCCAGATCCGTCCAGATTCGTCCAGACCTGTCCAGACCTGTCCAGATCCGTCCAGACCCCCCCAGATCCGTCCCCACACCAGATGCTCCTGAGATGAACACGGGTCCCTCGGCCACTGCCAGCCAGCCCCACTGACAGACTTGACCTTCTCCTAATGCCCTCCAGAGACAGATGTGGACATGGAAAATATACCAGTCTGTCCCTGCTGACTCAGCCGAGGGCCAACAATATTTCATACACATCAGGGGTTCTTCGAGGCTGTGGTCATCAAGTTCCTCTGTGGAGAACCTGGAGAATGTGAAGTGGACCCGGTGTTGAGGAACATGAGCCTAAATCAGCCAGGGTGCTGTGCTCTTCTCCTGTCTCCAACATATTTTTTTTAAGAACCCCCCCAAAAAAGCAAAAGTGAAACCCAATATTGAAGTGTCAGGACTGGGGTCATCTACAGAAGGACAGCTGCAATACCCACATTCTGTTTTTAAACACGTACACAACAAGGTTAAGAGAACTGCTATCCATCATCAATGTATAGCCTTAGTGTAGATCAGTTAAATTTGTTTTTTTAGATTAGATTAGATTAGATGAACCTTTATTTGTCCTCCAGGGGGTGGAAATTGCAGTTCACAACAGCAGGGTAAAGTATAGCACACAGAGTTGCAGGGTAATATACATTAATGACAATAACATAACAATAGCAATAGGCGGGCACGATAATTTAGATTTAAGCATGTCAACAGGCCAGCAGCAGCAGTAAACAGCCTGCTTGTTGTCGGCCTGTGTGATAGAGGGACAGTGCGTGGGAGGTCAGAGGTGAGGGGGTCCGGTCACTCTGAGGACCCTCCAGTGAGGTGTCACACAGTGGACCTGTTACTCTCCAGGACAGGAGCACAGTAGCCGGAACCAGCTGTGGTGTAGCCAAGCAGGGACACATGACCAGACCCCTGTTTACAAGCAGCCAGACCCAACAGAAGGCTCTCACCCTGGCCTGGACACCAGGCTACAGCACCTCTCCTGGGGGGTGGTCATGCTGGGCCGTGGGCTGAGGAGACCCAGAAGCTCCACTCTTCTCCTGGAGGTCAGCACCATCCAGTCGGCCCTTTTCATAAGCAGTGTCACGGAGTGTTGAACACACAAACACACACACACACACACACACACAGTTGACCTCTAGTTCAATGGTTCATGGTTACATATCTGGTGTTGATCTGACAGGTTTCCTAACAAAGTTAACTAAGGCCAGACTGTGAAATTATAACTCATGGACTTAATCTAACACTCTGACATTAGGTTCATTATGTCTATATAGTTATACGCTTGATTATTCTCAGGATGACTGTAGCACTGCAAAGATACGAAACAATAAATGAGCTTTTTGTAGACATTAATGAGTGATACTAAAACAAGCCTTTCAAACTGCGTACAGGGCTTAGGACGTTATGTAACATCAACGCAGGCAGCAGCAGTTTGCTGGCTGCAGCGGACGAACGCATTCTAACAAAGCTGGACAGTCGCTTACCAGATCCATATCGGCTCTGAGAGATCTGCTCTGGCATCCACAACTGTCACGTACGAGGAGGCGTGGCCATTCCTCCAAAGCATGGTAACCTCGCAGCAGTACCAAGACTGTCAGACATGATGGCTGGGATGTTTCTTAGACAGGTGGAGAGGGGTGGGGAGGGGTGGAGTGGGTGGAGAAGGGGTGGAGAGGGGGTGGAGAGGGGTGGAGAGGGGTGGAGAAGGGGTGGAGAGGGGGTGAAGAGGGGTGGAGAGGGGGTGGAGAGGGGTGGAGAGGGGTGGAGAAGGGGTGGAGAGGGGGTGGAGAGGGGTGGAGAAGGGGTGGAGAGGGGGTGGAGAGGGTGGAGAGGGGTGGAGAGGGTGGAGAAGGGTGTCAGGGTCAACCTGAGTGGTGCTCCCATATTAACCTGGAGACTCCAAACTAAACCCCAGTGAAGCTGTCTAATTTGAGACTGAACCTGGGGTGTTTTGCTGTCACCCACCTGGATCTGTGTGGGTTCTATGTTGCTGTCTGACTGTCTGAGAGAATCCTGACACGGCCCCTGGCTCAGTGCTTTCCTGAAGGTAGGAAGACCCCCCAGTATATTTAGACCCCAGCTGTCCTGGATGGAAACGGTCAAGGCCCACAGGGGGCTCATGGGGGCAGGGTGAGGTGGGGGGGGGGGTGGTGGTGAAAGGCACACAGAGCAGCAACACCCACCCTGGGGTGAGGAGGTAGGGGGAGAGGGGGGGGGTGTTTGTGGGGTGCCTGAGTGGTGAAGTACAGGAGAAGTTTTAAAAACCATAACAATATGTGTGTAAAACCTGTAAGATCTGAAACAACACAGCGTAAAAGTGTAAAGTATTTGTGTACAGTGTTTACATGAGTGTGTATACCCTCCTCCTCCCTCTCCTACTCCTCTTCCTCCTCCTCCTACCCTCCTCTCCCTCCTCCTCCTCCTCCTCCTCTCCCTCCTCCTCTTCCTCCTCTTCCTCCTCCTCCTCCTCCTCTCCCTCCTCCTCTCCCTCCTCCTCCTCTCCCTCCTCCTCTTCCTCCTCTTCCTCCTCCTCCTCCTCTCCCTCCTCCTCCTCTCCCTCTTCCTCCTCCTCCTCCTTCTCCTCTTCCCCCTCCTCCTTCATCGCTCCCCATCGAGTCCTCCAGTGGAAATTCCCCAAACTCTCCTCAGCTTAACACCTCGAGGACCTTGGCCTCGCGCACGTTCTGTGCAGCTGTCGGAGCGCCTTTGTTAAAAACAGCCGTGTGGGAGAGAGAGGCAGGAGCGAGCAGGGAGAGATGGACAGGAGACGATGACCGTCGGAAGGTCCCTGATGGCGTTCAGACAGTTTCCAAGCTTCGACATGAGGAGTGGCCTCGGACTATTTCAACCACGGTTTGCGGGAAAGCAGCTGCTGCTGTAGTGAAACTAAAAGCTGCATCTGACAGACACTGAAAAAGCTCTCTCGTAAAAGCAGTTTTATTTATTTTTATTTATTTTTTTATGAGGCAAAGGTTAGCCAGGGTGGACTGCCCCCCCCCCCCCCCCCCCCCCCCCACCCCCATCCTGGAATTGTCTCAATTATGCTTCTGTTTCCACAACCGAGCAAAAAATTCAAAGCCGCTTTTGGCTATCTTGATTTATAACTGTTAATATCAGCAAACTGATTTCCCCCAGAAGTGGCACCCTGTCAAACTATTCATGTCAAATGATTCAAAGGCTGATGTGAACTAACAAAAACTGGCCACAGTTAAGTTCAAGTCGAACTGAAATTAGCATGTGCTTGATGGGCACTAGAATCAACTGCTTCTCTGAGCTTTTCATTTTCTAAAAAGGAACACCTGTTGCAGAAATGGATTTGGAGGGAAAGCTTGTCAAGAGGAGGAGCTTAATCACATCCCGGGAACTCTTGAGTGGTTCCCATGGTCACAAAGAGCACATTCTTTTCTGGGATGGACTTCAGCTTCCAGCCGAAATTACCCATTGAAATTTGCCACAAGAGGATCTCTCAGGATAAAGATCAAGGAGTCCCTGATGACTCTGGGAGCCTTTGAATCTTAACAAGAGGTCAGACAGTTAGCCTGTTTACATGCCACGTCCCTTGTTCTCCTTGGTTCCCTGTGAGGTACAGCCTCCACCTCAGCGTCCGGCTCTCACCTTTCAGATAACGGCTCCAAGCCGCCATGGAAGCAGGTAAGATCGGATTTCAAAGCAGCAAGGTGGCTGGGAAACTATGGTGCTCCGAGCCTGACCGTGTTTCCTGCATCAGCGTCTGAGATCACAGGTAGACAAGCTCCAGAGACTCAAATCAACAAGCAGCCTCCTGGCCTGGATTCATCTGTCTAACATCCTTGTAGCTTCAAGCAGAGCTTACATTTACATGTAGTCATTTAGCAGACACTGCAGACGACTTACAGTACAGGGACATTACCCCCAAGGAAAGTAGAGTGCCCAAGAACACATCATGTTGGCACAGCTGGGGCTTGAACCAGGGACCTTCTGATTACCAGCCCAACACCCTCCCTGTTCAGCCACGACTCCCCTACAAGCCTGAGCCGTCAACATGCCCACAACACAGACTGGAATCTCCGGTGAGATTCTTGGTGCTTCTCTCAGTTACTCACTGGCATCTCTCCAGATCACCGCCCCCCCTCCCCCCCTCCCCCTCACCCAACAGTCTCTCATTATCTTTCATTAGAGTGACACTTTAAGTCTGTGTGTTCTTCGTCGTTTGCTCTGCCTTTTGCGTGACGCAGCTGTGTTCGAGTGAGGAGCTCCTGCCAGACATGCTCGTTGTTCTTGGCTGACGTCCGACGTCAGAAGCCTTTTGACGGATGCTTGTAGAGCAGTTCCCAAGTCGGGGCTTCCTGGAAGTCTTGGGAGCGCGTGAAGGAAATATTTACATTCAGCAGACGCTCTTAGAGTGACTTACAGCAAGTACAGGGACACCCCCCCCCCTCCCCCCCCTGAGGCAAGTAGGGTGAAGTGCCTTGCACAAGGACACAACGTCATGTTGGTACGGCCGGGATTCTAACTGGCAACCTTCTGATTACTAACCTGATTCCTTAACCGCTCAGCCTCCTGACCGTGTGTCCTGACTTGACGTGTGTCTGGTACACATGCTAGCAGCACGCAGGACTCACTCACACGCTCACAAACTTGGACACGATTCTCGCACGTGAAACGTGCTTGTATTTAGACACATGGATTCCCCACAGCTCTCATACTGTACTTCTTCAAGTGTGTCTCCCTGGTTACCGGAACGGTTCCGGGACAAACGGAAAAGTACTACTGGTCCCAGAGCTGCTGCTGGAGGCAGGCTGGTCTACTGGTCCCAGAGCTGCTGCTGGAGGCAGGCTGGTCTACTGGTCCCAGAGCTGCTGCTGGAGGCAGGCTGGTCTACTGATCCCAGAGCTGCTGCTGGAGGCAGGCTGGTCTACTGGTCCCAGAGCTGCTGCTGGAGGCAGGCTGGTCTACTGGTCCCAGAGCTGCTGCTGGAGGCAGGCTGGTCTACTGGTCCCAGAGCTGCTGCTGGAGGCAGGCTGGTCTACTGGTCCCAGAGCTGCTGCTGGAGGCAGGCTGGTCTACTGGTCCCAGAGCTGCTGCTGGAGGCAGGCTGCTGGGTTTCCATAGCATGCAAGTGCAGCTGCCTCACACAGGGCAGACAGAAGCAGCAGCAGCTCCTTGAAAGCAGTTTCCACCATCTGGCTGAGAGGGAAACAGGCCTGCGGCTCAAACTCAGCCTGTCACATCTTGGAAAATAAGGTGTCAAGCATACCAGAGGGAAGTTAGGAGAATCCATACTGAGCAACTGTACCAGCTCTGTCTGTGAGGTTCAACGACAGAGGCATGGAATCATGTGTGTGTGTGTGTGAGTGTGTGTGTGTGTGTGTGTGAGTGTGTGAGTGAGTGTGTGAGTGTGTGTGTGTAAGTGTGTGTGTGAGTGAGTGAAAGTGTATATGAGTGTATGTGAGACTGTGTGTGTGTAAGAGTAAGGGGCAGAGCCAGTGCACAGTGTGTGTGTGTGTGTGTGTGTGTGTGTGTGTGTGTGTGTGTGTGTGTGTGTGATGAAATCAGAGAGGCTCACAGAGAGTTGCTCCTATCCCCAGAGATCTGCTTCCCTCAGTGCAGAGCCCAGAGGACAGAGCCCAGAGGACAGAGCCCAGAGGACAGTACTCTGGGACAAACAGATGCATTGATGAAAGACTAAGAGATCCCCTCCCTCCCTCCCTCCCTCCCTCCCTCCCTCCCTCCCTCCCTCCCTCCCTCCCTCCCTCCCTCCCTCCCTCCCTCCCTCCCTCCCTCCCTCCCTCCCTCCCTCCCTCCACCAGCCCACTCTGCCTCCACCCTTCTCCCTCATCCACCACCCTCCCTTCTCTGTGTCTCTCTATCTCTCCCTCCTCCTCTCACCCCTCCCTCCCCCCCTCCTGTCTTTATCTGTGTTCTTATCCTGAGCCCAGTGGCTCTTCATTGCTCTCTGGTTACCTGCCTGTCTGATTAGACGTGGAAAACCACCGGATGAAGTCTCTGTCCAATCCTTTGGTTAATTGAATGAGTAGTATGGGTCACATCACCGTGTGTGTGTGTGTGTGTGTGTGTACTCAACGTACTTTATCTATATCATATCCTGAGTCTCTGAGATAACTCTGCTGTCTTTCTCTCTCCTCACTCTGGTTCTTTCTGCTCCCTGTACTTTGCCCTGTGGTCTTTATCCCATATTTCGTACCCTGACCACATCAGGCGGTGTCACCTCATTTCCCTTCTGTCAGGGGAGAGTGTGTTGACCCCCCAGATCATTGTGAACTGTATGAGCAGGTGGTTGCCATGGCTGCATGTTAAACCTAGCTCATGATCTTATCTGTAAACTTCTCTGAGCCTGACCTAATGAGGTTTGGAATAACTAGACGGCAATTTAATCTATTACCTAACAACCTTTTACCAACCATAGCAAGTTTATGGATTTAATGTTAACTAAATGTAAGATACCATAAGTGTTATTATAGTGAATATGTAAAATACAGTCAGCAAATATGAAATGTACTCTTTCAACTGTACTGTCCGTGTGTTCATCCTGAACAAGTGAGATCAGAAGAGACAGAACTGTTGGTGATGTGACCTCGGTGACACACTGCATTTCTAACACACTGTCTGACTGTCTGACAGGTCACACCCTCCAGCCCTCACACCCTCCACACCCTCCAGCCCTCCACCCTCCAGCCCTCCACCCCGCCAGCCCTCACACTCCTCCATGCCCTCCGACTCCGTGTCCCTCCAGCCCTCCAGCCCTCACACCCTCCAGCCCTCCAGCCCTCCAGCTCTCCAGCCCTCCAGCCCTCACACCCTCCAGCCCTCCAGCTCTCCAGCCCTCCAGCCCTCCAGCCCTCCAGCCCTCACACCCTCCAGCCCTCCAGCCCTCCAGCCCTCCAGCCCTCCAGCCCTCCAGCCCTCCAGCCCTCCAGCTCTCCAGCCCTCCAGCCTTCCAGCCCTCCAGCCCTCCAGCCCTCACACCCTCCAGCCCTCCAGCCCTCCAGCCCTCCAGCCCTCCAGCCCTCACACCCTCCAGCCCTCCAGCCCTCCAGCTCTCCAGCCCTCCAGCCCTCACACCCTCCAGCCCTCCAGCTCTCCAGCCCTCCAGCCCTCCAGCCCTCACACCCTCCAGCCCTCCAGCTCTCCAGCCCTCCAGCTCTCCAGCCCTCCAGCTCTCCAGCCCTCCAGCCCTCACACCCTCCAGCCCTCACACCCTCCAGCCCTCCAGCTCTCCAGCCCTCCAGCCCTCCAGCCCTCCAGCCCTCACACCCTCCAGCCCTCCAGCCCTCCAGCCCTCCAGCCCTCACACCCTCCAGCCCTCCAGCTCTCCAGCCCTCCAGCCCTCCAGCCCTCCAGCCCTCCAGCCCTCCAGCCCTCCAGCCCTCCAGCTCTCCAGCCTTCCAGCCTTCCAGCCTTCCAGCCCTCACACCCTCCAGCCCTCACACCCTCCAGCCCTCACACCCTCCAGCCCTCCAGCTCTCCAGCCCTCCAGCCCTCCAGCCCTCCAGCTCTCCAGCCTTCCAGCCTTCCAGCCCTCACACCCTCCAGCCCTCACACCCTCCAGCCCTCCAGCTCTCCAGCCCTCCAGCCCTCCAGCCCTCACACCCTCCAGCCCTCCAGCCCTCCAGCCCTCCAGCCCTCCAGCCCTCACACCCTCCAGCCCTCCAGCCCTCCAGCCCTCACACCCTCCAGCCCTCACACCCTCCAGCTCTCCAGCCCTCCAGCCCTCACACCCTCCAGCCCTCCAGCTCTCCAGCCCTCCAGCCCTCCAGCCCTCCAGCCCTCCAGCCCTCCAGCCCTCCAGCTCTCCAGCCCTCCAGCCTTCCAGCCCTCCAGCCCTCCAGCCCTCACACCCTCCAGCCCTCCAGCCCTCCAGCCCTCCAGCCCTCCAGCCCTCACACCCTCCAGCCCTCCAGCCCTCCAGCTCTCCAGCCCTCCAGCCCTCACACCCTCCAGCCCTCCAGCTCTCCAGCCCTCCAGCCCTCACACCCTCCAGCCCTCCAGCTCTCCAGCCCTCCAGCTCTCCAGCCCTCCAGCTCTCCAGCCCTCCAGCCCTCACACCCTCCAGCCCTCACACCCTCCAGCCCTCACACCCTCCAGCCCTCCAGCTCTCCAGCCCTCCAGCCCTCCAGCCCTCCAGCCCTCACACCCTCCAGCCCTCCAGCCCTCCAGCCCTCCAGCCCTCACACCCTCCAGCCCTCCAGCTCTCCAGCCCTCCAGCCCTCCAGCCCTCCAGCCCTCCAGCCCTCCAGCCCTCCAGCTCTCCAGCCTTCCAGCCTTCCAGCCTTCCAGCCCTCACACCCTCCAGCCCTCACACCCTCCAGCCCTCACACCCTCCAGCCCTCCAGCTCTCCAGCCCTCCAGCCCTCCAGCCCTCCAGCTCTCCAGCCTTCCAGCCTTCCAGCCCTCACACCCTCCAGCCCTCACACCCTCCAGCCCTCCAGCTCTCCAGCCCTCCAGCCCTCCAGCCCTCACACCCTCCAGCCCTCCAGCCCTCCAGCCCTCCAGCCCTCCAGCCCTCACACCCTCCAGCCCTCCAGCCCTCCAGCCCTCACACCCTCCAGCCCTCACACCCTCCAGCTCTCCAGCCCTCCAGCCCTCCAGCCCTCCAGCCCTCCAGCCCTCCAGCACTCAACACCCTGGCTGCACTATCTGCAAGCTAACAAGGGTTCACGTCTAGTCATTCACAGATGCTCTTATCCAGAGCAACTTCCAGCCAGTACAGGGACCCCACCCCCCCCCGAGGTTAGTAGGGTGAAGTGCCTTGCCCAAGGACACAAGCCTGATTCCCTAACCGCTCAGCCACCTGCCTCCCTTGATAACAACACTGTGATGTGTCTTTACCCCACAGACATTAGGAGCTCTGGGGCAGCTCTGCTGTTTTCCCTGCCCCTCCCCCCCTCCCCCCCCCCCCCCCTCCTGTTGTCATGGTGTACTGAGCAACAGAGAGGCTGGGACTGGAGGACCAAAGACACCAGCAGGAGCATCAGGTCAGCTGACAGAAGCAAACAGACCTGGAGCCATTAAGCTGCTTGTAGACCTGAACCTGTCTGTCATCAATCAGCCCCCTGACTCTTACACAAAGTCCTAAGTGGGCTGTTTCTGTCAGGAATATACATGATGAAGCAAACAACAGGACTGCTCATGTTTCGGGGGGGGGGGGGGGGCAGGAACATGAAACTAAACAATGTTAGTGGCGATGAGGGCTAGTAGTGGGCTAGTAGTGGGCTAGTAGTGGACTAGTGGTGGGCTAGTGGTGGACTAGTAGTGGGCTAGTGGTGGGCTAGTGGTGGGCTAGTGGTGAGCTAGTGGTGGGCTAGTGGTGGACTAGTGGTGGGCTAGTGGTGGACTAGTAGTGGGCTAGTGGTGGGCTAGTGGTGGGCTTGTAGTGGGCTAGTAGTGGGCTAGTAGTGGGCTAGTGGTGGACTAGTGGTGAGCTAGTGGTGGGCTAGTGGTGAGCTAGTGGTGGGCTAGTGGTGGACTAGTGGTGGGCTAGTGGTGGACTAGTGGTGGGCTAGTGGTGGGCTAGTGGTGGGCTAGTGGTGGGCTAGTGGTGGACTAGTGGTGAGCTAGTGGTGGGCTAGTGGTGAGCTAGTGGTGGGCTAGTGGTGGACTAGTGGTGGGCTAGTAGTGGGCTAGTGGTGGACTAGTAGTGGGCTAGTGGTGGGCTAGTGGTGGGCTTGGTATTCTCTTGCCTTGCTGCTGGCTGCAGACACTGTGTGTCTGTACTCAGCAGGAGCTGTGTTCATGTGGGCACCTTTGATCAGGCACACTGTTAAGGATAATGACATCAAAACACAGATGTGTCACACCGACAGTACCTAACGTTCCCCACAACGCCGGTGTACTCCTACACACTCGTGTCAACAGCAAGAAGAATAGACTAACCAGAAGAAACCAGCAAGATGTTAAAGCCACTTAAACACACTGAGTAGGTGGAGGGAGAGGGAGAGGGAGGGGAGGGCAGGGAGAGGAGGGGGGAGGGGAGGGAGGCGAGGGGAGGGGGGTTCGTAGTGAAAGACTCTCAGTGCATTATGTTCCTTCCATCGCTGCGGTGTGCCATGTGCTTCTTTTCAACGGCCCTGTCGCAAGGTCTCAGAATGAACCCCGTGCGATGACGAAGTTGACAGACGCCCATTTATGTAGATCCGAGCAGCGTCTGAGGCGTGGGCGAAGGCTGCGTCACGTCCTCGATGACTCAGGAAGCTGATTACTGCTACGACCACACAATCCTGATTCTGAATCAAAGATGGCGTTAATAAACAGGCTCGAATGCCCAGGTTGTTTTGCTTTGTAATTGAAGCAGCATGGATGATGCTGTCGGAAATGTTTACACTGCCTTTCAGTGGCATTCTATGTTCCATTGACGATTTTCTCACCAAAGTGAGTTATTTTAAAGCTAGCGAACCATGAAATTTCATGCATTCATTTAGGCATCCGGTAAAGCTTAGAGCCACAGCCATCCAGGGTTAAGGTTAGAGATAGTGACAGGGTTATGGACAGCATGCTGATCCATCTGAACTCTTCTGGCAGGTTCATCTTGTACCCCAGCCTGTCTGTCGTGTTTGGATCCTGCCCTCCTGAAATAAAGCATCCAGGATCGTGGCTGCACACGAAAGAAGGTGACAGAAGGGGGGTGGTTGCCAGGTTTCTGTCACCGCCAAGCTCACTCCCTCAAACTATTCCATCCTCTCCACAGCTGTTGGGGTTTTTTGGACCGGCCCTCCGCTCTGTTCACCCTCTGACCAATGGGCGACCCTCCGCACCCCCATCCCCACACACCCACACACACCCACTCACACCCCCCACACCCACTCACCCCCCACACAGGTAATCCCCATCTCTGTTTGCCTGCTGCTCTGCCTTATCCAGACTGTTGCTTGATTGTCATGATTGACAATGTCTTTGTGTGAGTTTGATCAAAACAAAATGACAAACAGAAAGGAACGTGTGTTTCACTGTTCTTGTCTAGTCCTCTCTCTCTCTCTCTCTCTCTTTCTCTCTCTCTCTCTCTCTCTCTCTCTCTCTCTCTCTCTCTCTCTCTCTCTCTCTCTCTCTCTCTCGCTCTATTTGTGGTCCAGATAGAAATCAGTCATGCTTGTGTGTCAGTGGTCTAATCCTGCTTTAGGATGGTCATTCCCTACACCAAAGAAAACACACTATATCTTACATATCGGCTACACAAATTAGTACGTCCTGTGATGGGTGGAGCCCTATTGCAACCAGAGAGCTCCTTTCAAATTTCCCCAGGTATGTAAAGTAACATTCCACCACATGTTGCAGAGCGAGCTGTGTAACACACACCCCTGTTGTGACTCTTTGGCGGTCTAAATATGTGGCCTTGTCACATGTTTACATCTTTGAAATGACACGACAACACGGGTCAGGATGCACGCATGCTGAGAGAGAAGCTGCTGTGGATCTGTGGGGAAAGGTCATCTGAAGAGAAACATCTGGAGAATCTCTCCCTCTGACATCCATCCGCCAGCCTGCCAGCCTGCCAGTCAGAAGGCCAGCGTCCAGAGAGGCGGGGGCCTGCCAAAGACCCCCTCCCACGGCTGGGCCAATCGGACGTTCTCTGTGTTTCAGAGGTGATCCATCCATCGTGGAGAGGTGGGGGCTTTGGGGGGGGGGGGGAGGGAGCCAGGAGCATTGCGCTCAGAGAAACACGTCGACACGTCGACCCTCCCTGCGACCCTCCGGAGGAAGCTCTCTGCATCGGCTGAGACTCAGCTGTCAAAAGGCTGGGCGAACATCGTCACAAGACACCTCACAGATCCCGTTTATCATGGGAACACTGAGCTGTCATAACACACGCCCAGCCGCAGGAAGTGTCCTGTGTCAGGCAGGGACGGCGGGAAACTAAGTGATACCAGGAAATCCCGGCGAATGCGAAGATGGGCCCAGAGCACCTGGTCCTCTCAGCCACATGGAAAGTCTGACTGGTCGATGGCCCTCTGGAACCATCTAATGTGTTGGAATGTAGTGAGTCACTGTGGGACTCTAATGTGCCACCCAGTGCCTTCACCTCCACCAGGAGGACCGTATCTATAGCACACACTACACCCTGCATGTAGGAAACTTTCATGGGTCGTGATTCCGCTGATGTTGCCTCCTCCCAGAGTGGAAGAGGGATTCAGACACGTTATGTAAACTTTCCCTTTTCATTAAGGAGAGCTTGATCCTTGTTTTCTGAACGTGCTTTGATGGCAACATTGACCGACGACTGGACAATTACGCACCCGTGACAACGCGTGGTTTTTTGGATGGAAAAAAGGCCTGGTGGATTGTTGAAAACATTCCTAGCATGCTTCTTGTCATTCTGTCCTGACCAGCAGCCGTCCTCCCCCTCTGTTCTCTGACACCAGCTGTGCAGCGTCCCTTTCAGTGCTGCTGCTGGGACAGGACTGGGATTACATGACATACAGTCCATTCAGTTCAGCTGCAGCAACACCAGAGAGGTGACATGCAGGTGACGGCTGTTTCATCTCATGTAGAGAGAGCTCACTGTGGTGTTTCGTCTAATCTAAAGGAAGCTCACTGTGGTGTTTCGTCTAATCTAAAGGAAGCTCACTTTGTGGTGTTTCGTCGAATCTAAAGGAAGCTCACTTTGTGGTGTTTCGTCTAATCTAAAGGAAGCTCACTTTGTGGTGTTTCGTCTAATCTAAAGGAAGCTCACTTTGTGGTGTTTCGTCTAATCTAAAGGAAGCTCACTTTGTGGTGTTTCGTCTAATCTAAAGGAAGATCACTTTGTGGTGTTTCGTCTAATCTAAAGGAAGCTCACTTTGTGGTGTTTCGTCTAATCTAAAGGAAGCTCACTTTGTGGTATTTCGTCTAATCTAAAGGAAGCTCACTTTGTGGTGTTTCGTCTAATCTAAAGGAAGCTCACTTTGTGGTGTTTCGTCTAATCTAAAGGAAGCTCACTTTGTGGTGTTTCGTCTAATCTAAAGGAAGCTCACTTTGTGGTGTTTCGTCTAATGTAAAGGGAGTCCAAACTGCTGTGTTTCAGGTCAAAGAAACAATAAGATCGTTATGTAAAAACACATAAACAGACATTGCTGTCAATTAAGCCTTCAGAATGTGATCCTGAATGAGACAGGAAGTCTCGTAAAGACCACCCTCTCTTTGTGGTCAGCAGTCGTAAAATGACCGGTCATTTCCAACACAGTTATGGCAGTCATGACATATAGCAGTGCAGTATGTGTGGCACGCATGTTGTACAACATCCGTGTGGCTTCACTGAGCTATATGATTTATTTGTGTGTAGTAACAGGTGTCTCTGGCTTTCATGTATTTGAATAAAAAAACATAAAATTAAGCATATTTATCAAACAATCATCCTCAACCCAACAACACTGTGACGAACAGTGTTGTTTAAAGTATCCTTCCTGTCATCTGTCTTACCACATCTCTCTAACTTCTTTCAACCATCCTCCGTTTTAGCCAATATTCTGTTGACACAGAGTCCCTGTGTTCAAACTGCACCCAGTTCCTCTGTAGAAATGAGTTCCATCGACACATTTTCTGCAAGGCTGTAACACATTGAACAAGGAGGACAGTTAGACTGGGCCTCGTGCTTAGTGACGCTACCTCACCATTAAAGATAATAACCTCAAATGATCCCAAAAGCAGCCCATTACACACCATTGTACCCATGGCCATTTCCATGTGAATAACCCATACATAATAATGGACTTTGGCTTCCAATTTTCAAAAGGTTACTTCAGCAGTCAAGCTTGTAGTTACAGTATGTTGGGATCTAAAAAAAGCCTAAGTGAGGGCGAAACTGAATTAACCAAAGGATCTTGAGATGTAATGATGATGATAATGAGGAGACATGCTTCCTAATTGGCTGTTATTGTTTACAGTTGTCATTGGGGGGGAGGGGGAGGGGGGTCTATATACAGACCACCAGGCTCGAGCTTGAGACAACGGCTCATCTGAGGTGTTGCCGTGGCGTTGTGGTGTTCTGCATGTGACCGTGGTAACGGCTTTGGCGCTTCCTTTTTTGGTCGTGTGTCCTGGCTGTTTTGCGATGCTGGAGGGAAGGTTGGTTCGGATGATGAAGGTGATGAAGATGTCTAATCTAAGCTTCCATTACTTAGCATGAGGAGGGCAGAAGGGGGCGGGGATATTGTGTCACTTCCTGGAACCTTCCTCTGTCATTAGGCTAACAGTGGATTTCTGGAAGGAAGAAGAGCTTTGCAGACCAGACAGGAAATTTGGCTTCATTTTGTTCCTTTGCCTTCATCCCTGTGGAGGAGAGCAGTCTCATCCAAGACCAGGAGCTGGTTCAGCTCTTCTGCTGGGCTTCAGGTTGCTATCCAGCTCCTCTGGATACAAACTCCCTGTTTAACCCCCATCAAGCCAGGGTGATTTAGCTGACCCAAAAACAGAGATGACAAATTTAGATGCGTTTCATTCATCATTGAGTTGTACTTTTGCCTTATCAGGCAAAAAAAAAGTTGCCTTACAAACGTCAAATTCTTTAGCCTTTAGAAGAGGTGATTCAATTTGTTTCCAAACGACCATTTTTCAACTTTTTATTAGATGTGGGAAATATTTGGAACTTTTTTGTTTTGTGAAGTTTAGCTACTGTTAGCAGCCTAGGGCAGGTTTCCAGTAGCAGATGGAGACACAAGACTCGTCTTTAGGGAAAACAATTCAGCTGGTCAACCATGCTTGAGACTTAATAAGAACAAATTGAGCAGGACCGTTAATTATTTAAGATATGATGTAATCGCATCCGATTTCTTTGGCCCATTTCAAGTGGATAGGTGCACATGACCCACACTGTTGTGTAATAAATAAATACATATTACATGCTACTTTTTAAATTCAAATTATTCAAAGACTTTTTTTAATTTCAGCAGTTACAAGTAATACAAGTTATTTGACATGACTTTAACTGTTACAGTACATGATCCGGACTGTGAGACTGTTTGCAGTTCTTTCCAACTACTTGTAAAGTTCTACTGTAAATGACATCTGTTCAGATGGTATCTTTCAGAAAGCTCTCAGGAATCTGATCATCAGGAATCTGATCATCAGGAATCTGATCATCTGTCTCGTTATATTCTGGGACTCTCAGTCCTGGACAGCTGGATAACTCCACCTTGTTACAGGGAGGAAAGAGCTGAGAAAGAAACCAGCAGGATCCTAAACGCCCTTCCTTGTGTTCATTGTGTTCAATTAATTATTAATTATAATTAATTATAATATAATAATTATAATATAATATTATAATAATATAATATTGACTGATATTGATTGAAACAAATATTGATTCATATTTTTTTCCTTTTTGTGTTGAGCTGATTGAGTCTTGTGTCTTGTCCTGTGTTGACATGATGAGCATGACAGTGGAAGGTTCTGGAAGGACATCAAAGTAGAGGCAGTATTATTATTGGCAAAGCTTCAAAGTCAGGATAGAGCTGCAGCAGACAGTCTCTTCTAGTCCTCTGGATGATCAGGCCTCATCTGCACCTCTCTGCTCTCATCTGAAGGGAAAAGAACATGGTCCCTCGGAGGAATTAGCTTGAGACGGACATTTGGGATCAGGATTAAATAATAATAAGAAGAAGAACATATATTCAAACTGATTCATGGTTCGTACGGTTTAAAAAGAGAATCAGAATTGTTTTTATTCGTCATGTAAATGTGCACATAAGTAAAGTCTCAGATCCAGAGGAGAACTGGGCTGTTTGAAAGTTCCCAGTAAGACAGAAGGTGTTTTTCACCGCTGTTCCTGTCATAGTTTACAGAGACTGGTGTTATCGCTGCACAATTTGAGCTGTGCTTTGTTATCCCACTCATAACTTTGGGACGTTTTACTGCAAGAAATCAGCTGCAGAGCAGCGTGCAACACACTGAGTGTGGAATAAAACAAATAATAACATGAAAAGTTGTTAAAAAAAACAAAAACAAAAAACATAAATGTAACGTTTAAACCTAAGCATAGAAAGTTATTCCAATGTTTTCTTTCGCAAGTTTATATTCAGTCAGACACAACCTTTTAATTGTTTTCATAAACAAAGACGTACGCCGTATCACAATAGTGTCAGAGTGTAGTTCACCTACGGCGCTTAACAATGTAACCACTAGTCTTCCTTTCAAACAGGAAGTAGCCTCAATGTGCCTTTCCTGGTCACCACTTTTCAATTAATAATTCAATAAATAAACTGAATATTAAACGGTGTGACCGGATAAGGTGGATGCCTTAGTCAGTTGTTTTTTCCCGCCCAAACCCCCCCATCCGGTTCTTTCCGGGGGTTGATGGTACCAGATGATTCCCTCTGTTTCGTTGGAGGCTTTACTGTACTGTTCTGGAACCTCTTAGCTGCTGATTTATAAAGACAACCTAAAGTTGTGGTTGCATGAGGACAGAAGACTCACAGTCGCTTACGATACGTCAGCAAAACACCTTCTCTTTGTGTGCTGGGGACTTGGGACTGTATATTTTAAGTCATGATTTAGGTAAGAAATGAATTCAAGCATAATGCACTAAAAGTAAAGGAGAAAGTAATGCAATTTGAGCCGTCGGAGGAATAGAGGATCGTATTCAGAGCTGCGAGTTATTTCCAGAAGTTGATATTAGCGTCAGTCTTCTCCTAACTGTAAACTGAGGAATTTTCCATTGAGCTGAGTTCAAGTCAAGTTTTTCTCCAACTTCTCAATCTTCTTGAAAACAGAAGTGGAGAGTTGATGGGACTGGAAGCGGAAGACCATTGTCACCTTCATCCTCAAAAAAAAAACTTGTTCCACATCCTCCCCCCCCCAATCTGTTTTCACTCAACATGACACAGCGGGTGAATTACACGGTTAATAGATGTTGTTGGAATTCATTGCTCTTTTTCACAATGACACAAATGTGTTTGTCTGGGAGATGTAGTCTTTAGGACAGATTGAAGAGATTAAACTGCAACTTGTGACACAGGAACCCAAACAACAGGAGGACAGTAACAGACAGGGCAGGAGATAGATGATCTGTTCTCTATGTGTCTGAAGAGCAGAAGGGGGGGAAAAATGAGAAATGTCGGTTGTAATCCCTCCTGTTTTAAGACAAGGAAGGCTGCTTTCTGTCACAGGCTGAGCCACGACTACAGACGGAAGGTCTCTGACGCACAAGAGCAGGGGACACAAAACATGCTGGCTTGGAACCGCAGGGCTAGACCTGGTTCTCTCCTCTGCAGGGCTAGACCAGGTTCTCTCCTCAACAGGGCTAGGCTAGGTTCTCTCCTCAGCAGGGCCAGGCTAGGTTCTCTCCTCAGCAGGGCTAGGCTAGGTTCTCTCCTCAGCAGGGCTAGGCTAGGTTCTCTCCTCAGCAGGGCCAGGCTAGGTTCTCTCCTCAGCAGGGCTAGGCTAGGTTCTCTCCTCAGCAGGGCTAGGCTAGGTTCTCTCCTCAGCAGGGCTAGGTTCTCTCCTCAGCAGGGCCAGGCTAGGTTCTCTCCTCAGCAGGGCTAGGCTAGGTTCTCTCCTCAGCAGGGCTAGGTTCTATCCTCAGCAGGGCTAGGTTCTCTCCTCAGCAGGGCTGGGCTAGGTTCTCTCCTCAGCAGGGCCAGGCTAGGTTCTCTCCTCAGCAGGGCTAGGCTAGGTTCTCTCCTCAGCAGGGCTAGGCTAGGTTCTCTCCTCAGCAGGGCCAGGCTAGGTTCTCTCCTCAGCAGGGCCAGGCTAGGTTCTCTCCTCAGCAGGGCTAGGTTCTCTCCTCAGCAGGGCTAGGTTCTCTCCTCAGCAGGGCTAGGTTCTCTCCTCAGCAGGGCTAGACCAGGTTCTCTCCTCAGCAGGGTTAGGCTAGGTTCTCTCCTTAGCAGGGCTAGGCTAGGTTGAGGCTAGACTGTGAGGCTAGGCCAGGTTCCCTTGTTGTCAGTGTTTGGTTTGTTGGGGTCAGTAAGTCTTTCTCATAAATCTGTCACTAACATAGTGGCAGGGTCTGTAACAAGCAGAAGCTTATCCAATCAGCAGGAGGAAATCACCTCTCCTATTGAGTTATATAAGTGAATTCATATTTGTATATGTTTAGTTGGGTAACGATAACAACTGCATTTGATCATTCATTGAGGTTTTATTGAAAAAAGAACAATATAATATACAATAATAACAATAATATTATTAATATAAAATCTGTACATTCCATTGTTTTGCAGTACAAGTGGAAGACTCTGATACAGAATGACTGCAGGGAGGGGGGGGGGTCTATTTACAAAAGAAGAACCTTGAAAGCTTAAAAGGATTTCCATCATTGTGTAAAGACAGAAAATAGATCGTTTTACCATGATGCAAATTTGTGATAAACAAGGTTACAGTACTTTTGGTTTTAGACTTTGCTTTCCAAAGGTTGATAACCAAGTACAGCAACACCTTTGAAATGATTTTTTTTTCTTTTAAATAATGTTGATAACAAGGATGACAACTTATGCTGTGGATATTGTGTATACATGCATGAACAACAAAGACAGTGAAATGTTGTGGAAATGGAGAGATGTGTAGTTTATTGTCTCCCGATTTAAAGAGCTTTGGAGAAAGGTGCTCATTGGCAGGTTTCTAATGACCTGCGTTGTCGTCATGGTGATCTAAGCATTTAGAATGGATGACTGTTGTAACACTGTTCATTTGAGATGAAGGATTATAATGTTTTGATTGGATGGTGAACAGGTCTTGAATTACCAATGTCCTGACGAGGCTTGCAAGTTAAATTATCTTAAGAGAGCAAAGAGAGTCTTATTGCAAGACCTGCAAATCCATCCAAATGATTGTTTAGGAGAGTTGATAAGCATATTGACCTCATAACTTATCATAACTGTGTCATTGTTTGACTGACGTTAGACGTTGTGTGTTCCTATTGACGATGACAAAGACTTTGTGTTGAGGGGCTCAAATAATA
The DNA here is from genome assembly GCA_030340665.1 of Neosalanx taihuensis. Classification (NCBI taxonomy): domain Eukaryota; kingdom Metazoa; phylum Chordata; class Actinopteri; order Osmeriformes; family Salangidae; genus Neosalanx; species Neosalanx taihuensis. Next base: position 1,369,917 of record CM059303.1, read on the forward strand.
ACATGTGAACAACTACTTGAAGAACATTCTTTTTACTTAGAAATTATTAACGCATATCAGTCTTACAAGTTGGGGGGGGGGAAACACTTTTTAAACTATTATAATAATACTCTTTGGCTTTTGTTGTCAAACCCTATAAAATGCAACAGCATAGCAGCACTTTTAAGAACATTCATATGCTCGTTTTCAGCCCACCACCCATCCATTTTGTGGGCTTCAGTTCCTCTCTGTTTAGTTTCTATACTGATTCGTCCATCCTGCTCAATTCCTTCATGTAAACACTCACCATTTTCCATCCATTTGACCAGCAACTATTCTATGGGATGAGATACGAGCCAGAAAATGATCTCTGTTTTATGAAACATTGTAGCTCGCGTGATCCGGAATAAAATAGTTCCAATACATTATTACAACAACAACCACAAAAATCTTCTGTCCTTTTAGCCCTCTGCTGCGTGTAATGTCTGTCGAGAGACCAGCTCGTAATCGTCCATGCAGTGTACCATATCTGCCTCAGATACATATCGATAAATCAAGCAGAGCAAACAGCCTTAGACAACCACACTCATACGACAAAAGTAAAACAAAAAAAAAATGTGTTTGGTTACTTTGATAAAGAACCAGTCATTCCTTGTATAAGTACTATTTCAGGTCGGACAATTTCGTTTGTTACTTAGAGGGATTCCATGGATGAAAACATCCACTAACTTTATAAGGACCTTTTTACGAACGTACACCCAATCAATGTGCAAATTAGCTAAGTGGGTCTGGTTTAGAGCAAAACTAGTTCTCAACGAGCATCTTTGCATATTTACCCATGTTTCCCTAGAAAGCAGAGATCTAACACCATGCAACATTGGAGAAAGTTCTGTTGAAGCAGAGAAAAAAAACCCTTCTTAACAAAACGTCATGTACATCGTTAACTGGGCCAATCAACAATCACATCCCTGACATTTTCAAGTCAACTAAACCCCCCCCCCCCCCTTTCCTAATGTGACATGGTACACTCCGGACAACAGACACAAAAGACATCTTGTGTGGGAGCCTTTCCTCCTAAGCACACACTACTTACAGCATGCGAAGGTGTTGTCAAACAGAGAGCATCCCCCCCCCCCACCAGTCCTATCCTTTCCCACAGCAGTACCATCAGCATGAACCTGTCTTCCACCTCAAGGCCCAGCTCATCTCAATGTGCCTTTTAAAGCAGGAGGCTGTTAAAGAGGATCTCGAAAACAAGACGTCTCCAACAGTCATATTTCAGATTCTCGCCTCAGAGGACGCAACTCTAACGGCACGGTGGCCTGGCTGTGGTGGTCAGTGTCCGAAACATTGTCCGTCTGGGTTCCGTCCGGGCCAACGCTGCCCCCGTTCCCCTCGTCCGTGTCCTCCTTGCTCGCGAGCGCCACCTCGTTCTCGTAACAGAAGGAGTTAGAGTTGGACAGGATGTATTTTTTCTCCGCCAGGTCTCTGGCGCAGCACAGGGGGGTGCTCGGCACCTCGTATGTCTTATGAAAGCGGGAGTAGTCCACCTTATAGTAGCTCTTCTCCTCGAAGAGCACCGGCTCGAAGCGGTGGCCCCAGAGGATCTCAGAGGCCAGGTAGGAGCTCCGGCACTGGGTGGTCATGGCCGTGGCTTCCACCATGCCCTCCAGGATCACCACGATCTCAAAATCGGACGTCTCCAGCTCCTGCTTGCTCATGTCGTAGAAGGGGCTGTCCTCGTCGATCTCGTGGACGATGGTGATGGGGGACACGAGGAAGATGCGGTCGACCCCGCTGTCGAAGCCCACGTCGATGTCCATCTGGTCCAGGGGGATGAACTCCCCCTCAGCCGTGGTGCGGGACTTGAGGAGCTGGGCCCTGACGTGGGCCTCCACCAGGTGGCTCTTCCTCAGGTTCCCAACGCGCCACATCAAACACAGCTTGTTATCTCTCATGGCCACCGTAGCGTTGTGACTAAACACCAGGGTCTCGTTCCTCTTCTTGGGCTTGGCCATCTTGGCCATGACGGCGCCGATGATGAAGGCGTCGATGATGCAGCCCACAATGCTCTGGAAGACGACCATGAAGACGGCCATGGGACACTCATCCGTCACGTATCTGTAGCCGTAGCCGATCGTCGTCTGCGTCTCGATGGAGAAGAGGAAAGCTGCCGTGAAGCTGCTGACGTTGGAGACGCACTTCTGGCTGCTGTTTTCTAAATCCCCGTGAAAGATGGCGACTAGCCAGAAGACGCAGCCGAAAAACAGCCACGACAGGAGGAAGGCCAGGCAGAAAATGATAAACATCCACCTCCAGCGGATGTCCACGCAGGTGGTGAAGAGATCGGCCAGGTAACGCTGGCCTTTCTCGCTAACGTTGATGAAGTGCACGTTGCAGTGACCATCCTTCTTGACGAAGCGGCTCTGGGTCTGGCGTCGAGTGTGCACCTTGCCCTTGCCGTTCCCGTAGCCATTGGGTACCGCCATGGTGGCTAGCTTCATTCCGTCCTCCTCTGATGACACAATGCTGTAGCGGTCGGCACGCACACTTCCCATCACCTCTGTCTGGGAAGGCTGGGCTGCTTCTGCTCTGGAAAACAGTCTGAGTTTCTGGAAGAAGCGTTGGAGAAACAGTTTTGAAACGCTTGCGGGGGGTCGACTCAAGCAGGAAATGGTGTTTCGGAGGAAGGGTGGGCGGAGGAGGATCCTCTTGGGTCGTCCCTTGGTGACCTGACTCAGGAACCAAGAAGACTGGTCTACTGAGCTGAGGATGAGCTGGTCAATCCTCTCTCATTGGATAGGAGGACCTCATCAATGATATATGCTGGGGAGAAGATGGCAGAGAGAAAGTTCTGTTAGACAATGTAGCTATCATGAACTTTAGCCATATACTGAGTCCTTTTGTAGCTTGTAAAAACCTGTTTCTTCATCCAAACGTTGGATGATTGTAAATGGTTACTCATCATGTATTTCTCTGCAGTGTGTGTAGATTGAGTACCAGCATGTTGGACTCTATAGGCAAGGGCAAGTAAAAGGCCTGAATTCTCATGCCAACAATATTTCATTTATGAAAAAAAAGCCGTGCAATTAAACTCTACTTTGACCTTTCACCTCTCGTTGAGAGGGAGCGCAGGGTAATTTGAGCAGGGTCCCGTTGATTGTCATTTTACAAAGCAAACCTTGTTTTGTTTGGCAGTAGGATGTTGACAAGATAATTTCTTGTTGGATTGTGGGTCACAGCTTGTCTATGAGATCCCATGGAACTTTTGTTTCTGACTTTTATTCCGTTTATTATTTTCAACCTTTGTTGCAGCAACAAAAAAATCGCAACTATAAAGAGATTATCGAAGAAACGCAATAACAGGTGTGTAATGATTGGACTCGATGAAACATGATGATAATACTTAGGCTGTCAGGTCAGTGTCACAACAATCTATTTGTCCCAGTGTCATGCGGCATGCATTATTCCTCCTGCCTTTCTGCTTGTGCAGTGGTGCATTACTAATGCTCATTGTCTACTGAGCTATTAACAAGGCCTGAATAATGCAATGTTTTGCTTGACTGTGTAAGTAAACATCTCAATCTACCTGGCTGATTCTTTGTTTACTTTAAACTAGGTGGCCGGATACTTTATTAAACTTCATGTTGTTTTGATTTTCATCCTATTAAATTGGTGGTCAGTGCTACTGTGATATGATCAGCTCCTTTCTACTGAGTTGTTATTTACTGGAGCTGAGCTCTGCTGAACACAGACCATGACAAGTACAAGCACAGCCCACACCTTTACACACACAAACAAACACACACACGCAAACACACACCCACACACAAGTCCTCTGCCACATTAGAAAGCTTAGTGACCTCAGCGTCTGCTTACAGCGTTCAAGCACTCAAACGCAAATGTAATGTATGGGAGTCAGGTGGCTGTGCGGTTAGGGAAGTGGACTAATAATTAGAACGTTGCCGGTTTGATTCTTGGGCATTCTTGGGCAAGGCACTTCACCCTACTTGCCTCAGGGGGGGGGGGGGAATGTCACTGTACTTGCTGTAAGTCACTCTGGATAAGAGCATCTGCTGAAAGAATACATGTAGATGTACAAGCTCAGGTCTTCTTGGGTGTCTGCACTTGAGAGCAGCATAGCTTGTTGACTCCCACAGAGTCCACCTAAGAGACATCTTCCCACTGCTGCATAACGTGAACATCCCAAGAGGACTGTGTGCCACTACTGACACACTGCTCATTAAAGCATGGCTGTTGTACGAGGTTCCAGATCTCGCTGTCCTGGCAACTAAGCTGTGCCAGCAATCAAAACCACACAGTCATTTGGTACCCAGCTTAGTGTTGACTAGAGTGGGAGTTACCTTAAGAAAAATGGATGGTTGCTCCTTGAAATACGTGTTAGAACAGTCCTCTCACTAAACATGTTTTACATGGAGGATTGATTCTGCAGTAAGGTTATTTCAATGCAGTCATTGATATTTATTTGAAGTTGGAGATATTTCTCTAGGTTGACCATGTGGTGGTATGGTATTGGAGATAGTATATTTACTTGAAGTGAGACATTAGGACTATACTACCCTATATCTGACAATTATGAATACTTAAAGAAATGTCAATTATCAATTAAGTTCATTTACTTATTTAGCAAATAGGTTATTAATGGAAGTTATTACATAAATACAACAGACTTTTTTTCACAACAATAATTAATTAAGTAAATTTTGTTTTAGGATCAAGTTAGAAGAAGAAATTAAGAGAAAGTGTTGCTTTGACTTTATTGACACAACAGAGTTTGTGGAAAATTTCAATATCCTAAATCACTTCCCCAAAGTTCACACGTCAAGAGTTAAGAAGTTAACATTAAATGACGACATTTAAAATGAGTCATTTCCCTCTAGAATAATATACAGTAAAATTTTAGTGCATAAAACACATAATATATCTAGTTTACTCGAAGTTTCTCTCGTCGTCTGGCTTGACTGGGAACATTACTGTTAAAAATATTTCATGATTTTTAAAGATTTCTAAAGGTTTAAATTATCAAGAGAAACGTTTTGCCATATTTAAAGCAGCAATGAAACACGCACCAAATGAACAGGTGCTGCTCAGACTCAGCTGCAACCTCTCTCTTTAAATGTTCACGATTTAAAAGTGCAAATGGTCAAAGTGCTTATTAAATGGCCTTTTATATTACCGTGTCACTTTATGCATTGTTTTATTATGACTCTGGTGTCCAAACAGTAACACAGGGATGTAAAGCAGTCATTTATCTGCAGGGTCGCATCTGTTTTTCAACATCATCCAGTGCCAAATAAACAAAGACTAACTTCTCTCCATGCATTAGGCTACACAAAGTCATTTTAAACAAGATTTCATTGTAACATATGCCACTATAGTTCTTGGTGTATGCTCCATTGTTAAAAGAATAAACTTTTTTTTATTTTAAAATGTTTAATTTACCTGTTTCTCATTTGTAGACCGGTAGTTGGTTAATATATTATATTCCAGAAGACAAGTCCTCCACTATCCCCTCGTTCTTAATCGTTTTCTGCTCGTTACTCGATGAAGGATTGATCTATTTTGTGTTTTATTTCAGCGAGAACTGATATTACCTCCTGTCACCAAATTGACCGGTCTTCATAATGTGCTTAGCAAATAGTTCCCCAATTTAAATAGTACACCGGGAGCCCCGCCCCCGACTCGCGTACCAGCCAATCAGGAAGAGGGAGAGAGCCAAACCAGCCAATCAGGAAGAGGGAGAGAGTCACGCTGTGATAAAGTCTGCTGATAAACCCCAGTGAAGACAAGCGCGAGGATCAGTTCAGGGACCTGCGCGTGGAACAGGCGAGTGTGTGCTCGTGCAGTATGAAGAACAGCACGCGCAAAAACACTGGAATAGTGCTCATTATAGCTGAAGAAATATTTTCTTTTAAGCTTAGTTGACGATTAAGTATAAATATATTTCTCAGTTTGCATTTGCAGCGTGACTGTTTCGACATCGCTTTGCAGCTCCGATGGAATCAACACTAAAAGTTATGTCATTGTTAGTATTTGAATGATAATCAAGGTTATGGCTGTGTTTGACTTTTCAGTAGTCGTGTAGTTGTAAATCACTAACTAAATTTTAAGATTTAATCTTCATTCGTCTGTAAACATACCAAGAACATCACATTTACATGTAGTCTTTTAGCAGATGTTCTTATCCAGAGCAACTTACAGCAAGTACAGGGACATCCCCCCCCCCCCCCCCCCCCAAAGCAAGTAGGGTGAAGTGCCTTGCCCAAGGACACAGCATCATGTTGGCACAGCCAGGGTTTGAACCAGGGACCTTCTCATTACCAGCCCTACACCTTCACCCCTCAGCCACCAGCCTCCCATATGACTCCCTAAGGTAAACACTGAACCAACACTGGTTTTAGAGGATCCTCTTATATGCCAAAGGAACAGTTCCAATCACGTGTCAGAATTAGAATTCTGATTCAGGCGACACATGATTCCTGATCAGAATCTACATTTTAACAGCGTATTTACTAATAAGGAGAACCTGTTGATTCACAACCACATCCTCCTCAGCCCTCCATTGAACCGAGAAACCTTTTATTTCCTACTTTTTTTCTCCTCCTATTTCAACAGCTCTAAAAATAGCAGCACGTATATTTAGCCCAAACAAGCGGCATGAGCTGGGCTGCCTGCAATCACCCTATATCTCCCCCCCAACCCCACCACCAACCCCATTTCAATCTGCTGGTCAGTGCTTCCACCGGCCACAAGGGGGCGACCTGGAGTCTCTGACAGGTTTGGTGTTCATTAACCCCCCATGCAGAGTGCTATGATGAGTCCACTAACTGCTGCCTCAGCAGTTAAATCACCAGCTGTGTCCTCGTTGGATTTCCGTTCCCGCTCTGTGTACGTACTGACAAAAAAAGAGTGATAGTTGGTGATGGCTGTCTCTACAGTCACTGCGTTACACGTGAAGTGGTCACATTTACGCCTTCTCCTTGCCATGTGACCCGTATCCAGCTCTGATGAGTTCAGAGAGAGAGAGAGACTTTGTTGTTTTAATGACAGTGATCCTCGCCGCGGATCAAAGACGCCGAGCGACAGGTGAGGTCAGTATGGAGTCTGTCTTAAGACACATCAAAGTTCCGCGGTCAGTCCAGATCTTTCTAGATCAACGCCAGGGTTGGCGAGGAAGACAGGCGTCTCCGTGGACGACCGGGACACCAGGAAGAGACATCCTAGAGCAGCAGGTGTTTCAACCCTAGACAGGGTTTGAACCTTGACCTCACCCTTCACCTTTACCTGAGGAGCACGGTTTGGGCCCTCCGTCCTTCTACTCTTCAAAGAAGCAAATCCTAAAATAATTATATATATAATAAAAATTGTGACTAGTTTTAGTGGTATTTTCGTACAATTAAATCCATTTATTGGGATTTATTCAAATGAGTTGTCTGGTAGTGTGTGGTGTTATCCAGACATGGAGGAATCGAACCATCAACCTTATGATTACTTGCCCGGTTCCCTAACCGCTCAGCCACCTGACTCCCTACTGTACTTACACAGGAGTGAAGGTTATTTCTCAACCAAGGATTAGGTGTAAGCGTTGATTATGAAAAGACCTGTGCATGTTTATTTGCTCAAATGAATAATTGAATCATGTAACATGAATCATTTGAAGACTAAAGCATCTGTAACATAGCCTTGCGTCTCTGTGCTTGACTCTGAGTCATGGACTGAACTCCAGGTTACACTCACAGACAGAATCCTGTAGAAGATTGAATTACAGTTAATGCTGTAACTCCCACCTCTGAATCATCAACTCAGCGAGTAATATTCAGGAGATTTTAATATGATAAAAAAAAAATGTTTAGCTCATCTTGTACAATAGAATACTTGAACATGCTAAAACCAACACAAAGAAAAGAGTCAGTAACAAACCATCGCTGTACAGTTTGGTTAGACTTAGCACACAAGACAAATGTACAAAAGGAATTTTTCATCATATCTCAATTTCGGGAAAGGTTTTTGAAATGTAATTTTGAACTGTTCAATTCAATTCCTTGACAGAAAGTCGATTTAATATGTAGAAGAACAGAATATCGACTTACTCTAATAGAATGCCAGGATTTCTACTGGTGTTAGTGTGAATTCAGTGTGAACGTTTCTATTGGAAAATGTCAATTGGTAGAGAGAACATGCATAGCCTAAGTATCTGAATGGTCAAGATGAGCAATATCTGGTGCAGGTTAAAAGAGAACCTATAAAGTGTCTTCAGTAACAGTAATAGTTGGGGTCAGTGTGTTGTGGTTCTGTTGCTCCTCATTGGCTGCTGTCCTGGAACAAACCATCTCAGCTTCAGTGACATTACCGTTCACATGTTCTACTGTCACAGTGGGGAGTTTCAAATGCTGATCCTGGAATTTGGACCTGCTGGACATGGGTGAGGGTCTGGGTGAGGGTCTGGGGGAGGGTCTGGGGGAGGGTCTGGGGGAGGGTCTGGGGGAGGGTCTGGGGGTGTGTAGTGGAGTTCCCCTCGGAGATGGCTTCAACAGTTTCTTTCGGTCATACTCCTCAGCGCTCATCTCTGGCACTAGAACCTTAGCAGTGTGATGGAACATGAAGTAATCCACCTTGTAGTACTTCCTGTTGACCAGCATCATGTCCTGGAACAGCTGACCCCAGTGGATTTCATCAGGCATGTAGGAGGTGCGGGTCTGATGCAGGATACCAGAGGAGTCGTCAGTGTAGGTGAAGGACATGACCAGCTCAAAGTCATCCTTTCGCAGGTCCTCCAGACTCATGCTGTACAAGGGGCTTCCAGCCTCCATCCTGTGGAACACAGTAGTGGGCGTGGTCAGGATCATCTCACTCTGATTGATCTTCAGGTCTCTGTATGTCATGTCCACCTTCCCTGTGGTGTGCATGGTGGTGCGGATGATCTGAGCGCGGGCGGTCCCTTCCACCACGTGGTGCCTGCGGAAGTCTCCGATTCGCCAGCACAGACACAGGTAGCCGTCCCGTAGGTTGATGACGGCGGTGTTGCTGAACCCAACTGTCTGGGCTCTCTTCCGGGCGGACGCCATCTTGGCGACGGCGATACCGATGACGAAGGTGTCGATGAAGCAGCTGATGACGTCTTGAACGGTGACGACGATAATGGCCATCATGCAGTTCTCTGACATCCCTCTGAAGCCGTAGCCAATGGTGGTCTGGGTCTCCAGAGAAAACAGGAAGGCAGCGGTGAAGCTACGAACTTCGTACACACAAGGCTCGTTGGTGGGATCTTTAATGTCCCCGTTAGCCAGAGCTAAGATCCAGTACAGGATCCCAAAGAACAGCCAGGACAGGATGTAGGACAGGGTGAATGTGAGGAACATGACCCTCCATCTGATCTCCACCAAGGTGGTGAAGATGTCCGTCACGTAGAGCAGCCATTCCTCCGGAACGTGTCGGAAGAGGATATTGCAGCTGCCGTCTTTGCGTACGTAGCGTCGCTTCTTGGGCTTGTATTCCGGTTCTGTGACCACGCTCAGGACCGCGTTTTCTGTGGGACTCACAGACGAATACTGTTTGCTCATCCTGTGAAGTCTAAACAGGGAGACACAAAATGAAAACATGGTGTTTGAGATTCAATTGTTTACTACTGAGCACAGCTCATCCAACCACATGACAGCATCTGTGAATTAGGTTTGATACTAAACCACAGCGACACACAGACACACACAGACACACACAGACACGCACAGACACACACACACAGACACACACAGACACACACACTCCCTTTCAATGTTTGCAGTCAATGTTCTGTGACCTGCCTCTGTTACGCAATAGGAAAAGAAGAGGGGTCAGTGACGGTAATGGATGAAAATAGCAGTTTTATTACGAGGAAAACCCTGATGTTCTATTGATAGTCCTTGTACCTTTGACAGTTCATGGTTTTTTTGTTCATAGTTGACCTGCCACAGAAACCCAAGATCAAACACGGGATCTGACATGCTTTTCATGTTTTTGTTGTCATAGATCAGCCACATGGCCCTCGTTATAAATCCCTGCCTGTTTTCCGCCTACTTTTCCTCAAGTTACTGCCTGAAATCGCTACTAACCATGTCTGCTAACCTATCAAAGAGGAGGCTGCTGCTTTCTTGACATACAAAGTCTGTCTTCACCGCCCAGTAGCATCACTAAGTGGAAAAAAGAAAATATTGTTGACACGAACTCTCAAAGGAAAGAGTGGCATCGTATTGTGTCCCGTTTTTCTATTTGGTTATTCTGGACAACTTTTCTTTCTCGGAACATCTATTTTAAGATATCAATCTGGGATGTTTACCATCAACCATTCCCCCTTTTTCCTGCTTCCATGCGCTGTGTCAATACGGTTTATGGATAAGCACGTCGGCTAAATGACTGAATGTAATGTTTACCGTAACGAGACAGTTGCCTAGAGATGCAAAACTCAACATAGCAGACCAAGCTAGGCTCTGGTTTCTGTGGTGTTCTGGGGCGCAGCACTGGGAAGAACCATGGATATGTTATGATGCAGAGGTGCATTTTGGCTGCAGCTGTTTCAGAAAATCAAAAGAAAAGGTCACGTGAGGAGGAGGAGGAGGAGGAGCCTATCTCACTGGGAGGGGCCTAACTCACTACACCAGCAGCTCAGAGCAGAAGGGTGTTCAGTCCCAAGCAAAAGGCCCCAAACAGCAGTTAAGGAGAGCTTTTATTCAGAGTCCAGAGGGTTGTCTAAAGGCCAGAGCAGGAACAGCCACAGGATTCAATTGGTCTCGGGTTAGAAGAGAGAGAGAGAGGGGGGGGGGGCGGGGGGGACGGTGGGGGGGGGGGAACGCAGCGCAGACACTAAGGGGGAGTCCTCCTACTCTGAGAAAACTGGACCCTGGTCACAGAGTACTTCCTCTTGGCCAGAAGCTCTGAGACCTGTTTCCAGAGGGCAATGGAAGCAGATCCCATTTCAAATGGCTTGAATGAAAGTAGGACAGGTCAGGTCAGACATTTAACATTTTTTTGTTGTTTTTCACCATTGTTAGTTGCGAGTGGACTGGTCCCTTGTTACAGAGCTGTAGAGGAAGTGTGATTTACCCACAACAACTCCCTGATGGGAGTGGAGGAGGGGGCTTTGAGCTGTGATTGGCCTCCACGTAGGTGAGAAGGACAGGAAATGAATAATGGGGCATAACAGAGAGGAAAAAACAATGAAGAGTGCTGCTATAAGACTATGTGACTCCATCTAGAAACTGACCACATAAAACTACATTTGTCTTTACTCGAACCTCGTTCAGGATTCAATGTTCAATCTGTTCTCCAAAACCACAAATCCACACGTGTACACAAGAAGCGTGATTTTAGAGGGTTGTAACGTATTCCAGTTGATTTCATTACTGTAGGATGAACTGACATGTGCACTTGACATGTTCCTCGGAGAACAAGAACGTACAGAACAGAGAGGTCAGCCTTGTATCTCTAAACTGTGTCGTTATGTTTCTTTTCAACGTCTCCGCTGCCAATGAATCGTTTAATCCAGCTCCCCTTTCTATTCTGTTCAGAAGGCCAGACTATCTGGTAACTCTTCACTGCTCCTAGGCAACACGCAGGGCTGTCTAATAAGGATAATTAGATCTGGTTTCAGGTGGCTGCCTTATCTCATAAGAGCTTCAAAGCTCTGCCCCACCATGGGATGTTCTGAGGAGAGGACCTTTGGTACTGTCCTGTTCAGGATCACACTTACAAACGCACAAGCAGTGAAATCCCGTTAATCAAATCCATTTAAACCAGTTAGATTGAGCACGACTGTTGAGATATGATTTGTTTTGGGTGGGGAGGGAGGGAGGGAGGGAAGGAAATCTGTCAAAGATTCACACATCACAAGCTAGGATTTCACAGGTTACTAGCAAAGTAAAATGCTCTTACTAGCGAAGTGAAATGCTGTTCAGTTTGTATTATTTTAAGCATTTGGCACGGGAATCATGAAATTGAACCGGCAACATTCTGATTACAGGCCCGATTCCCCAACCACTCCCAGGGAAAGTCTTGTCATGTGTCCTTAGACATCATAGCGTCCACCTCCCTGCTGCCCGACTTTATTATGCCTTGACACACACTGTCCTGTGTACAAAACACCACCTCACCACGAAACGTCCACACACACACACACACGCACACAATGAGACATTTAGATTGTATGTGCTTGATTGAACTCAAGATAAAAAAGTAAGTATTTTTGATTCATGTGCAGCATGACTGCACATTTCAACAGGTTACAGGGTAAAAATGTATTAACTTTGAAAGTTTTATTTCAGGGTTGAAGTGATGAGGTCTTTATGACCCTTAGGACAGGGAGTGTATGCAGAGTATGAAGAGAGAACAGGGGTTAAGGAGATGAAGTCTGGAAACAAGGTGGACAATCTGCATACTTCCTGTACCGCTTCAGGCACTTACAACCCCATTACGTGCTCACTTAGTGGAAACAACATTCACGGTTCCATCCACTCAAATGTCTCTGGTCCAGAACCCACCCAGCTGCTGGAACCTCCCTCCCCCGGGCTCCCCAACCCCCCTGACGACCTTCACCTTCTCCTCCATGTTGCTCAAGGGGTAATGGTTTAACGCCACATCAAAGAGCACGTTCTGCCCAAACACTGTCGGTTTTGCCCAATCAAAAATTGCGTAACGTTGTTGTCTGTGCCACTTGCATCAAGATGTTAGCCTTTGTGGACCAGTGCTACATCGCTCATTAAACCTACAGCGAAATGTTTATTGCCCATGCTAGTCTTTATTTTCTTACAAGTTTATGTGAGATATAGAGAGAAAATCCTTTATTTGTGCCCCAGAGGGTAAAAATGCAGTAAGGAATATACATATATTATAATATACATATATTACACATATATGTTATATATGTATAACATATAATATAACATATAATTGAATAGAGTGTTGGTTTTTTGACTCTAGTTTAAGGATTTATCAAAGGTGACGCATGGTTTACTTTACTCAGCTATGTAAGAAACATCTTGACCTTCAAGGTTGATTTACCCATGCTGCCTCACACATGCCTGTTTAAGAAATCTATAGAAACAGACAGTATACTTTTATACAAAACAGTTTTCCCTAACTTTCCCTCTCTCACTGTTACAATGCCTTAAAATGCGGTACACACACACACACACACACACACACACACACACAAACACACACACACACGTCAGTACTCACTCACACAACAAAAAAATCGGCCGTCACCACGCTTGACTAGATTCATCCTGAGGTAGTGGAAAGAAGAATAAATTTAATATTCTGAATGAATAACTAACCTTCATCGAGAGAGTCCGGAATTTCTGTTCTGTGAAAGTGATTTTTACTATTCTTGAGATTTAGATTTAGGTAAGATAAGTTACTTTTAGATTTAGATTTAGATAAGTTTCAGTAGGTTATTGCGACTGCCGTTACCACCGTATTTAGTTGATCATTACTCAATCCATTTCCTTGATCGTTTTGGCAACCAGATCTGTCTCATAAAGTTGTACGGCTCTTATTGTACCCCGTTTCCATGAGCCATTGTCAATAACCATGGCAACCTACAGGCCTCATTTATTTCAACACCATTCAGGCTTTATCTTATGGTTACCAAACAACCAGTGCTATACAGAGTTGTCTTCCTTCATCTGATAACCTTCTGCTGCTGTCTCACAGTCGTAATCCACTAACCCTGAGTCTCCATCAGCCTCAGTATGGTGGGAATCTGTATTATCAGAGCCCTGGAGGTGATCAAAGTTCCTTACTGTTACGTTCTTGGTTGTTATTTTAGACCTAGAACTTAAACTCACCGTGGCTTCTCAGTGCCACTGTCATTCCTCTATATCACTAAAGTAGCCTGTGTGTACTGAAGACACACAACATTACACAGGATTGTGTTGCTGCGAAGCGTTAAAAAGTAGCTTCTATGAGCTGCAGTGTACATTTGTAACATGTAACAATAACAACAGCAAAGTACCACACCTACAAGCAACATAGCTGCTGCATTAGCTTTCTACCGTCAGGTGCAAAGTGTGCCTCATCCCCCATTAAAAATAAAGAAATAATCAAATGAAATAAATAGAATGCAAAGAGCGTAGCTTTGTACCTTTACTGAGGGTAGCAGCAGCAGCAGCAGCAGCAGTATGAGAGACAGCCTGGGTCCTCAGCTGGGCTGGAAGCATCAACAACACTCCTACCTGCCCGAATGAATCGACTCACCTGTAGCAACACAAACTAAAGATTAACACCTCCCCCGGGGCTGGTGGAGATCGCAGGGCAGTGTGTGTGTGTGTGTGTACGTGTGTGCGTTTGTGTGTGCGTCCACGAAATGTTTGCGTGACTTGTGTTTGCGTATGCACACGTGCATTGTTTCTGTGTGTGTGTGTGTGTGTGTGTGTGTGTGTGTGGGGGGGGGTCAGGCGCACTTTCATTTGTTTGTGTGTGCGTGAGTACCACACGTTCACATGTTTTTTACGTGTGTGTGTGTGGGTGTTTCATTATGACGGTACCTTTACCTGCACTTGGAAGTATAAATCAGTGCGGCCTCTGTATTCAGAGTAAACACACCCCCACTTCTTCACCTCACCAGCCTGATCACAGTCCCACATTATATGCTGCCTCCATTCATTCCCCATCGTATTGAATATATGCATACCTATTGACACTGTCATGCCAGCATAAGGATGTGACGTCATATTTACATTTACATTTATTCACTTTTATCCAAAGCGACTTACAGTAAATACAGGGACATTCTCCCTGAGGCAAGTAGGGTGAAGTGCCTTGCCCAAGGACACAACATCACATAGCCACAGCCGGGACTCGATCTCAAAACCTTCCGATCATGAGGCCAACACCTTAACCATTGAACCATCTGACCCCCATGACCCATCTGACCCCCATGACCCATCTGACCCCCATGACCCATCTGACCCCCATGATATGGAGAGTGTGGCTGCAAGGAAGGCTGGTAGGTTGGTGATGGACGAACATGGTGGGACCAGACAAGCGGCTCCGCTTCACTCCTGAGAGTCTGACAACAAAGATAGGAAACTTTAGCTCCCCCCGTCTGAAGAAATCATGTTGGAGGAGTCCAACAATAGATGAAATGTGGAGCATAAGAGCATTTATCCCCACCCTCATTGAAAGCTCCTCTTCCTCTGTGCCTCGACCCCTTTAGAAAACCTTTAAAGTCCCCAAAGAACAGTCATCTCTCTGTGTCTCTGTGTCTTCATATCGAATAATGAAAAACTGGACTCAGGTTTCACAGTTGAGCTTCACACTAAACCCTGTTTATCTGTGTAAAAGATTTACACACACACACCACAAACAAACACAACACAAACACACACACCACAAACACACACACTACAAACACACACCACAAACACACACACCACAAACACACACAACACAAACACACACACCACAAACACACACACTACAAACACATACACCACAAACACACACACCACAAACACACACAACTCAACACTAGGTCAGAGTATTGCTGTATGTAAACTCCCCCTTAGACATAACCACACTCCCACAACAAAACAACGGATTTCCGTTGCGATAAATTATAAATGAATATATGTGAGCTTCTTGACAAAACTATGTCAATGTCACAGGCCCAATGCATCAAAAATCTTAATGCCCTGTGGGTTTTTTTTACATCATGTCCCCTGCTATGAGAGAACAGGTACTAACCGTCACTATGGAGATGAAGACTAATTACACCTTTTGTCAGTCAACTGAGATGGAAATGAACAAAGATAATCAACAGAGAAGCTTTTCACACACGAAGAGGGATTAAAAGGTTGAGTACTATTAAAAGAGGCAAAAAGAAAAGGAGTTTGAAATTTGAGAATAATGAAGCAAAGCCTATCGCCTTACTCCACACAAAATGAAAGGTTTCCTTTGATTGTTCCACAGTAGAGAAGCACTCAGAATACATTTCTTTGCATCTGCCTTTGTGTTGAAACGATGTACAAATGTTTGCATGGGAACCTGAGTGCATATTTAGAGTGTCAGTGTGTGAATGTGTGTGTTTATGTGTGTGTGTGTGTGTGTGAGAGAGGGGGGAGTTTATGGGGTGTCTTAACATAGTGGACCAGTAACATAATCAGCTCATTTTCAGTAAAGGAGAAAGTATTTGTTCCTAATAAAACAGATCCATGTAAAATGCCAACGCACACAACAGAACAGTGAGCGCTGATCAAAGATCCTGCGGAGAACAGCCGAGTGAGAAGAACTGGGATGTACAGAACGCAGAACCGAGAGCACACACACACACACAGAGAGAGAGAGTCCAAGGAGGGTGACCCCTGACCTTTCTCCAGGCAGAATCTGAGGTTTTAGTGACAGAACATCACAGGACCAGTGTTGGCATGTCAGACCGCCCTACTGTTTTTACATTGCAGTCCTGTCGGGATGCACTGATGACATCACTTGGCACGTGCTTTCAATGGAATTTAATTGAGTTAGAATGGGAGCAGATCTCAGACGTTCTGCGTGCCTCATTCCACACTTGGCATGATATTTCACATTCCGTCATTTGATATGTAGGAAGCTGTGATAATGTGGCTCTTGTTATTCTAACTGAATTATATCTCATGATGGGATCTTTCAGATTGAACGCTATGTCCAAACCACTGCTCTTTCACTAACTTTACAATGTGTGCACTCAAAAACAATCAGGCCCATTAGGTTAAGTGCATGATCTGCAACATTGTATTGTCCTGCAGTGTGTGTGCATGCATGACTGTGTGTGTGGCTGTGGTTAATGCGCGCGCACGTGTGTGTGGGTGTGTGCATGTGCGTGTGTGTTTGAAGTTATTTGGTATCTAATGATTCAGAAAGTTCCCCCTTTATAATTGCCACAATAAGCAAACAACCAGTA
Organism: Neosalanx taihuensis; assembly: GCA_030340665.1. Lineage (NCBI taxonomy): Eukaryota > Metazoa > Chordata > Actinopteri > Osmeriformes > Salangidae > Neosalanx > Neosalanx taihuensis. Next base: position 1,386,829 of record CM059303.1, read on the forward strand.
AAGGTCCTTGTAGGTCTTGGTCACTGCAGTGTGACAGGACTGAAGCTGAGAGGTCACTGGAGGTCAACTGGTTCTTTCATATGTGAGAGATTACATCTCTTCCGTCCCCTGCCCCCCCCCTCCTCCTCCTCCCCCCGCCCCCTTCACCTTAGCTATGAGACCGAACTGAAACAGTGAATACTTTTTGAGAAAAGGTCTGTACTTTTTTAGTCTGTGGTTTAACAATTGTAAATCCCCCCTAAAATAAGAAACCTCATTCACTTTTGTCAGTTTTTAAACAGAAATACACGTAAAAAAAAAAAAAAACTTTGATCTTATACTATAGTTGCTTCCTGCAAGTTTAAGTATGTCAAGTTGAGTTTCCTGAATCTATTTCAGATGTTAGCTGGTCAGTGGAACAACACAGTTTGGTTTTCTTACTTGTGAAGTAATTTCCAATACTTGTTCTTTGGCTTCATGCACTAAGTTTGGGACGGTTACATTTTATTTATCTTACAGATTACATTATACATGCTTGTTTGCTACTTCAAACTCCATGGTTGAGTCACATCAGCTTTTTTATTGGCTGGTCTTTATTCTACATGACACGATTTCAGCTGCCTAAAAAACACTGTTTTCTGTGGTTTGGACTGTGCCAACTTGGTTTGGTTGGTTTCCTTGACCAAAATGTTTGGAATTTAGCTGTAAAAGAATGTTAATCTTTCAGGAGATTGTTTTCACGTCGACTTTTCATTCATCCACTTTTGGGGTGGAAAAACAAGTTCCACAGAGGGAAGAATCATTTTCACAGAGGGAAGAATCATTTTCACAAAGGGAAGAATCATTTTCACAGAGGGAAGAATCGTTTTCACAAAGGGAAGAATCATTTTCACAAATGGGAAGAATCATTTCCACAGAGGGAAGAATCATTTCCACAGAGGGAAGAATCATTTCCACAGAGGGAAGAATCATTTTCACAAAGGGAAGAATCATTTCCACAGGGTGAAATGCTTGTTTGAATGTATTTACAGATCAGGAAGGCTGCGTTAGTTCGATAATCTATCGAACCTTCCAACTAGACGGGACATTCTTCATAGAGACATCAACCATGTAGATCCTTTAGTATTGACTAATGTTACTAATCACAGAGGAAGAACATACATTGTACCCCTCAAATTCTTAAATTGCAATACAACTGAAAAGGCACTTACTCTAACATCCAGGTTGATATTGGGAGTATAAATCAGCCAATTGTGAGTTTTTTTCCCGACGCTATAGTCAAAGTTAGCCGTTAATGTTGAGTACAGAGTTACTCAGTGTCTAAATAACTGTCAGCAACAAAATATAATGCTTGGTTTTACAGTAAGGGCCTTCTTGGTCAGTCATTGTCAGATGGTTGAACTTTGCAAGTCAGGCAAAGTTTCGTCATTCTTTCTGACGGCCATTTCCAGATGTTTAAGTAAATGTATAATTTGGGGTCACCATTTCTCTTCTTGTTTCCTGAGTGTTTTAACCTCTGCCTTCAAACTTGGAATTCATGGTGAGAACCTTGACATGGATATTCAGTCTTTAATCCAGGGATGTCCAGTCCTGGTCCTCAAAGGCCCACTGTCCTGAAGGTTTGAGATGTTTCACTGCTCCAGGACACCTGATTCAAATGATCAGGCTTCCACAGAGCTTGATCTGGAGCAGGGAAACATCTAAAACTGTCAGGACAGTGGCCCTCAAGGACCAGGGTGACCCACCTCTAACAAAGCAGCTGAACTAAACAGCCAAGGTTATATTTGCTCTCGTCATTATGGAAGAGAATCATGGTGCACCTTCTCTACATCTCTGCAGCTAGCATGAGAAGGACAAATTAAAGGTTCATTTGACTTCTTTTTCTGCCATTCTTTCGTTCTTCACCCCTACATAGCTTTGGAAAGTTTTCTGGAGTTTATTTGTAGTTTGACACAGAGGAGGAGAGAAGCTCTCTAAGTGTTTCCAGCTAGGTTTCCATGGTTTCCATGGATTCCACTCACCGTTTAGTGAATGCTGCTTCCACATACCCATACCTTTATGGTAAAATTCAGTTTTGGTTTCACCAATCAAAAGATTGGCTAGCTTTTTTTTCCTCCTCCAAAATTTACTTTTCTCGATGGTAAAACGCATTTTTTCCTCAAAACTGTAAACACAAAATCAAAACTTAAAACTCGAATTCCAAAACCTCTGACTCAGCTGGCAAAATCAAACATCATTTACTGTAACAACAGACGTCTATTCCCAAACTAAGAGGAAAGAGACGATTCTCTCTGAAGTGTTGGGGTCCATTTAAAGAAAGATTCATCATTCTACTGTCAGGAATAGAGACGCTATCAACATTCTCCTGTCAGCTGATAATAATCATGCTGTCATGGTGGCATTTGGCATCAAACTTCAAAATGATTGCATGACGTAAACACAGCGTCACTTAATTGGCTGAAAGTGTTCATGACTGCTGTTTACAAACACACACAAACCAAATAAAATGAATTAAAAATACATTTAGAAGGCTTTTAGAAGGCTTTAGAAGTTTTTATCAATTTCTTAGGCTTGTTTCGCATGTAAACCTCTAAACCACTGAACTGGGAGGAAGCCAATCAGAGTCCGGGAGACAGGATTAGAGAACCAATAGAAAGACAGCTGTCAAAGCAGGAAGACCTCAGTCCTCCCTCTCTCTGAGTGTCTCTCTCAGTGTCTCTCGCTCTTCAGCCGTGGACGCTTTGCTCCGCCCTCACTTCCACCTTCTGTCTCCATTCACTGGATCATTAAATCACCTACCAATACGCTGATATTTTTTTATCCTTTGGAAATCCAAACACTCCATATTTTCATTTCACTTCATCAAACGTTGTTGGTTGGGGGGAGGGGGGAGGGGGGGGGTTCTGTCAAACTGAATGAGCTTCAGTCTGAACTCAGTGACCCTGCATCTCCCTGCCTTCTCTCTCACTCCAGCAACTCTCCCACCGCCACACTGCCCCCCTTTCAAACACATCCCTCAAACCTGCGGACATCCCCTGTCCCCCCCGTCCCCCCCCCCTGTCCCCCCCCGTCCCCCCCCTGCCCCCCCCCCGTCCCCCCCGTCCCCCCCCGTCCCCCCCCTGTCCCCCCCGTCCCCCCCCGTCCCCCCCTGTCCCCCCCCGTCCCCCCCCCCTGTCCCCCCCCCGTCCCCCCCCGTCCCCCCCCGTCCCCCCCCTGTCCCCCCCCGTCCCCCCCCTGTCCCCCCCCCGTCCCCCCCGTCCCCCCCCTGTCCCCCCCCGTCCCCCCCGTCCCCCCCCGTCCCCCCCCTGTCCCCCCCGTCCACCCCCCCGTCCCCCCCCCTGTCCCCCCCCGTCCACCCCCCCGCCCCCCCCCCTGTCCCCCCCCGTCCCCCCCCTGTCCCTGCTCTGCCTAGCAGAGCTCCGCAGCTCGGATCCTAATGGCCTCAGGTTCTTTATTGAGACCAGAGCTTCATTACCACAGCCTTGGTTCTCTGCTATGCTTCACTCCACAGAGACACCACCCCACTGGTCTGTGGAAGCCTTTAAGTACCCAGGTGGGCAAACAGACACAGTGATACAGATGTGTGAAGTGTTCCAGTGTCGCTCAATGCCTTCCTCTTCATCAATGTCACAGAATTCTTTTTTTAAGCTAACACTTTCACAATTTGACTCATTATTTGCATGAGCCAGTGTATTCATACCAGTCATCAAAACCCAGTTTTGAAGTTGTTCTGACTCATTATATTGATTGATAGGCTGTTTGGGAGGAAGGTTATCTACCTGTTCAAACAGCTGGGAAAACAGGTGGTGGTAATATTTGCATTAACTTTGGCATATTGGAAGAGATTTACAGTATGTCAGTGTATGGGCAGGTTGTTATGGGAGGCCTACTACAGTGTACGGATGTACGATTGCCCACCAGTTCTTTTCCGGGGCATTGTAAAAGAAGGTTCTGTAGGTTAAGGAGTGTTTAAGAGCAACGCACATGGTTTTCCTAGGCTGTAAATTTTATGGATAATTTCTGATGTGGTTACAGATTTATACCCCCCAAACTAAGCGCTGCAGCTGTTGGTAATTACCTACTCACCTGTCTTTCTTGTCTCTTACGCTTCTCTCTTTTCCTATCCCTCTCTTTCTCTCATCAGCCATCTTTCTTTCTTTATCGCTCTCTCTGTCCTTCACAGACTTTCACTCTATCATACAAACACGCTCTCTCTCTCTTTTCTTTCACTCATATAGTCTCAACTGTCTGTCAGCTGTTGGGGGGGGGTGTTCATAAAAGGGGAATCTGAGGGTGACTTCTGGTGGTGCCCCAGTCCAGCCCCAGTCCAGCCCCAGTCCAGAACAGTCCAGCCCCAGAACAGCTCCACAACGGTCCCAGAACAGCCCCAGTCCAGCCCCAGTCCAGCCCCAGAACAGCTCCACAACGGTCCCAGAACAGCTCCAGAACAGCTCCAGAACAGTCCCAGAACAGTCCCAGAACAGCTCCAGAACAGTCCCAGAACAGTCCCAGAACAGCTCCAGAACAGTCCCAGAACAGTCCCAGAACAGTCCCAGAACAGCTCCAGAACAGTCCCAGAACAGTCCCAGAACAGCTCCACAACAGTCCCAGAACAGTCCCAGAACAGCTCCAGAACAGTCCCAGAACAGTCCCAGAACAGCCCCAGAACAGTCCCAGAACAGCTCCAGAACAGCCCCAGAACAGTCCCAGAACAGTCCCAGAACAGCTCCAGAACAGTCCCAGAACAGTCCCAGAACAGCTCCAGAACAGCCCCAGAACAGTCCCAGAACAGTCCCAGAACAGCCCCAGAACAGCTCCAGAACAGCCCCAGAACAGTCCCAGAACAGTCCCAGAACAGCCCCAGAACAGTCCCAGAACAGCCCCAGAACAGTCCCAGAACAGTCCCAGAACAGCTCCAGAGCAGTCCCAGAACAGTCCCAGAACAGTCCCAGAACAGCTCCAGAACAGTCCCAGAACAGTCCCAGAACAGTCCCAGAACAGTCCCAGAACAGTCCCAGAACAGCTCCACAACAGTCCCAGAACAGCTCCAGAACAGTCCCAGAACAGCTCCAGAACAGCCCCAGAACAGTCCCAGAACAGCTCCAGAACAGTCCCAGAACAGCCCCAGAACAGTCCCAGAACAGTCCCAGAACAGCTCCAGAACAGTCCCAGAACAGTCCCAGAACAGCCCCAGAACAGTCCCAGAACAGTCCCAGAACAGTCCCAGAACAGTCCCAGAACAGCCCCAGAACAGTCCCAGAACAGTCCCAGAACAGTCCCAGAACAGCCCCAGAACAGTCCCAGAACAGTCCCAGAACAGCTCCAGAACAGTCCCAGAACAGTCCCAGAACAGCCCCAGAACAGTCCCAGAACAGTCCCAGAACAGTCCCAGAACAGTCCCAGAACAGTCCCAGAACAGCTCCAGAACAGTCCCAGAACAGTCCCAGAACAGCCCCAGAACAGCCCCAGACCCCCGTCCCCCCGTGCCGTCCTCGTGTTCCTAAATGATGAACCCTCCCCTGCCTGGTTCTCTGGAGGCCGAGCAGCTTGGCGGCTCTGCAGGGTTGGGGTGACCTCCCAGGGAGCACTCATGCCCGCAACACAATGGCTGCCAAACCAACTCATTAGGGAAACAATTCTCACTGCACTGTGTGTGTGTAAGAGAGAGAACAAGAGAGGGTGAGAGTGAGAGAGAGTGTGTGTGTGTGTGTGTGTGTGTGTGTGTGTGAGAGAGTTAGAGAGTAAGGGGGGGGGTGAGGGGTGAGGGGGGTTCATGTTTTTCTGGAAGTTTTGTCATCTCAAGTGCAGAATGCATTATATTATTACCATATCTCTCTGATTCCAACTACCTGTAATATTTTCCATTTCGCTAATATTTTCCATGATATTTTCCCACAATCGTTCAATTACGCCCACACATTTTATAATTTAATTGTCCAGTCTTTGCTAGCACAATATTTATTCATACCACACGATATTCTAAATCAGTTACCCTATTTCATCGTGCTTACAGTTTATAAAAATTATGACCTACCTTTTTACACACATCAGCAACACCTCCCAATGATCTTACCTAAGAGTAAGATGATTCACACTTTGAAGTGTTGGCCTCACGTAAGTTATTTTATAAAACAAATGACCCCCCCCCACCCCCCCTCCCATACTAATAAAAGAGAATCTACCAAAGCGTATTTAAACATTTGCTTTACTGTCCCCATCCACTGTCTAAATCAAGACACGTGTTGATATTATCTGTAAACATCGTGAAACAAAGTAGTCTTTAGCATGCTCTCGTCTGTCCAGATGCTCAGAGTTAAGGTCAGAAGAATCCCACGCTCGTGTATTAATCAGCAGAAATCGTGCGGGACATTTCAGAACTAGACACACCACAGTCATTACAGTGTGGATAGATCCTCACACGAATACAGGATCTACTTCCTGTATGTCTGCTGCGCGACCTTTGTCCAAATGTCCAAATGCTGATTTGTTTAGTTCCATCCATGAATGGTGAGTGTGTGAGTGGGTTAATGTAGGTGAAGTTTATCGACCTCCATCCCTCTGAGGAATGAAGTCTGTGGTTAGATGCTTGTGTCCTAGATGCTTGTGTCCTAGATGCTTGTGTCCTAGATGTTTGTGTCCTAGATGCTTGTGTCCTAGATGCTTGTGTCCTAGATGCTTGTGTCCTAGATGCTCTCACAACCTTTCCTTTCTCCAACAATCTCGCTAGAATAGGAGGGGGGGGCAGGGTGGGCAGGGGGGCAGGGGGGGCAGGGGGGGCAGGGTGGGCAGGGGGGGCAGGGGGGGCAGGGGGGGGCGAGGGGGGGCAGGGGGGGCACAGTAATCAAGGTTATCAAATCCTTGACTTCCGTTCTGGCATAAATGGCGATTGTTGAATGATTCTAGATATTTGGTTGTTTTAAATCAGTTCAGCTCTCCCTGTCTCCTCTACTCTCAGGCATGGAGTCAATTATTGGGGCCAAATCAGGTTTGGTTTTGATTGTTGAATGAGCAAATGATTCGTGACATGGAAAAACATATCCCTCTTTATATGAACCTGAACTCCTGTAAGTGTGAGAACGCCTGCCCATTTGATTTGATACATTCTTTGGGAAATCAATTTGTATTCATTTTTTTTTCCTGAAAGCTGTCCTCCATTCTTTATTTCACCGTTATATATTTCTTGGCATGGGTTTGATTGCTGAGCAAAAAATATTTTATCCATGCAGTCACCAGACGAATAAAAAGAACCGAAAGAGCAGTGAAATGATTTGTCGTTCTGGTTGTGGTCAGAAACAGTTGGCAGGTGTGTCGACTTGTGAAGACAATAAGGTGGGAACCTTCCAGGAAATGTGCTGAAACGCTGGAATCATTTGAAAACGGTATTAGTGGGCATCAGGAGTGATGTAGAATATCCAGAATTGGACAAAAATCACAGAACTTCATTCAGTTTGTTTCTACCAGGTACATAGAGATGGTGTGTGTGTGTTATAGTGTGTGGACCTCACACCTGGCCCCACCTCCTCACACCTGGCCCCACCTCCTCACACCTGGCCCCACCTCCTCACACCTGGCCCCACCTCCTCTCACCTGGCCCCACCTCCTCTCACCTGGCCCCACCTCCTCTCACCTGGCCCCACCTCCTTTCACCTGGCCCCACCTCCTCACACCTGGCCCCACCTCCTCTCACCTGGCCCCACCTCCTCTCACCTGGCCCCACCTCCTCTCACCTGGCCCCACCTCCTCACACCTGGCCCCACCTCCTCACACCTGGCCCCACCTCCTCTCACCTGGCCCCACCTCCTCTCACCTGGCCCCACCTCCTCTCACCTGGCCCCACCTCCTTTCACCTGGCCCCACCTCCTCACACCTGGCCCCACCTCCTCTCACCTGGCCCCACCTCCTCTCACCTGGCCCCACCTCCTTTCACCTGGCCCCACCTCCTCACACCTGGCCCCACCTCCTCTCACCTGGCCCCACCTCCTCTCACCTGGCCACACCTCCTCTCACCTGGCCCCACCTCCTCACACCTGGCCACACCTCCTCTCACCTGGCCCCACCTCCTCTCACCTGGCCACACCTCCTCTCACCTGGCCCCACCTCCTCACACCTGGCCACACCTCCTCACACCTGGCCCCACCTCCTTTCACCTGGCCCCACCTCCTCTCACCTGGCCACACCTCCTCTCACCTGGCCCCACCTCCTCTCACCTGGCCCCACCTCCTCTCACCTGGCCACACCTCCTCTCACCTGGCCCCACCTCCTCACACCTGGCCACACCTCCTCTCACCTGCCACACCTCCTCACACCTGGCCCCACCTCCTCTCACCTGCCACACCTCCTCACACCTGGCCCCACCCCCTCACAGAAGGATACTGGAGCATTTCTTGAACTCGCTTACACTTTGCACTCAGAAAGTAGAGCAGCACTACGTGCACTAGCAGCACTATGTGCACTAGCACTACTATGTGCACTAGCAGCACATGTGCACTAGCACTACTATGTGCACTAGCAGCACTATGTGCACTAGCAGCACTATGTGCACTAGCAGCACTATGTGCACTAGCACTACTATGTGCACTAGCAGCACTATGTGCACTAGCAGCACTATGTGCACTAGCACTACTATGTGCACTAGCAGCACTATGTGCACTAGCAGCACTATGTGCACTAGCACTACTATGTGCACTAGCAGCACTATGTGCACTAGCAGCACTATGTGCACTAGCAGCACTATGTGCAACGCTCTGGTCTCTACTGTATTTATACTTGGCTATTTGGCAGCTCAAACAGGAAGCTCCTAATCCGATGGACCTGTGCCAGCATCCAAGGAGCAGACTGAGAGGAAAACAGAACAGTCACACACCCGTCAACCACCAGTCATTTTCCTGCTTCATTTTTCCCTCAACTGTCAGAGAGAAGTCAGGTCGAGTGCAGGCTGGAGCAGCCATGTTCCACTCTCTCTCTCTCTCTCTCTCTCTCTCTCTCTCTCTCTCTCTCTCTGTCTCTCTCCCTCTCTCTCTCTCTCTCCCTCCCTCCCTCCCTCCCTCCCTCCCTCCCTCCCTCCCTCCCTCCCTCCCTCCCTCCCTCCCTCCCTCCCTCCCTCCCTCCCTCCCTCCCTCCAGCCTGCGGTTTCTCTTCTCACATGAAGTGGAGCTGGTCCACATTCTGGTGGGTGAATTTAATGAGCAGCTGACCAGAACAGGGTGTGGAGTGGGAGATACTGAGGTGAGGAAGGGTGCAAGGGAGAGAGGAGAGAGGGGGGGGGGATGGTCACGAGAGGGACAGAGCGAAAGACAGAACATTGGGGTGAGAGAGAGACAGGACGCTCGTTTGTCATGATGAAAGGATGAAAAGAAGCTGTGCTGGAAAAGTTTAAGTTATGGTGGGATTCTGTTATGTTGTCAGATAAGCGTTGAGTCACTGAGGGTGGGTCTCCCAGTGAAGCACCATAGCTAGCAGCTCCCTGGACGACTACCAAGGTCAAGCCTCCCTCCATACAGTCCTGCTGTCACAGCAGAGGTGAGCAGGAATTCACATCGTTTCCATTCACTTTTTTTTCTTCCATTTCCACTACAAAAATAATGAAAGAGTCTGTTTTGCTGAGGCTCCGGAGTGATATTGATGTACTTCTCCTGAAACCCCTTCCTGATCACAGCTGGTCTCCCCCCCCCCCCCTTAAAAGGTCAGAACACAGGGGTGCAGACACTCACTCTACGAGAGGGAAAACATCCCTGTGACCCCTTCTGTATTCGGGGACGCTCCACCCCTTCGGTCCACAGCTGTGACGGGTCTTCTACACTTCCTGAGAGAGGCGGGACATCTGCTCCGCCTGTCAATCAGCCCACACAACATGTCACTTTGACACTGCTTGTTGTTTTACTGGATAGCGATTTGTTGGCCGCAGCAGCAGCTGTTTACGGTCGCAAGTGTTGTTTTGCTGGAACCTTCAGCGTTGCCGTGCAGATGTGGAGGTGCAGACGATCAGTTTTCAGAGTAGATCCCATCATCAGTTCCTTACTCCATACCTCGCTCACTCAACTCCCTCGAAAAATACTTGCGTTCATTGGGAATACATTAGGAAGCTATGTGTTCATTCTTTCCAAACAGGGGGTGATACACTGGTCTGGTATGGGTCTTTTGTTTTTTGGTGGGAAAGGCCTCCGGCAAGGCTTTGAAAGCCAGGACGCTTTCTGCTACTAGTTAGCTTCCATCTGCTGCTCTGCTGGACCTGAGCTGTACCTCACAGACGACACGGAGGAGGCTGAAGGAAACGCTGCAGCCATTCACAGGCACGAACAGGAAGAGCTGCTTCACACCTGCGCCCGGCCCGCACCTGCGTGTGTGCCTGTAAGCGTACGTCAAGCGGGGTGGCTGAGCCGTGTTTCTACCATGTGTTCTCTTCCATGACACACGTTAACGAGTCAAGATGTTTCGAGGCCCAGGAGGCCTCGCAAACAGTGTCTGAGTCACATCGATGTTTAAACTCGGCTAACTCAGGCCGGTTGACGTGCTCTCTGACAGCGTTCAACTCCCTCGCTGAATTTCCACATTTGTTCTGGATATTAGCGGGACACTCGGATTACGAACATTTCTGTCTGTCTGTCACCTTTTGAACCCAAACTGTTTCAAGTCATCTCCTGTTGCTTTTTTGAGAGCAAAGAGACGAGCGTGTTGGTGACCAGATGCTCAGCACGGCACACTTTCTCCTCTTGTGTTTTTTCTTTTTCTTCAAAGGATGTTTCGCTTCACCGTTTATTGAGTTAATTGAAACTTGGGCTTCTGGTTTCAGGACTTGCTTGAGTCCCTGAGTCGTTTCAGAGATGCATGAGGACGGCTCTGTAGACGAGTGTCTCTGTAGAGAGCTGTTCCAGGATCAGTCCAACCTCGCAGGCTGGAGGACCTGGACCCTGTGTTTCTCTCTAACACAGACAAGATGACCACACAGCCAGGCTCTACACACTTGAGGGGAAGCTGAAAATCAAATCCAGATGATGTGCACGTACACACACACATACACACTCTCACACACGCACTCATCCGCTCGCCTCACACACACACACACACACACACACGTGTGCACAGTTTCTGCAAGCACTCACATGCAACATACAGTTCAAAGACAGAAAGACACACACACACACACATGCAGAGATGCACACACTCTGACATTCTGTAGGTCTACTTTTTCCATCACACAGCTCATGTTATCCAAGTGAGGAGCCCCCTCTGCTCCAGAAACTCCAGACTGGAGCGCTGCAGGACAGCAGCAGCAGGGACTGAAGCCCATTCAGACATCTCTGTTACTGCAGGCAGGTCAGAAACACAGGCTGCCCATCATCCCAAAGCACAATGACACGCAACAGTCTGTGTTCTAAAACAAAACAGAAAACACTATGACATGAACTTCTCCACGGATTGGTTCAAAATCAAAAACTGTATTGGAACGGTCTAAATGTTTAGTGTGGAACAGGTTAGAACCCGGTTCTCCTGAGAGATCTGCCGATACAAGAGCAAGGTGTCCAGACATGGAAATACTTTCAAACTGCCCCCTTGGGATTTGTATGCAGTTAAGCAGCAGACGCTAATTACATGGCAAGAAGCATGTTAAAAGGCTTTTTGGAACTCCTGTAAAAACCTGCTTGAATCCTACAGATATAAATAGAATAGACCTCATCCAGAGGGCCAGAGTTGATGTTTTCTTTCCTCCTCAGCTCCTCAGAATAGACTGAGTTATAATATTGTGTATCGCGGTGGTAGGTTCTCACCTAATTGGCTATTTAGACATTCAGCATTCATGCTATCCTCATTAACAGTATTATTTTAGCGAGTCATATCACGGTCGTTAGATTCTTGGCCGGTCACTAGTTGTAGGGGAATGAACGCCAAGTTTTTTCCAAACCAGATGCTTTTCAGCAGCTGGAACTCCATTTTGATTGGCATGAAGATTCGTTTCCCCACTGTTGGGAAGCTTATTTTAGTGCAGAGGATAGAAAACCAAAAACTAAGTTCTTCAGGTTTCTTCAGATCAAATCCCATAGATCTACCATCAGAAGCAGAATGGACTGACAGTACAGGAGAGGCCAGCCGCTTCTTCTCCAGACGAGCTGAACATTATAGCCTCATGTGTATCCTGTGGGTGAATGTGCAGTTTGGTGTTTTGGAGGATGAAAGGAAGTGGATGTGTTTGTCCACCGGGGGCAGTGTGATGGGGAGGAGGAGGTGGAACATCTCCTCACAGCCTGGAATGGCCTCTGGTCAAGTCAGACCACACAGACTCTGTGGCGTGGTCATTTTTCCACACGTCCCTCTGTGGCCACAGTGTTTTCACAGATGTCCACAGCTGTTGCTCTGCGCTCCGGTACGCACGCTCTCGCACTCTCGCACGCTCTCGCACACACGCAAACACTCGCACACCTTCCCTGCCAAACTCTCCAATGAGAGAAACACCACAAAACAAGACGTGTCTCCCGGGTTCTGAAAAGAACTGGAACTGAATACAACAACCAGTTCAGGCGTCTCAAACTCGTGCCATCGAGGGCCATGAGGGGGCAGGTTTTCGTGTTTCCATCGAGCACTACGGTCGCAAGAAACGAGTTTCTTGGTGAAATCAGCAGGAGGTCTCCTCCCTCCACAAGCTAGTTACCATGACACCCCATCCTCATCATCACCACCCACATGCTCATCCCTCTCTCTCAAGGTCCCTCTCCCTCTCCAGACATCCCTACCTGCTCACCATCCTACAGTCTCGGCTAGTTTGTTTGTGTAGCAGCTGTGCTCAGACCATGAAGCCTCCATTCCAGGGAGAGGCTTGGTTTAATTTGGGACATTTCCATGCAGTCTGATGGGGAACTAATGCAGGAATGGATGCCAGCCCTCCTGTCCTGCCCATGCAGGTCGTCCTGTTATTGTCAAGCTCCGGACTGGAACGGAGGAGGACAGAGCTTTGATGTCTTGACCTGAGTGTTTTCATGCACTGTTAAAGCAGGGGACCAAAGCTTCTCTGCCATGTAAAAACAATGAATCACAAACACTTAGGTTTGGTTGAAAAACCAAAGCGTACACAACATCCCCTGTGTGTGTATACAAGGCTACACACACACACACACACACACGCCCTGTGTGTGTTTACAAGGCTACACACACACACACATCCCATGTTGAAATGTTTCAATGAATGACCGTTCAGATTCCTCATCATTTGGGTCAGAAGGAGGGAAGTGAAGCAGAGAGTTTGTGGGTAGGTTCTGATCCACTTAACGACACGTTTACTCACTCAAGCAAGACACAAATAACCCCCCCCCCACACACACACACACACACACACATAAATAAACGCACACACATTCCCCGAAAAATACAACAACAACAGAACACACCCACCCCTGTGTGCAACCATGGAAACAGCCTAAGAATGCAGCCTCACCCAGAGGAATGAAGTGAGGTGGTTCACAGGGTGAGTCAGGAGGAAGCCATCCTGCCCTGCCTCCTGCCTCCTGCCTCCTGCCTCCTGCCTCCTGCCTCCTGCCTCCTGCCTCCTGCCTCCTGCCTCCTGCCTCCTGCCTCCTGCCCTGCCTCCTGCCTCCTGCCCTGCCTCCTGCCTCCTGCCCTGCCTCCTGCCTCCTGCCTCCTGCCTCCTGCCCTGCCTCCTGCCTCCTGCCCTGCCTCCTGCCTCCTGCCCTGCCTCCTGCACTGCCTCCTGCCCTGCCTCCTGCCTCCTGCACTGCCTCCTGCCCTGCCTCCTGCCTCCTGCACTGCCTCCTGCCCTGCCTCCTGCCCTCTCCTGGTCTCTGAGTTGTGATGGAGTCATCGGTCTCCAGATAAATCAAATATGTTCTTCTGTAACCCCCGTAACTCGGTCCACTCGGCACTGAGTGGGTCTTGAACCCGGGCTCTCGCCATGGGAGACAGACACTCTATCAAGGAGGCTGCAGCCTGTAGCTACAGAGCATCCTTCAACATCAGGTAGTGAGGTTTACTGCACAGTACCAGCTGGCACCAGTTACACTTGCATTCACCACCAATAGCCAGGCCATATTGTCTCAGATTTCTTACAGTCAAAACTGTATTTCATGAATTGGCAAGTGATTAAACTTTTCAAAGACAAAACAACAAAAAAGAAGCAACAGGTCTAGAATGTCTAAGATAGATATATTTTTCCTTTACTTCCTTTACACAAACCACCCAGCACATCAGTCCAGCAGGCTCCCAGTGATAGCAGGTCCACTGGGCTGAACCTTGACGACGCCCTCCGTGTATCCACATGCAAACACCCTTCCTCTCACCTCCACTAATCCCTCCCAGCTGAAAGCAGTCAGCACCACTGGACACAACACAAGTGTCCAGCCAGGTCTAAAAATAACTCCCACGGAGGATTAGAGCTCCGACCAGATCGAATCAAGAGCGCCCGTCTCCTCCACATACTCTCCCTCCGTCCGTGACACCAACTCCGCTTCCTTTTCTTCTTCTAAAGCTTCAGATAAAACAAACTGTGAGTGTGAAGCTGACTTCAACCATGCATGTCTCAGGCAGGCTTTCATGTCTAACAGATTCCTTTTCCCCCGGTCATTCCTTCGTAACTTGATCAAACTTTTTTTTACATTTCTTGTTTGGATGTCTGGCCTGCTGTAAAAGACCGCCTCGATTATTCAAGTGGTTGTTAGTGATGCGTCGGAAAGACTGAGCGAGCGTCTGATGGTAACGAAGCAGAGGTGAATGGGGCAGAATCTGTTGTTGCCTAGATAAGATCTGAGGAAAAAATGTCTGCTTTCTCTAAAAGTTGTATTTTTTTTACGTCCAAAGAGTTTTCAGTGACAAAGGTGAATGTCTACAAACGGAGGCTACATTTCCACAATTACAAAAGAACGCTTGGAAAAGTGATTATGGCACAAGAAGGGTTTTTCCATGCAGCTATCATACCTGATTTATTTGAGATATTCCTGGAAAGACTTTGCCACTGCTGCTGTGTGTACCAGGAAGGCCAGGCTACATCTCTCCAGATGCCCCTAATCACAGACCACGCAAGCATGTCTGAAGGATGAGGGGCTGCTTAACTGGAGCTCCACATATTAATATAACCGCTTGATTCAAAATAATAATAAAATTCACAGAGTTCAAAAACAAAAAGTATATATATATATAAAATATATTTATATATATAAAAGAAAGAAAGAAAAAAACCCTTCCAAATAAGAAATGAGACCCAGCTGGAACATCACTAGCATGTTCCACTGGGCTGCTGTGCAGAGGGTGTTGTCGGGTAGGGGGGCAGGGGGGGCAGAGGGCGTGGAGGAAGGGGGGGCAGGAGGGTAGAAATGGAGAGACGTCATTTTAATTGTCTGTGTATCCCATGCAGAAACTGTGAACCCCTCAATCCTTCAATGCTTATTTGTGTTTGGTCTCATATTTGACCTTTTACTAAGCAGCACAAAGAAGTTCACTAAAATACTGGTGGGGAACAATTCTGTCATCTTAAAATATTGGTGGGGACCAGTACCTACCGTGCCCCCCTAAACCTGCACCCACGGCCTCACACAGTATCTCTGCCCAGGTTTCAACAGTCCCTGGTCGTATGGTGTTGTTCTGGCAACATGACTGACCTATCGCTGAACACAACACTGACCAGGTCACAGGGAGGTCACTCGGAGGTCAATCCAGCACACCGCTCAACATTTGACAGATATCTTCTGGAATCTGAGTAACGTGTCATTCTAATCCGCTTCAGGTGATTTCAATCATTTCAGTCACACTAACTGGAAGTTGGAACGTTTGCTTTGAAGACATCGTTCAGAGATGACATAAGACCTGTCTGAGTCTATTTTGGTAACAAAACAGCACTGGGTACGAAGGGAAAAACACGAGGGACATTTGTTTTTGAACGTGTTATGAGAGGAACAGCTTGTGCCTGTGGTCTTCAGTTCTCTGTGTTTCTCTGTGGCCTAAATGTAAAGACTGTGTCCTGACCTCCGTCTGAAGTGGTCATGTGTTCCTGGCCCCAGCTTCAGTCTCCAGCTTCTGTTTCATATCAACAGTGATTAGAGATTTGAGTTCGCTCGGTGAACACGCCCCTGATGGATCCTAAAGGCCCAGGCTTGTGGTGAACTCATGGAAAACTGTCACGTGACGCATCCCACCAGCTTCCCCCTACCACCCTCACCCCCCCCCCCCATCCCCCATCCCCCTCTTCCTCAAGGACATCCCATGATCCTCAGGGCCCCAGTGGGCATGACATGCCTGTGCCCTCCAATCAAAAACTGACCTTTTCGAAGGTTTCCATGGTTATGGCTTATTTCACAACGATTTTTTTGTGAAAGTCAGTGGTTCTGCTGGTTCGGCTCCTTATCTCTCCCAACAAGACACCATCTCGACATCCAAGCAGAGAGATGTTCTCCCTTATTAAAAACGTTTTCTCTTTTTCTGAATCCAGGTGGATGGATGCTGTTTTCAATCAATTTGTAAGAAAAGATTTGCCTCCATCCAATCAGCCCCTCCCTGCTTGAAACTAAAACATGATTCATGTTGTCCTTCCCCACACTGAACCCTCAGCCTAGTGGAAAGAACAGCCCTCCTTTTCCACCAGGAAATTGATTCACAACCTTTAATTGGGCTGAAGAAATAAAGAAAAGATGCGTAGAGAGGAGGGGAAGATTAATAACACAACAACAAAGCAACAAGAAACATCAACACAGTGAGACGAGAGGCGATTATGTAAGATATCGGACTTCTGATTTGAAAGAGAATAAGCCATCATTAGCTGGGAGGATTTCAAGCTTCCATATTATCACCATGACTGGACGCGTTTCCTCCATTTATCCGATCGAAGGTTCCAGTTGGGGTCAACAAGCCTGGATTTCCGAATTGAAATCCCTGCCTGATACTGATAGCTAAACGTCAGGCCAACACACTGCCATCAGGATTAAACTACTAAAGGCATCCCAGCATCCATTTGGGAGTCGCCTTCACATTTAAGATTGCAAACACTGGTGGTGGTGAGGGGAGTAAGAAGGGGGTGTGAGGAGGGTGTGAGGGGGGTTGTGAGGGGGCTGTGAGGTAGCAATAGACTGGAGACTTATTAATCCATAATTCTGTAATTATTTCCATTAATATCATGTCCATAGCTGCGATAGATATTAACTAACTACCCTTTGCATATCCATGATTTAGTCGACAGCTATACTAACAGTAAAACTAACAGTTATTCCAGTGGGAACACTAACTGGAGCTGTGGTTTGGAACCTGCCATTTTCAGGGCAGAGGGGCTTCATGGAGGGGTCCCATGAGTCACTTCTATTCTAGGTATGTAGGTCAGGCTTTTATTTTGGGGAGATGGGATTGTTTTGAAGGGTCTCACATTCAAGGTTGTTGACCTTGAGTGAGTCCAGGTTGCAGGTTACAACATAGTGACCATGGTTGCCAGATCGGGTTATTTGATATCTCGCGCAACTTTATTATTCCTCCTGTGTGTCGAGTAACAACCACAGCGTAAACAAAGGATTAATCCTTTCCAATCTAAAATCAAACTACATTTCTCAGAAAAACTGTCGATGTGAACAAGGCTTTGATTCGATTTTTGGGGAATCCAAAAACCCTGTGATTCAGCTTTTCCGCGATAAAGTCCCAGTTTAAACAAAGTGGTCAGCTCCTGTGGTTCAAAATATTGGCTTTTGCATTTAGAGTTTAGTTGGATGTTGAATTAAGGCAGATTCAGATGAACACAGGTCACTAGAACAGTGTGTCTGGATGTGAACTCAGTTATGTCATATACAGATGCAGGGCATTGGTTCATCCGGTCATCATTTAGTTTAGTTTAGCCTTCATGTGAGACTTCCTCATTCAGGGGCTGAGGAGGATGTGAAAGCCATCAAATAATCAGATGTCTACTGGAGGAAGTCTGCTTGTAGAGACGACCCAGCGGGGGTGAGACTGGACTCAAGGTTTCAGCTGTGAGCGTCGGTGCGGGGGTGGGGGGGGGGCGCGCGGGGGGGGAGCAAGGAGAAACGTCCAGTGCCAGGGGCCTCCTCCGCGGCCTGGCCCCTCTCCTCGGGGGCTGTTGTCCGGCCTCAGGGTAGGCAACTGTATCAACATGGCCCCGGAGCGATCCCCGTCACCTGGATCCTTGTGACCCCACTCTGGAGCTGACTGTGTGCATCCAGGAAACACAGGGATACACAGCAGACATCGGAAAACCAGAGTCCTTTAAGGGCAGTGTTGTGAAGTTAAACAGGGGTCTCGGGGGTTAAACATGTTGCCCTGCATTTTAGGCTCGATTCAGTGGGCAATTGGTACAAGTTTAAAAGTTTCTTTCTGTTTCTAGCTGTTTAAATAGCAGAGGTGGGTGTGAAGTTATTGGTTATCCTGGTTAAACTATATACCTGTCAGTTTTGTCAAATGGATCAATTTGTTTACATCTGACAGAAACAAGGAAT
The DNA here is from genome assembly GCA_030340665.1 of Neosalanx taihuensis. Classification (NCBI taxonomy): domain Eukaryota; kingdom Metazoa; phylum Chordata; class Actinopteri; order Osmeriformes; family Salangidae; genus Neosalanx; species Neosalanx taihuensis. The sequence continues at coordinate 1,405,230 of CM059303.1, forward strand.
GGATGCTGTCAAAGTTTGTAAATACTTATGGATACTTATGGTTTGACACTAGGATGCAACTGACTGGGACCATACCCAGTGGAGGGCATGGAGGCAGGGGGTAGGAAGGGGGTGGAAGAGGAGAGACAGGGGGTGGCAGGAGAGTGGCAGGGGGGGAGGTAGGGTACCTAGCCCTGCCAGGCAGCCTGGGTTTCAGGAGACCCTACTGTTCCACAACGTCACGCTGCTAACTTGGACGCTCCAAGTACAACTTTTAACATGACCATTACTGTAAGCCAACCAAGAATAGAAACAAATAAAATGTCCTTAATGAAATACCCTGATACCTGCTGTTATTTTTGCATGCACTTATCCACATTTGCGTTAAATTGCTATAACTCCTAGTGGTGTTTTTCCTATATGTTTTATGTGTTCTTAGTGACATTTAAATGGGAATCATGACTTGAGCGCTTTCTCCACTTTCCATCTCACTTGGGCTCAACTGCCAAAAAATACTTCTGCAGGTTTTTTTAACGACTAGGACATTTTCACCCTGTAAGGAGTTGCAGTATTTCTAAAGCTGAATCTTGATACATTCTCATAGTGTCTGGCAGCTTTAGTACACACCCCAACACTGGCATTCTGAACCAGACACATTACTCCATGTTTGAAGTCAAGGACGACGCTCGTTTGGTGGGGTGATTTAGGGATGATTTAGTGTGTGTTGCCCAACCCTGGTCCTCAGGACCCACTGTCTTGCATGTTGTCGATCAAGGGTGTCCAATCTTGGTCCTCGAGGCCCACTGTCCTGACTTTTTTAGATGTTTCCTTGCTCCAGCACACCTCAACAGAGCTTGATAATGACCCTTCATTAGAATCAGGTGTGCTGGAGCAGGGAAACATCTAAGACCTTCAGGACAGCGGCCCTCAAGGACCAGGATTGGACACCCCCTGTTCTAGATGTTTCACTGCTACAACACACCTGATTAAAATGAATGGGTTGTTAGAATCAGGTGTGTGGGAAAGGGGGAAACATCTAAAACATGCAGGACAGTGGGCCCTGAGGACCAGGGTTGGGGGGCACTGATTATGGATATCTCTGTGAACGGATTATGGACAGTTATTTGTTCTGATATTGTGTTTCAGATGTGTTGTGTTCAGGTTCATCAGCTAACACCTGATGATGAAATGACAACACAGGAGCAGTCGCTGGCCTTTACAGACACACACCAGTCTACCGGAACAGACAGCTTGTTTGCTTTGACAACACACAGAACAACCTTTCGCCTCGTCACCTTTACGCAATCATCTATTTTGAAAACCCTCACTTTGGGCTCCAGCAAAGGTTCATGAATATTGTTCGTCTGAAAGGTCACAGAAGATGGATTCTGCCCTTCGGTGTCAGCAGAATCTCAGAAGTTTGACATCTCTCAACTGTCTAGTCTGGATGGAGCGTCTGTGTTACCATCCGTAGCCTTTTAGGACCAAATCTAGGGGCACACACACCTGAAGATGTCTGCTTCTCAGGACTGTGTAGATCAGGGAGGAGTGTTCAGTTCAGACCACAGAGGCCAGGTGGAGATCCTGGTGGAGATCCTGCTCAGAACTGGCCTCTGTCACCACCTGGAAGATCGTGCGTTTAGAAATGCCTCACGTCAACCTCAGACCTCCGGAGTGACCAGACTCAGAGGCCCGTTTTGACCCCAGGATATGCAGCAGTAGCTGGGAAGAGAGTTTGGCATCCCTGGGTTCCCGTGCAACTGCCTAGCTAATGACCTGCACAGCTGTGTGGTGAAAGAGGAAACGTATTGAATAACGTAACAAGAAAGACTAGAACACTTTCTCTTTCCCAGGGTTTTTTTCTTTCTTTTTCCTTTTCTTTTTTTTTTCCTCTTTCCAGTGGTGGTGGTGGTGGTATTGTGTTTTCAGGAGGGTTTTTTTCCGTCCTACGTGTGCTGCACATTGTGTTTTATCGTCTCGTCAACCCCGACAATCTCCTGGATGTGTCCTTCATCTTTGAGCTGTAACATAAATGTTAATTCTAGACCAAAGCTTAATCCAGGCTACCACTCTCACAGTCTGCCAGTAAACAGATCCTCATTTCGTAGAATGCAAAGAAATCTAGACTCAAATGTTCTTGCTGCCAATAAAGAACGTCTTGAACCTCACTGATGTAAGATTTGGGCAGAGGATCTTTTTATTATCATGGTTGGCTTGAAATGATCCAGTCAAATGAATTACTCAGAAAATAAAGTACAGATTTGAAACTTATGTTCCCACAGAAAAAAAAAAATATGACAGAACGATAATATTAATATGTCTACTTAGTACTTCTGCCAGAAGAACATTGTTAGTTTGTTAACTATATTTCTGGCACAATGGGGAGATGCGGCGGTTTGTTCAAGAAGTTTTCTTTTTTTTTATAGCTTATTTGGTTCTCCAGCATGCACAGGACACAAAGCTGCCCAGAAATGGACATGAACCCACACAGGGCAGTGAGTACTGACACAGTAGTGTAAGACACATGGCCATATGCAGCAGTTAGACCCATCTTTACCAAAGCCACCTACTTCTGCAAATTCCTAAGGCTCCAGCTGAGAGCTGAGGAGTATTGACAGAAGAGTCAAGAGAAAAGCAAGAAAAACTTCTGAGAAGAAATCATTAAATATTACAGAGCAATCATTCGATACTATAAAATTATTGCAGACATTTGTTTTTGATTATTACTATTAAATAAAATACGAGAGGTCTCCTCCGATGAGGACCGAGGAGAAACCAGACATGTTTTATTTTGGTAAGTTATGAGCGAGATGGTGCCCAGTGCAGGCTGTGTGTAGGAAACAGACTCAGCACTATCCTGACCGGGGCCTATGGAATGTACCCAAGCTAACAGTAGTCATTAGCTTTAGTAACTAAAGGTAACGTTCTCTATGTTCTCAATAATGTCTGTCGGTTACGTATTTACTTTTATTGTTGTTAACTGTGGACATCATAAAAGACAGAAGAGTTATGTCTGCTGCAGATCGAAGTAGTTAGTTGGAAGAGCTGGATGACCTCCTTCTAGAGAGACAGGCAGACAGACAGACAGACAGACAGGGAGGCAGACAGACAGGGAGGCAGACAGGCAGACAGACAGGCAGACAGACAGGTAGGCAGACAGGGAGGCAGACAGGCAGACAGACAGACAGACAGACAGACAGGGAGGCAGACAGACAGACAGACAGACAGGGAGGCAGACAGGCAGACAGACAGGCAGACAGACAGGTAGGCAGACAGACAGACAGACAGACAGACAGACAGGGAGGCAGACAGGCAGACAGACAGGCAGACAGACAGGTAGGCAGATAGTCAGAGAGCGATAGACAGACAGACAGATGGGCAGACAGACAGACAGAGAAACAGACAGACTGGCAGACAGAGAAACAGACAGACTGGCAGACAGACAGACAGGCTGCAGGACAGCACGGAGACAGCCAGAGGTAAAGCGAAGAATCTGGCAGAAACATACATGCTGTGTATGCAAACAAAGAGTTCAAATCCTACGGTATTCCTGTTCCTGACCCTCGGTGTGTTTGATGGTAAACACCACCATTTGGTCGTACGCCGAAATGACCCCCCCCCCCCCCCCCCCCGGGCCTGTGGTAGGGGATGACTGTAACAAAAACAAATCAGAATTTAGAACTTGCATCTGTTTGAACATGACATCTATTTAAAGCATGTTCTGCAATAGGGTTTTTTTTCTTGTTGGGTCAATCTGTCACCGTGCCTCATTACAGAGAAATGCAAGGACAGAGCAGCTGGAGCAGCTGGTGTGGAGCAGCTGGAGCGGAGCGGCTGGAGCGGAGCGGCTGGTGTGGGGCGGCTGGAGCGGCTGGAGCGGCTGGAGCAGCTGAAGCAGCTGGAGCGGAGCGGCTGGTGTGGAGCGGCTGGTGTGGAGCGGCTGGTGTGGAGCGGCTGGAGCGGCTGGAGCGGCTGAAGCGGAGCGGCTGGAGCGGCTGGAGCGGCTGGAGCGGAGCAGCTGGAGGGGCTGGTGTGGAGCAGCTGGAGGGGCTGGAGCGGAGCGGCTGGAGCGGCTGGTGTGGAGCGGCTGGAGCAGCTGAAGCAGCTGGAGCGGAGCGGCTGAAGCGGAGCGGCTGGAGCGGCTGGTGTGGAGCAGCTGGAGGGGCTGGAGCGGAGCGGTGTCTTGCTCTGGCCCAGATGTGGACGTGAGCCCTCTGTTGCATGCAAAGTGACATAACGTTGACAGCACATGCGTGTGCGCGGTGTGGTGGATTTCTGGAACGCATGACTTCATTTTCCATGCTGTTCATCTCTCTGATGTATTACCACAGCTAATTCAACTGATTTCTCTGAAGCCCCGAAACAGTTTAACGAACTTAATCAGTACTTAATCACTGGACTAACAAATGTCTGCCTCCACTTTGCTCTTACTGAAAGTACACGAGAGCGTATCCATGGCGATCGGTTTTACCAGGAAGTCCCTTGGTCACCTTGCAATGTGGAGTCGACCAATGGGGGACAGAGTTTCAGCGATGACAGAACATCGCTAATGTACACAGACTCACACAAACATTTAGGCTGCGACTGATTTCGAGCGCCTAGGAAACAGTATGCGTTTCATTAGGCCCATTGTCTCATCACACTACTTGTATTTTCCTTAAGCTACACAAAGGGGGGGGGGGCAGCTTTGGCAAGACTTCACGTCTTCGAGGGAAGTTGGTTTGGATATGAACCCTGACCCCCCCAGTCCTCAGGGGCTAAACTCATTGGTCCAGGGACAGGGCTGAGACCTCTGTCTACAGGCTGAGTTGGACTGGCTAAAGGATGCCTGTACTTGCCAGAAGAGAATGTGTAGTATGCAGAAATCGTTATGGAAAATGGTTGGAAAAAAATTTTGGAAATTCAAATGTTCGGATAAGAATCGTTCGCTGAAAACAAATCCACATGGATCTGCCCTTTGATACAACACAGGAGCCTCTTAGAACATAGAACCTTCAGGAAGCACCTGTCAACCAGGAAGCTACAATTTGGCCGCTTGCACCTCCTCGTTTTCCTTCTCCGAGCTCTGTTAGGCACCGTGTCACTGGAAACACAGCACACAGCCATGACAAACACACATCACAAAGACAACAGCACTTCAACAGAACGACCAGGAGCTGTCTTGTTCCTTCATGGTTACTCTTCCTTTGATCTTAATCAGCCTCCTGCTACAGCAGCTTCCTTGACGGCCAGAAAAGAGAGGGGGGAAGAAAAAAAAACCCAGAGGAAGGAATGGGGAACAGATTATGCAGTGGGAATGAAAGACTAAGCACAATTAGAGGCAAGCATTCCTCCTGCTTCTATAAATAACTGTTTTCCTCTCCTGTTACTGCTGCTACAGCTGGTCCAGAGAGATTGTGGAGGGGAGACCTATAGAAGGGTTGTGTCAGGGTTAACACGGCTCAATACCCATCATTTTCATGACTGATTTGCTGGGCCACACATCCATTTGAAGGGGATGTGAAGCACAGCTGTGTGATCCTGACATCCGTGTGCTTTAAGCCTTGTTCGATGCATCTATCAGAAGTTTTTTACCTATTTTGTTTAAAGGTAACTGTCCTGCAACTGTACTGCAACTGTCCTGCAAGTCAAAGAGTACAACGTCTCATGGTGTTCTAACAAGCCAAGTTTAGAACAGCCATCCTCACACACAGCGCAAAGAGAAGATCAGGTCTCAAAACATGGCTTCCTGTCTTTCTATCTTCTCTGTCTCTCCGGGGGTGACTAGTATCACTGACTAGTAGGTGGCAGCTCTGGATCAGAGACTAAAGTAACCAATCCTCAAGAGGTTAGCTGAGCTATCAACTCCTCAGATAGAAGTGGACACAGTCTATGTACAGGGATACACCTGTCTGCTCAAACTCACACACACCAGACACACACACACACACAGACACACGCAGACACACACCAGGCACACACACAGGCAGACACACGCAAACACACACCAGGCACACACACAGGCAGACACACACAGACACACACCAGGCACACACACAGGCAGACACACGCAAACACACACACAGGCACACACACAGGCACACACCAGGCACACACACAGACACACACACACAGATTTTTCCAGCCTCCCAGGCTGATGTCAACTGAGCTGTGGGGGATTTGAGGTAAAACCTTCCGGCAGTACCTTGATTTAGCTGTAATTACAGTGAGCCCTGTTCTATTAAACCCCCTTAGAGCTTTGCATGTGTGAACAGTGTGTGTGTGTGCGTGTCTATGATTTGTATGTCTGTGTTTGGTGTGTGTGTGTATGTGCGTGTGTTTGGTGTGTGTGATGTGGACTCAGGAAGTGAAGAGACTGGAGGAGGGTAGTTAATGAATTACAAAGGCATGTCGTGCCACTGAGCTTTACCAGGTCTGATGACATGTGTGCAGGTGTGCTCTCTCTCTTTCTCTCTCTCTGTCTCTATGTCTCTCTGTCTCTCTCTCTCTCTGTCTCTCTCTCTATGTCTCTCTCTATGTCTCTCTCTCTATCAGTCTTCCTCTCTCTGTCAGTCTCTGTCTCTTCCTCTCTCTCTCCTTGTCTCTATAAAGAAACCCCTCAGACAGAACAGTATTGGTCTGGGGGCGGCTGGCAGGCAAAGCAGCATCAAGCGAGCTTCGTGTGAAACCTCCTGATTTACGTTTGCCAAACTCGACCCCTGCACCTCCCCGAACACCCCCCCCCCAGGACATGCAGTCCCTGTTCAAAGGACAGCCTGCTTTAAATGAAGGTCCAATCACCTTGATTGGACGGAAAATGGCTTGTTGTCTGAGTCTGGTGCAGCTGTGGAGTCTGTGAGAGAGAGAGAGGGTCTCGCCATGGGAACCTTGGGCCAAATCCTCTGTGTCACCCTGATGCTGCAGACTGTCACTGGCATGCTGTGGTTTCGAACCTGAGAATCTCTGAGGTCAAGTGCTTTAACCGTTCTCTACCCTCCCCATATTTAGTGGACACTTTTATGACTTAGTGGACACAATTATGATGGTATGTTGTCATGAAGCTCTAGTTTCCTAACGCTGCCTCTTGATGTGATGCCAGGTGACGACCTGCAGGGGGAGAGGAAAATGTGACATCACAAGACATTCCGAGGCTAGAGACCGAAAGTTTGCGGTCGAGATGTTTTTCAGTGGCTACAGGAGCTTCAGTCGCGTGCGTCTGTTTTGACGGATCCCATTTCGCAGATTTTCATATCCAGTTTTCCGTGTTTAGTTTCTGTTTTCTGTTTGTTTTTCCAGCCCTTTTCCAGGCTCTTGTGGCTCTTGCATGACAGAAGTCTTCGCTGCAGCTCTTTCCGGTGTGGGGGTGAACACACTCGGCCAATAGGTCTTTGAGTTTCCACCGCAAAACAACAACGTTTCAATTTGTCTAATCGGGGCTATTTAGACTAAGTAAACTATCACTCTTCAGGATTTCATCTGTAGCCATGGCCCAGTCATGCAGGGATTCTTATTAAAACCATTTGTGCGAGCCATTAGAGTGGAGATGGTGGGGGAGAGGAGGGGGGGAGGGGGACCAGGGGCCAGCGAGGGCTAGCGTGGCTGGCGGTGGGATTGGATAGCCCTGGGAGAAAGTCTGGGACATGGAGAGTGAGAGGTATTGGCAAGGAAAAGGAAACCACACACAGCTTGCGTGATTGTGGTTGTACTCCACCTCCTGCCTCCCCCCCCCCCCCACGCCCCTCCTCACCCCGCCTGCCTCTCACCCCCATCTTTCCCTTCCCAGCTCTCGGAAGCACCTGCACCTCCGACCTCTTGACCCTGTGACCTTTAGACCCCGAAAGTAACCGTCTGCCCGCTGGTGCACGGCGCTAACGACAGCGACGCTAACGACAGCGACGCTAACCCACACGCCACCTGTACGTCCCGTGAGACGGAGGCTCTGCTCACCTCGGCCGAGCGTCTCTGCTTCCCCATCGATTCACAGTTATGACCGCGCTCTCGTAAAAAGCTGGAGGGGGATGTGGGAGCCAGCAGCCAGAGGCAGCCAGAGACTTTATAATGGTACAGGTTTATAATGAAACACTCCTTTAGCCTCTTTCTCCCAAAGCACTGACGTTATTCACTGGACACACGCGCATATTAAAAGCGCACGCTATTTATAACGTGTGTGTGCCTATCAGGATGCAGGGTCAGCGGTGAGCAGGGGAGGATGCAGCTGTGTGTGTGTGTGTGTGTGTGTGTGTGTGTGTGTGTGTGTGTGTGTGTGTGTGTGTGTGTGAAAGGCTTCCAAACACCAGCGTTACCAAAAGTGCTTTATCTTCTTGGCTTGCAGATGTTTCTGAGGTCAATTGTTTTTTTTCTTCATTTCCCCTCTCTCCTGTGTAGCTCTCTCTAGAAGTGTTGATTCTTATGAGTAGAGTCAAAGTAAAGGAAGAGGTTAGGGGTGTGTGTGTGTGTGTGTGTGTGTGTGGGGGGGGGGGGGGGGGGGGGTTGCGGCTGAGAGCAGGAAGACACACAAAAGTGCCATTGCCATTCATGTTTTCAGTCTGATCGGCCCACACACACTCACAAACACACACTCACACACACTCACAAACACACACTCACACACACAAACTCACACACACACACTCACACACACACACTCTGATGATGAAACACAGCTTCCTGGTTCGCTGGGCCACCGCAAATGTTATTTCATCAATGAGGCAAAACCAAGAAATATCCACATCAGCCATATCAAGAAATTAGCAGCAAATGATGTCAGTCAGTAATTGCACGCTCTGAGCCTTATGTTGAAACATTACAGCGCTAAAAAGACGGTTAAAAAAAATCATAAAAATTAACAAAAAAACATTATTATTTTTGGATAATTCCACCATTAAGAGTGAGTCATTGCCAGGTCGCTGTGTCTAATGCTGTTAAATTGACACGCATTACGCAATGCCCCCCCCCCTTCCACAGTAAGTCCAACAGACCTGCTGCCTGCCCAGTCAACACAGCGCTTTAATGAACCCCAACAATTCCAGTTCAAACACTTCCATGTGTGACTACCATGACTCTGTCCTGACTGCTTACCTCTCTCACCTAGGGAGGCTTTGAACCCTTACCACACACACTGTCTGGGCTATGATGTCATTTCCTCCCTGGAGTGGGGGGGTGGGGGGGGGGGGGGGGTGGGGGGGGTGGTCAGATGGGCTCTGCTCCAGTAGTACGGCTGGTCCCCCCCTCCACCCCTCCCCCCCTTCCCCCTCCACCCCTCCCCCCCTCCCCGAGGCGCTCCTCGCTTGCAGGGGGTCGCTAGCAGAAGGAAGCGAAGGAGGAAATAAAGGTATCATGAAAGAGGACTGTTACTTAAATGTTCATCTTTAAACGACTGGAGGAACCATGTGTGCCTCCTAATGAAGAAGCCTTATTTGCTGTGTGGTCTGTCCAGGTATCATGACATGTTGGTCCTCTGCTACCCACACCTGGGTTATCACCAGTGGCAATATTGACACACTGAACACATTCAAGCCCATGACTTTCCATTACAGCCGTATTTATAGCCTTCCCATCATCTTACTTTATTAATTTTTTCGAGAAATGTAGACAGATGGCTCTGTGGAAACCTTGACTCCTATAGCTGATGGGAAGACATACAAGGACCAGGGCCAGAACCAGTCTAGACCAGGACCAGGAATAAGACCAGGGCCAGATTAGACCAGGGCCAGATTAGACCAGGGCCAGACTAGACCAGGGCCAGATTAGACCAGGGCCAGACTAGACCAGGGCCATGCAGGTCTAAACCAGGTCTGGACTAGATCAGGGCTAGGACTAGACCAGGACTAAGGCCAGGACCAGGACTAGACCAGGGCCAGGACTAAACCAGGTCTGGACTAGACCAGGACTAAGGCCAGGACCAGGACTAGACCAGGACTAAGGCCAGACCAGAACATGATATAACTAAAACTAGGACTATGACCTAGGTTACCAGTACCCAAACCCCTGAGCAGGTAAAGTCCTGGTGAGCCAGGACTGATGTGTAACTGCAGAGCCATAAAGATCAAGCTCCCAGTATTAGACCATTCATCATGTGCCTGCTGCCCCCTGCTGGCTTACTGTGTAACACCAGCTCCTGATAAAGCCTCATGGAAAACAAACAAGATCCTAGAGAAAGATACTTTCTCCTGGTTACCCAGGTTATAACAAGAAGAGACTTTAAATTTAGTCTTGTGAAAATGTCAAACTTTCCCGTACGTGTGTGTCCAGGTTAATATGCCCTTGTGTGTGTATTTATAGTGGTGGAAAAACGTGAGTCAGACTGTGCGGATGGAGGGGCTCAGACGGAAGAATGTCTGCCCGACTAGGAGGTCTCTCTCTGGGGGAAGTGTGTGAGGGCAGTGGGGCCCACATGGTGCTGAGCCCTGGAGCTTAACTAGGCTAGACCGGATACTAGACTGATCTCTGGCCAGTTTGGCTGCTACTTAAACAGCTGAGGGGGGGGCCAGGCCTTGAGACAGGGATAGAGTTACAGCTACTGGGACCAGAGGCTAGGGGCCAGGGGCCAAGATTTCAACTTAGCTACCAATCAACACTTATCACAAAGACATATAGAAAATGCTGAGTTGCTTTAACATAAAACCAGCATTTTTTATTAAGCATACAATAACCTGCCACGTGCACGGAGTAACTATTTCACAGCATGTTTCACACATCTGTCATTCCACCAGTAGAGGGCGTACTAGGTCTTCCATCCACACAGAGTGGATCCGGACTGAGAACCTGATCACTGCATTGAGTTTTACCTACTGACAGCTCAGGTCGGTCCTCTTGACAGTAAAATAAGATGATGACAGTATTTTGAAACGTGTCAGTAATCGGTAAAATACGTGTAAAATACGTGTCAGCATCGGTAAAATCGGTAAAATATGCAGATGACACATCTGTGATTGGTCTGATTTCCTCCAGGGATTCTACCCAATCACTGTCTATTAGCATAGATGGTGTTAATTCAAATGAATAAGGATAATAAATTCAAAAGATTATGTGACCAATTTGCTTAAATAGAAATCTGCTTTCTTTGAATATGCTGAAACCTCCACTGATGGTGAAGAACAAGGGAATAAGGATAAAATGAGAGGGGAGGGGGGGAGAGAGGGAGCAAGAGAGCGAGAGAGAGAGAGAGAGAGAGAGAGAGAGAGAGAGAGAGAGAGAGAGGGGAGGTCCAAACTCCAATCGTTAACCGATTCTTTCAGATGGGCGCTGACTTCAGCATCATGTCTCTGCAAACAACGCGTGTTCTGTCACTTCTGATATAATTATATATATTTATATAAGTTAACATTATATAAATGCCAAATGCAAATCTGTAGGTTCTACTGAACTGGGGAGTGATGCAGGACAGAACCTTCAGTCTGCAGAAAGGAGAACATTACAAGTTTAGACTGGATCTTTAGAGAAGCAGCATCTGAAGATGAGAGCGCTGCCGGTTCATATTCAAGTTTTTCTTAATAGTAAAAAAGAGCTCCTTTTTCCAAGTATGAACATGAATACTTCTTCACTGAACCACTCTTCAACCAGCTGGAAACCCGAGTCTGTCCTCATCTCTCTGGTGTTCTCTCTTATCTTCCTGGTCGGCACGGTGGGGAACTGCCTGGTTCTGGCCGTGCTGCTGCGGAATGGACAGATGAAGACCACCAACTTATTCATCCTGAACCTGGGAGCAGCAGATCTGTGTTTCATCGTCTTCTGTGTTCCTTTCCAAGCCACCATCTACACCCTGGATGAGTGGGTGTTTGGGTCTGTGGTCTGCAAGCTGGTCCACTTCATGATCTTCCTCACCATGTATGCCAGCATCTTCACCCTGGTGGCGGTGTCCCTGGACAGGTGCGTGTCGGTGAACTACACACTAGAATTGATTCATTTATTTTATTATTTATTTTGTTATGAATTAATTTTATTGCTCAAGCGTTCAAAAAATATTATTAAAAAAACCACACAAAAAGCGTGTGTCTATTGGGAAGTAAATTTGAATGTATTTTTTGGTTGACACAAAGCAGTGTTCCAGCTAAGTTAAAATAACAGATGACATGAAGCTCAATAAATGAATGTGAGTTCGTCTTTTCTGCATCAACACAAGCCAAGTCTTCTGCTCGACAGGTACCTAGCCATCCGCTACCCTCTCCGTTCCCGAGAGATGAGGACGCCCAGGAACGCCCTCATGTCCATCTGCCTGGTGTGGGGAACATCCCTGGTCTGCTCCTCTCCATACCTCAGCTACTACCGTCTGCTGGAGCTGGACGGCAGCGTGCTCTGTATCCCCGCCTGGGAGGCCCGGCAACGCAGAGCCATGGACATCTGCACCTTCGTGTTCGGCTACCTCCTCCCAGTCCTGGTTCTCAGCCTGACCTACGCTCGCACCATCCGCTACCTGTGGACCACGGTGGACCCCATGAAGGACATGTCTGAGAGCAGGAGGGCCAAGAGGAAGGTCACCAAGATGATCCTCATCGTGGCTGTGCTGTTCTGCCTGTGCTGGCTGCCTCATCACCTGGTCCTCCTCTGCATGTGGGCGGGACATTTCCCTCTCAACCACGTCACCTACGTCCTCCGCATCCTGTCCCACCTGGTGGCCTACGCCAACTCCTGCCTCAACCCCATCGTCTACGCTCTCGTCTCCAAGCACTTCAGGAAGGGCTTCCGGAAGGTGTTTGGCTGCACGTTCAGGAAGACGGTGGTCAACAAGGTGCACATGGTCCAGGCAGTGCACACGGTCAGCTGTGTGGAGGGCGGGTCCAGTGAAACGTCCAATCAGAGCCAGCCTCAGAGCGGGGGGGCGGAGGACAGGCGCAGGGTGCAGACAGGGGTGCAGGTGGACGGCAGCAGGCAGGATCTGGTGAGCGTCAGTGGAAACACCAGTGTGATCTCCAGTGGAGGAAGAGACACGGTGGTGCTGCCACACGCAAACCAGTTTGAACCGGAAGATCCCACTTCCAAGAAAGACACCGTGTAGATTTGAGACGAGCTGCAGAGGTTTGGCTTGGTGTCATTTCCTGGCTTCTAAATGATGATGTGACAGGAAGCAGGTGAATGTTCGTGTGTCGTGAGCTCGTCTCACCGTCACACCCGTGTTCGTCGTGTGTGTGGTCAGTGACATTGGACCGTACGACCAGATGAACATAGAGAGCAACCGCTAACATTTCCTTGTTGGTTCACCTGACACAGGCTGCACACTGATTCTGCTCTGTTCCAGTAACAGATTGGAAGTGGATTTTGCTCTTTTCAAACACTGGACTGTGTAGAGAAAATAGACAGCTTCTGTAGTTCCAGTAAACATAACTACAAATGTTACTTTGTGAAGTAAAACTGAGCAGAATATCAGCATAGGATTTATCTTGATTGGAAGGATCTTGAAACAAGAACGGACATTTAGGAAGGAAGGATAAGTGTCTTGTAGAGTTCTAGAGGAAGCCTGTGTCAACAGACAAGAAACAGCTGTAGCCATGATGGGTCTATAAAATAAGTTAAAGCTGTTATGTAACTTGCAACTGCCAAGTCATGTACAGGTATAAAAAAAAAGAAAAAGAAAAGATAATTAGTCTAAAAAAACTGTAAACTCTCATGGATGTTGTTAGTCTAATCTAGATACTGCTTGATGTTAGCTGTGATGTGCAGCACGATCTTGTACAGTCAGTGGAAAAAAGCAAGCATTACTGGCTCATTTAATGTGACATGTGGCCTGTGTCGCTCACACATGTGTTATCCTGACAGCCTCCCAGACTCCGCAGATTCAGAACCAAAGTAGCTTTCTTACATTCTGCAGCCAGAAGATAAAGAAGAAAAAAAACATGTTGAGATTGGGAAATTAGTTCTTTAATATGAGGTCTCCATCTGTTTGCATTGACGTGTAAAACCTGCTGTCTCTTTGTAGTCGGGTGTAGTGTGTGTTTACTTAGCACCTCAAGCATTAAGGAAATAAATCCATTTGGTTGCTCCAATGCCCCGTGTCTGCGTCTGTGTATCTGGAGGGTGAGTGTCTAGTATCTCCGTCTCTCTGTCTCCATGACCACCATTACAGCGGTGGGTTTATTTAGAAAGATTCCTAGATTTATCTCACAAACGCTTGTGCCGATTGGCATTCCCCGCGAGACCTGTTCGTTATCATGGCTGTGTTTGCATCCTGACAATTCTTTTGATATCTCAGCATGGAAATCTTTGATCACACAGGTTTTCTGGAATGTGCACATTGAGCGACACATTTGTAGAGAGAGACGCAAGGAGAAGAAAAAACAATTTTCGATGAAGAGAAGGGAATCTGCCAGGCGACAGAATAAAAGAAAGCCTCGCTTCTTTACACTTCAGATGTTTCTGATTCAAAAGAGAGATAATCAACCTCAGGATCACAAGTTGGTTTGAAAGGAGACACCTGTACCTGTTAAACTGAGGTGACACACCTGAGAGAAAAGGCTCTGATCTCAATGTTAGTTTTAAGTCAGCATTGCCTGTAATAATATTAGATGGTACTGCAGGAGGATATAAGGGCATCACACGCTTCATAGGAAGGTATTTTTAGATCTGATCTCACACCTGAATCCTTCATTATGTGTGCTCACCAAACTGTCAACTGGAGAGACTCTAATAAAGACGAGACATCTAAAACAGACAATCTTTTAAAATCATCCTCCTACAAAGGAGATACTCAGGCCTACTACTTCTCAATAGATCCACATCCATATTGGATATCCATCTCATCTTCACGTTCGTTGTCAGCTCTTTCTCGATGCTGTTAGGTTGGCGGACTGAAGAAGCACATTCAAGAAATGAGGCCGGCTGCTCATAGAACATGAACCCAGGGCTGCTCTGCTTCAAGCAGAGACCACTGAGAGAGTCTGGGGCCGCAGACTGTGTCTAAAAATACAGCATGGAGGAGGAACACTACAGGATCCTTCAAGCCAGACTATCTTGCTGCCTCTTGGGAATGATGTGAGCTACAGACTCTATTGCCACAGAGCACAAACAGACACGCTAGCAGGGACATTTCTATGATTGAAAGAAAGGGGGGGCTTAGCCCCTGGGGGGACGGGGGGGACGGGGACGACACGGGGGGGGGGGACACGGGGGGGAGGGGGGGTAGTCGCACTGTAGGTAGCCAGCGATTCCCAAAGACGTCCGTTTTTTACTCGTTTTTCGAACTTGTGAACTAATTTTTCGAAATAAAATATTTTTATTATTTATCGTATTTCTTCGGCGGCCTGATAATAATCACAATAATTATTTAGGGGGGCTGAAGAACATTTTAGGGGGGCTAACGACGCCCCTGCACGCTACTCTTCTCTGCACTGTGTGTGATCTCTGAGAAGACGAGGCGATGGTAGAAAGTGTGTGTGTGGCCTGTTGGGTGTGTGTGAGGACAGGGTGTTGACACAGTGCTCCCTCCTCCAGCCCTCTTCCTGGTCACAGCCTAAGTACCCGGCCTGCCTTCTGGCAATGGACTGCATCTGGCAGGCTGGAAGCTCTAACAGGATGGGATTGAAGACACGTGGGCTGTTGTGAAGAGGTGCACGATAAAGGGTGTACCATCGGTTCAATGGGTCAAATTAAACTCTTGGGGCGGGGTGTAAGTGGAAAGGATGAGGGTTTTACCATGATGCATTAGTACCTCATCGTGTTTTTAAAATTAAAATACTGTTTTCTTTTCCACAAGGGGAGATTTTGTTAAGTCAACAGGTAAACAAGTGTTCCGGTTTATTTAGGGTAAAAGTGTAAATTGCAGTCACTAAGCTTGTTTATTAGATTTTTGGGGTCGTTTTTTTTCTGCCACTGATTTGTGTGTTGATATTGAAACTAAACCATTATATTCCAGTTCCTTTGATGTGTAACCAGAGAACACCCATCCAGAGTTCTGGGAGGAATCCTTTCAAAATTCTGCCATTTCCAAACTTAGGACGACAGCAAAGAAACCTTTGAACCAAAATGAATTCCACCGCGTAACAAGACGAACTTGTCAAAGCTAATGAAAGATAGTTCAAAGGCTTTCGATTAACCATAGATATTGCGCAACAGTCAGGGTTTACACAACAACCACCTCACAGCAGTTACCAAGGCAACTGGAAATAGAAGTATTTCCACATGGATACAAAATAGAATAGGAAAGAATACTAAGAAACAGACAAAACACAGTTTGTATTCGCGCTCCAACCTTGGTACCTTTGTGTTTGTGTTGTTACCTGGTCATTCTCTACTTTCTTAGAAATCTACCTGGATTTTTCTTCCAGGAACCTTTGAAGGCAGATGTCCTCATGACCAGCAGAGCTCAGTGTCCAGATCAGGAAGTCCCACAGCACATGGCATCACATCACAAGCAGCCAAGCACCACTTCCTCCTAGAACAGGAAGTCCAGAAAGGAAAAGATGTTTCAGCCACTCATTCACCACGGCTGAACTAACGAGGTTTCAAGTTCAGGGTGGATTACACAATTTCTCACGAACCCTCAGAAAGAGTTACCTTGCTAGAACAGTTAAGCTTTGATGAATTCATCTCCTGTCCCTTCTGCGATGGTGTAGTTTGACTCCGACTTGAAGACAGATGAGAGCGGGAACAGCAGTAATTGTATTCCGAGCAGATAATAGCTTTTCTATTAGATTCTGCTGTTGTCACCGACTAGTTGTTCCAGCCAATTATGATCTTGCAGTGTCCTTCTGTAATTAAATTGCTCACCTCCAAAACAAATCAACCTGAGTAAATCACAAGCTTTTCTTTATTAGATCGAGGCGTTCACAGGTCAACAGGTGAACTACATATAAATACATTTATCTTTATACAATAAAATGAACATTCATCCGACACCAGGCGATGATGAATTCGATGGAGGTCTTCACTTGCAGATGACCAAAGAAACTGAAGTTAGTGTTTTATGGTTTGGCTGTGGCTTCAGACGGTGTGACCAATGGGTGTGTTCGACACTGTACTGAGTGTCAGGGATTGGTTGTGGCTTCAGACGGTGTGACCAATGGGTGTGTTCGACACTGTACTGAGTGTCAGGGATTGGTTGTGGCTTCAGACGGTGTGACCAATGGGTGTGTCCGACACCGAAATGAGTGTCAGGGATTGGCTGTGGCGTGACCAAAGGGTGTGTGTTAGGCTGAGGTGTCGAAAAGCCTCTCGATCATATCCTCCACCTGCTCTGGCTTGTACTTGTTATACTTCTCAGGGTTCTTGGTGAACGAGATGTTGGCGTATCTGTTGTAAAAAAAATAATAAAAAACATCATGATCAAGATGGAGTTTTAGAAAACGCACAGTCAGAAACGCAGGAAGTAACCTGGGTGACTCTGACCTTTGCAGGAAGTTCCTGTAGGCCTCTGACACCATCCTCTTCTGGGCTTGCCTGATGGCATCACGCTGGCTCTTATCTGGGATGGCCCAGACTTTCTGGATCTTACATAGTTCCTCCAGACCGTCATTAAAGCCCTGCGGAAGGGGGGGGGGGGGGCAGAGGCACGTCAATACTCCAGAGAACATTTACATTCAGTCATTTAGCAGACGACCAGAGAGACTTACATTCCTCCCTGAGGCAAGCAGGGTGAAGTGCCTTGCCCGAGGACACAATGTCATGTTGGCACAGCCGGGATTCGACCGGCAACCTTGTGATTACCAGCCCGATTCCCTAACCGCTCAGCCACCTAACTCCCCTGTCTCCCACTCCCAGAATACAGGGAAAACTGAGGTCACCTTACCTTGAACTTGTCTTTGATAACCTGACGCTCCTTGTCTTTCAGCTAGAGATACACAGAAAACACAAATAATAATAATAATCACACAACTACATCTGTTAAGAGACAGCCGTGTGATCCAGGTGTGTTGGTGGGTTGTACCTTGGCCCCGGGCTGGAAGGGCTGCATGTTCCTGTCCATGAGGTGCTCTGTGACCTTCAGCCAGCTGGGAACACACAGCAGGAGTCATGAGTCAGGGTGTGGTGGGGGTAGGGGGGTGTTAGAATCACAGCCTCACACCCACAGCGCAGAGGGGAGAGGTGGGCACGGGTTCGAGAGGCCCTGCTGTCTGAACACACCTGCGCTGGTACATCTGAACCTGCTGTTCAATCAGCTCTCTGTAGGAGCTCTCTGCTTTCTTCTGAGTCACTGTGACGAGCTGGATGAGCTCTGACCTGAGACACACACACACACACACACACACACACACAGAGACACATCTGTTGGTGGAGCTGACAACTGATATCAGGGTAAAAAGTGTGGTGAGAGGGAGTGAAAGGGTGTGGGAGGGGGTGGGGGGGGTGAGAGGGTGTGAAATGGGGTAAGAGGGGGTGGGGGGGGTGAGAGGGAGTGAAATGGGGTAAGAGGGGGTGGGGGGGTGAGAGGGAGTGGGGGGAGAGGGACAGGGAGGGGGTGAGAGGGAGTGAAAGTGTGTGGGATGGGGTGAGAGGGTGTGAAGGCGGAGGATGATGCTGTGACCTACTTCTCCAGGGACTTGAGGATGTAGTTGTAGTTGTTGTGGAGGAAGATGGCGCTCAGAGCCGAGTCTTCGTAAACTTTGGATTTACTGAGCAGATTCAGCTGCAGGTTCCCCAACACCTTGCCTGGAAGACAGCAGCTGCATTCAGAACACGAGCTGGAGGATCATCTGGGGATCGTAGAGATTCAGTCTGGAGGGGAGACTCTTACAGATGTAGGTGCTGAGGAGCCTCTTGCTGAACTCTGAGCTGTAGCTGCTGGCAGACGAGCTGGACTCTGAACGGTACAAAACACAGAATGAACACACGAACACTGACCTCACAACCTCACAACCTCACAGCCTCACAACCTCACAACTGCACACCTCAGCTTACAGAGTCAAGTTGCTGGATTCTTACATACATTTTTTTCTTCCTAAATCCCAAGGGCATGTACATACACTTTACTATTGTGATTCAAATCCCTTTTTTATTAGAAGCAGTACTTGTGTTTCCATGGTAGCATGATGTTATTTCCATAACATGAGCACTGCAGACCCTCACATGGAATCCCACAGGTGTGAGAAGCATCATAAACAGGCTTCTCTGCACCAACAGGTCATGATAACCACATAACAATGAACATGTTAATAAAGATATCAGCTAGGCAGACCATGTGACCAGGAGTACAACAGTACTTAGGAATGATTTTCTGGACCTGCTGCTGGTTTCATCCACAATCACAATGACTCTTTACTGAGGGAAGTGTTGCTAACTGATTGAAAATGATGGTACTCGCTGTGAGGTATATTATTGTTGCTTGCTTTTCTACAAGTACACTCTTGCACTTTTGAGGTACAATTGCACCTTAATTGTAACTTGTGTAACTGAATGTTTTAATGGTTCTTATGTAAATCACACGCATACAATGCCAGCGCCCCATGGTTTTGGCTTACCTCGGGGGTCTATGGGTATATTATATGTGTCCCCCAGTACTACAGGGGGCAGACGCAAGGCAAAAGAGAGGGAAAGAGATCAGAGAGAGAGAGAGAAGAAGCAAAGTGTAAAAAGGTTAGATAAAAGGTTAGTCAGTGCAGAGTAAGCAGTGTAGCCAACAGCACAATGACAGCCAGACAGGGTGGTGGGGGAGGGGAGGGGGGGAGGGGGTGAGCATGGGGAGTCAACATGGGGGTCAGCATGGGGTGAAAGGAGGAAGAGGAGGAGGAAGGAAGAGCGGAGCCTGGCATGGAACAGGGAAGCCCCCTTCAAACACCTGGGTTACCAAAACCACATCCTATATTTGTCTAATAATTCACCTTTCAGGGTTTCTTCATTTCCTTCAAAAATGACTCACTTGTCCAGGATCAATCATTCCCTGAAGAAACCTGAGGAGGATCACATTCTAAATACCCTACAAGTCTAAAGACAGGCTGAAGGGTGTGGAGGGGGCTCCCTCTAAAGGCAGAGGAAGGCAGCAACATTCACAGGGGAAAGAGAGGTGAAAGTTCAGCACAGCACAGGAAGTGTGGAACAGGAAACAGAAAAGAGAACTAGAGGAAAACGCTGATTGACACAACCGGAGAAGAGGAGGGGGTGGGGGGGCGGTCCCTGTGTTTTAGAGATGGAAGGATCATCGTTCTGGGCACAGACAACACACACACGGCCCTCCAACGCCTTATGAACTCAGGGTTACCTCCAACGCCATGACAACCGCCCCCCCCCTCCCCGGGGGCAACACTGAACACAGACAGCTAAGTGGATCTGGGTGATGGATGCCAGCAGGGGGCAGTGTGACGGCAGAGGTAACCCTGAGGCAGCTATGGAGACAGGGACACATGAGAGAGACAGGGCTTTCCAGGCTGGAGGCCTGGCCTACCTTGAGATGCCAGCATGGCCCCTGCCGTCTCCTGGAAGTCCAGAAGCTGCTGCAGGAACAGGATGGCCTGGGGACAGAGGAGGGAGGGAGGGAGGGGAGATAGACAGAAGAGAGACAGAGAGGGAGAGAGAGGGAGAGAGAGACAAGAGAGACAGAGGGGGAGAGACACTCACACATTAGCCCTCAGCCTGCCCCCGTACAGCAGTCAGTGTTAAAGAGGAGCACAAGGTTAGGAGAAGCTTACGTTGCTGGTTAACTCATGGACAGTGCCATCCTTAGGCATGTTATACTCCTTATCAGGATCATTCTGTGAAAGAGGACAGAGAGAAGGACAGAGAAAGAGAGAGAGAGAGAGAGACAGAGAGAGAGACAGAGAGAGAAACAGATAGAGAGACAGGGAGAGAGACAGAGAGAGAGAGAGAGAGAGACAGGGAGAGAGACAGAGAGAGAGAGAGAGAGAGAGAGAGAGAGAGAGAGAGAGAGAGACAGAGAGAGAGAGAGAGAGAGAGAGACAGAGAGAGAGAGAGACAGAGAGAGAGAGAGAGAGACAGAGAGAGAGAGACAGAGAGAGAGAGAGAGAGACAGAGACAGAGAGAGAGAGAGACAGAGAGAGATGGAGAGAGAGAGAGAGATGAAGGGAGAGGGAGGAGATGAGAGAGAGAGACAGAGAGAGAGAGAGAGAGAGAGAGAGACAGAGAGAGAGAGAGAGAGACAGAGACAGAGAGAGAGAGAGAGAGAGAGACAGGGAGAGAGAGAGAGAGAGAGAGAGAGAGACAGAGACAGAGACAGAGAGAGAGAGAGAGATCCGTCAGGTCTAACACAGATCTAGGCCCCAGCCCAGCACAGAGAGGTGGTGAGTGAGCCCCCTGGTGCTGCTCACCTTGATGCTGTCTGCAAACTCCTCCAGGGCCTTGGCTCCTACAGTCTCCATGGATGTGATGAGGGCGGGCAGCTTGTTCTTGGTGCTGGCAGCTGTGCCCTGGAACAAGCCCAACACAAACACCATTAGAACACAAAAGTCTATACATGTGTATCCTTTTTCTGGTTGTAGTTATTGAAAGGACAGTTGGAGAGAAGGAGGGAGGGGGAGGAGAGAAGGAGGGAGGTGGAGGAGAGAAGGAGGGAGGTGGAGGAGAGAAGGAGGGAGGTGGAGGAGAGAAGGAAGGAGGGGGAGGAGAGAAGGAGGGAGGGGGAGGAGAGAAGGAGGGAGGTGGAGGAGAGAAGGAAGGAGGGGGAGGAGAGAAGGAAGGAGGGGGAGGAGATAAGGAGGAGGAGAGAAGGAGGGAGGTGGAGGAGAGAAGGAAGGAGGGGGAGGAGAGAAGGAAGGAGGGAGAGGAGAGAAGGAGGGAAGGGGAGGAGAGGAGGGAAGGGGAGGAGAGAGAGACAGGAACAGATTTGAAACCACACCCCTGTGATCAGGCATCAGCCGTAAACCCACACAAGCTCTAACCCGCCAGCAGAGCCACACCCAAAACGCCAGCCAATCATAACGCTGTAGTTGGATCACGTCTCCTGAAGATGCCGTGATAGGCTGAGCCAGGCTGCTACCTGGAGGGTGGTGTCGAAGTCAGCCTTGCTCAGCTTCAGGTGGCGCAGGATGGGGAAGATGGTGAGCACAGCAGAGTAGTCATGCCTCATGATGGCGCGGCGAGCCGCTGACACGATGTTGTCTCCCTCCAGCATCAGGTTATCCAGCGCCTCCTGCAGGCCGGGAGGACACACAGCAGTCAGACACACAGAGACACACAGCAGCAGCTGCACGGAGACACACAGAGACACAGAGACACACAGAGAGACACAGAGACACATGGAGACACACACAGAGACACACAGAGAGACACAGAGACACATGGAGACACACACAGAGACACACAGAGAGACACGGAGACACACAGAGAGACACGGAGACACACAGAGACACACGGAGACACACGGAGACACACAGAGACACACAGAGACACACAGAGAGACACGGAGACACACAGAGAGACACGGAGACACACAGAGACACACGGAGACACACAGAGACACACGGAGACACACGGAGACACACAGAGACACACAGAGACACAGAGACACACAGAGACACACAGAGACACACAGAGAGACACACAGAGACACACAGGGACACACAGAGAGACACAGAGAGACACAGAGACACACAGAGACACACGGAGACACGCAGAGACACACAGGGACGCACAGAGACGCACAGAGACACACAGAGACACACAGGGACACACAGAGACACACAGAGACACACAGAGACACACAGAGACACACAGGGACACACAGAGACGCACAGAGACACACAGGGACACACAGAGACACACAGAGACACACGTGGCAGAGCTGTTGTCATGGCGACAGTTTGACCTCTGACCTGGATGAGGGAGTCGAAGGTCTTCTTCTGGTGGTGTTCTGGAATGATCTCCGTCAGCAGGGCATACTCACTCTGGGCCAGCTTCACAAACGCACTGATGCAGTGGATGTAGGAGTCGATCTCGATGTCCAGGACGTCGTCCTTCCCTGGGGGGGGGGGGGGGGGGGGGGGGGTTAGGGGTCATGGCATGGACGTCATGAGGTGTGTGTGTGCATATTATCCCACAGATTTAGACTGTTTGTTTGTGTTGGTAGGCAGGTTGGAAAGATGTTGTAAAGATTTAGGGTTTAGGTCCTAGTGTTGGTTTGATGTCAGTGTACAGAGAGACTAACATACTTGATAAACACTAATATGTGTTTAAGTACACAATAAATATCTACTTTGTCCAGAATATATAGAGCTTCGACTATGTGCAGTGGGACAGCGTCGGTGTGGCACTTCCTATTTGGCACTTCCTGTTTACCACTTCCTGTTTACCCCCTCCTGCTTGTACAGGAGCCGCCATCAAAGACAGCACCAATCTACTGACATGAGCCCCGCCCCTGGCCCCACCCCTGGCCCCGCCCCCTCCCCTCACTCACCTGTCGCGGCCCCGTGCTTCTCCGTCAGGGCGTCTGACAGGTGTTTGACCCGTGGGTCATGATCCTGACCTGCTGGGTGAGTTGGTGGACCAGGCCAAGAGTTACACCTGGGACTTGCCTAGAGACCTATACCCGACCACCAAGCACCCGGCAGGGGGAAGAGGGGAGGAGGGGGACCCCTAGGGGGCTGGAGGTGTTTGTGTAAGTGAGTGTGGTCTGATGTGTAACAGGAACCAGCTTAGTAACGCCTTTTTAAAACCCCTTCAGCTTTAGACGCGCTGCGGCTGAACAAACCAATCATGTTTGTCTCAGTCCCAGAAGTCTGTCAGACTCTGATGCTTCAGAGCAGCAGCCCACAGCGTCTCAGACTGACTCTAAGAAGGTTCCTGTGTGTCTGTCTGTCCAGAAACCAAAACAAGCAGGCGGAGATTACCTGAGCAGCGTGACACAGGTGACACCACAGAAGAAGACAGAGGGCGAGAGAGAAACAGGGGGACAGAGAGAGAGGGGGAGGGAGAGAGATATAGTGGGGGAGAGAGAGAGAGAGAGAGAGAGAGAGAGAGAGAGAGAGAGAGAGAGAGAGAGAGAGCAATGCCACAGGGGTGCGTTACCTTCCAGAGGAGTGAGGTTAGAGCCCCCCTTTTTCCCATCCAGCCCATGCTGTGAGTACTGTTTCAGAAGGTTCTGAGCCTTTCGAATGGTCCCTGCTCCCACAGAGACAGAGGAGGAGGGAGGCGGGGGGGGCGGGGGGGCAAGCGTCCAGAGAGCCAAAAGAAAGGAAAGAGAAGGAGAGGGGAAGTGTGTGGGGGTGGGGGTGAGGGGGGGGGAGGGGGAGAAGACAGCTAGGAAGTGAGTGAGAGTAAGAGAATACAGCAACACAAACGCCACATCCCTCCACCACCAACCATCCCAGTTCTGAGGAGAGGGGAGGGGGATGAGGAGGGGGGGGGGGCTGGGAACCACAGCGTAGCCCAGCAACTACAAAATAACAACAACAACAACAACAACAGCAGCAGCAACAGACAACTACAGCAGGGCCGTACATGTGAACTAACTAGGGTGTGTGTGCCACTCGGTAAAAGAAGAACACACATGAGGTTAAAATACAGAAACAGCCAATTCATATTACATTCATTTGCAGCATTGTTATCGCATTCATTCACACTTGGGTCATATTATTATTATTATTATTATTACTACTATCATGACATAGTTACACGGTTTAAACTAGAGCTAATCCAATCTATGGTACATTTCACACACAATACAAACAAGGTTATGGTTGCATTCATAGCGTAGTAGCAGCTTAGTGAGTTAGTAAGCTTGTGAAGCATTGAGACGAATCACAGTTGGGGCAAATAGAAATGAGCAGAAACAATCTGACTTACAAATGTAAACACCCCATGTAATCCTCCCTACAATGCTACACAGTTCATCTACCACACCTACAAGACAGCTCAATTATTCAGCCATTCATTTTTAAGTTCTCTTTAAATTAAAAGATTTCCTGTCACTAAGAAGTAACTTTGCAAGACCATGCAGTTCACTTTCAAGCTAGTTCAATGAAAGAATGAACCCTGAACTCCTCCTGATGCTGGTGAATGTACTGATGCTTCTACAGTACTTATCACAAGACAACAACAACACACAAAGAACAACACACTGACCACAACACACAGACCACAACACACAGACCACAACACACAGACCACAACACACAGACCACAACCAGCTGTTCATGTCCAGGACTTTGACAGGATGTGACATAACAAGGACTTCCTGGTGGTGTCAGTGACCCTTTCAGCCAGATAATGTTGGATCCAGCGGCCACAAGACCTGCAGAGCTAAACTGCAGGATATTAACCCACTAGGATATTTATATGTAGTCATTTATCAGATGCTCTTATCCAGAGCGACAAGTACAGGGACATTCCCCCTGAGGCAAGTAGGGTGAAGTGCCTTGCCCAAGGACACACTGTCATTTGGCATGGCCGGGAATCGAACCGGCAACATTCTGATTACTAGCCTGATTCCCTAACCGCTCAGCCACCTGACCAGAGGGCCACAGGGGCGACGCTTCTGGAACTCTGATCTGGCCCATGATCCGTGTTTCTCCTAAAGACACGCTCCTCAAACCATGCAGTCACTTCACCAACAGTGAAACGTGGCGTCCAGTTAACACAAGCAAGCCATGGAACGAGGCACAGGCTGAAAGCTTTTTATCTTTACCTGGGATGTAGACTGTCATCATCATCATCATCATCATCACAATCATGGGGATTTCAGAGAGAGGAAAGGAGGAGGGGTTAGTCATGATATGGCAGCAGCTCAGAGTAGAGACCCATCCTGGGACAAACACCCACTGATGAGCTTAAACGGCCCGGGGAGAAGAGGCCTGTGATTGGACGGCCCTCTCTGTGATAGCTCAGATCTCAAAATAGAACTCTGCCGAACACAAATCGACAGGATCTCTCTACATTCAGCCAGGATGGAAATGACTGACGGCCATCTTTGGTACCCAAGTCACATGGTCTATTAATCACATCCCCATTATTAATCAATTAATGATTGGTGAATCTTGGGTGGTCGGGGGGGGGGGGGGGAAGTGGAGGTGATTGTGAGGTCAGAGGGAGGTGGGAGGGGCACAGCCTGCCGCTGACAGCAGGGGGGAGGGACTCACCTGGCCGCTTGGGCGCCTTCTTGGTGGGCGTGTCCTTGCGTTTGGTCTGCACAGCGGGGGAGTACAGCACCCCTGAGGAGGCACTGTTCTTACGGAAGTGCTCCTTCAGACCCTTGATGGAACGATCCAGCTGGCTGGAGCGAATCTGGAAGAACACATTCATGAAGTCTGCAGGAGAGAGAGAGACAGAAGGGGGGAGACAGAGGGGGAGACAGAGATGGAAAGAAAAACAGAGAGAAAGAGAGAGAGAGAGAGAGAGAGGGGGGGAGAGGGAGGGGGAGACAGAGAGGGAAAGAGAGACAGAGAGGGGGAGAGAGACAGACAGAGAGAGAGAGACAGACTTACATGTCTGTCGACTGGAACTCCCTGCTACAGAACACACACACAGACCCTGACTGTAGAAGATCTGGCCCTGGTGCACTTTCCCTCGACTCCTGATCCTGACAGCTTCCTGATTCCTCCTGCCCACGAGCCCTCTTCCTCCTCCTCTGCCTCTGATTCCTCCTCTGCCTCTGATTCCTCCTCTGCCTCTGATTCCTCCTCTGCCTCTGATTCCTCCTCCTCTGCCTCCTGCCTTTCTTCAGCCTCACTGCCACCACCTCCACCTGGGCAGCAGGTCAAACACTCCTCCTCAGCTGCCTCCTCCTGTCAGTGACCCCCCTCAGTTCCAGCAACACCTCACTGTTTACGCTAATCTATCTGAGCAGACAAGTGAGGAGGGCAGTGTACCCTGGTTCCGCCCGTACTCCACCAGCCAGCCGGAGATGCAGATGATGTCCTGCAGCACGGCCTCTGGAAGGTGCTCCAGCACCACCACCTCCTGGACCTCCAGCTCCTCGTCCACGCTGATGGCATCCAGGATCAGGATGGGGGGAACAGGTTTACTGTAGCGGGTCAGCAGGCTGCGGAACTCAGCCTCCAGCAGCTCTTTCCCCTTCTCAAAACGCGCTTTCTGTGGGAAGGGAGACAAAGCAAAAGGGATACTGCAGAAGCCTGGACCATCCAGCCTGCCAACAAGCCTACAGTAGGCCTACAGCAGGGGGGGTCCACTCCTGGTCCTCGGGGGGCCACTGTTTTGACTGTTTTAGATGTTTACCCGGTCCAGCACACCTTACTATAATAAGTGGGTTGTTATAAAGCTCTTTGGAAGCCTCATAATGACCATTCATTAGAATCAGGTGTGCTGGAGTAGGGAAACATCCAAAACTGTCAGGACAGCAGCCCCTGAGGACCAGGGTTGGAGACCCCCTGGCCTACAGGAAGACTTTCTGAACGAGGGTGTGCAGTGAAAAGGGAGATGTGTTCGTTTTACCACTGTGTTCAGCTCTGGGCTGTCAGGGTTGTTGTCCTGGAAGTATTCAACAGCTTTCTGAATCTTGGCAATGCAAGCCAGATACTCATCCAGTCTGCCTGTGGGTCTAATCAGAAACACTGAGGTTTTAAAGCAGGCACTTTGCTTACAGCTTCATCTATAACCAGTGAAACCTCTTCCTAAAGAGTAGAAACAGGAAGTCACCCTTCTTTGATGATCTTGTCAGTGTCTTTGGCTACATGGTAGTAGCTGATGACGTGGTCCATGCATGAGAGCGTTCTGTCAACGTTCTCCTGCAGTCTCTGAAGGTTCTCCGTCTGTTTGTGCACGGGGATGATGGAGTTCTCCAGCTGCATCAGGCGGCTCTCAAAGGACGACAGGATGGACACCTGGGAGGAAAGGACGGAGGTTCTGATTGGTCAAAAAGAAGGTATGGAGCCAAGCTGAAGGTAAATTATTCATTTATCAGACGCTCTTATCCAGAGACTTACAGCAAGTACAGGGGCATTCCCCCCCTGAGGCAAGTAGGGTGAAGTGCCTTGCCCAAGGACACGTCATTTGGCACGGTCAGATATCAAACCAACAACCTTCTGATTACTAGCCCAATTCCCTAACCACTGAGCCCCCTGACTCATTAAAGGTGTGGCACCTCACCATTCCCTTAGTCAGCTGATCACTTTTCTCCATATTCTCGCGGATGAACGACAAGGTTTCTTGTTCCTGTGAGAGATTTGATTTACAACATGTACAGTTTATAAACTTGACTTTGACAGGTTGGTGAAGGTGTTTTGTTAGATATTATCTACAGAAACCCAGAGTTAGATAACATTAACCAGCCTATCTTGTGACTCTTCCGATCCCATTTCCGACCTGTTTGAGTTTTTCCTCAATCTCCTTCTTCCTGGCAGACGCATCTTCAATGGGGATCATTCTGCTCCTTCTTACTGTAGCACTAACGACTGATAATAATAATAATAAAACAAACTCTTAAATCAAATGTAGCGAAGCTAAATGCTCTTCATCACAATAAAAACAAAGACCCTCCTCACTCACTGGGGCTGAACGGCGCTTCCTTATCCGGCTTCAGGTGACGTCATCCTCTGCAGACATTTTTGTTGTGGCGGAAGTCTTTATAAGGTCATCTTTATCTTATTTATAGGCATTAATCACTTACATTCAGTTTAACAAAATTTATTGCAGAATTGATGCTTGAATTACAACAATGGCCAGTCTTATACGTATATATGTGGACGTTGAGTTTAGTGCGTGAACTCACCACAAGATGTCACGCTTTAGTCCCAGTAAAACAGTCATGAAATAAGTTCACAACTGATCACAGATCCACAGCACACTCACCTCCCTCATCTGAGCACATGTTTTCTGAAGACCTGAACACGTGGAGGTTAACCTGCACTGTGCTTTCTCAAAGGTGTGGATCTTACCTGGGCATCACTATGCCATCATCATGCAGTTACCATAACGACTCATGATAACCAGCATCTACACCACAGGTTTCAAGAAAGATACAAAAATATCTGGAAGAATGTCACTGATGCTACGAATTCCAAATAACACAAATATACATGTCTTTCCACAAAACTGTATAAGTGTATTTACACACAATATTCCACATCATCCTTTACATAAATAAATATTTACAATATATCTATAGCCTACTTGATACTGCACAACTTTTCAACCACCTGTACAGTACAAACAAATTGTTTGCACCATAATTACCTTTTAAACCACAATTCCATGTATAAAGTTAATGTGCAACAGGAGGTTAGGTTTGCATGACTTGAATATCTGTTTAGGAAAACACATTTAGACAAAGGTATTGTGTCCTGAATGATTAAAATTGCTGTTTCAAATAGGAAAATACCTCAAAAGGTGCTGAAATGTTCTAAAGGTTGTTATGCATCACTGTGCTAGTAACAGTCGCTATAAAAGCATTAAGATTAATGCAAACATATGTTGAGTAGTCCCACACTACGATTCCTCTTCTTTAGCCATTGCCTGTCCGAGGAAAATTTTGAGGAAAAACAGCATTAAATGAAGTTTCTGTTTGATTATATGAAAATGAAGTGTTCAGGATAGCAAATAGGACAACCCTGGTCCTCAGGGGCCCCACTGTCCTGCATGTTTTACAAGTTTCCCTCCTTCCCACACACCTTATTCTAATGCATGTGTGTTACCAGGATTCTTCAGGACTTGATAACAACCCATTCATTAGAATCAGGTGTGTTGGAGCAGGAAAACATCTGAAACATGCAGCCCTGAGGACCAGTGTTGGGGTCCACTACCCTAGAGGACCAGGATTTGACACTGCTGAAGTAGGACCAACCTGTTTGAGAAACTGACGTCCAAAGTAATTAGTAGCCATATTCTTTAAGTTGGTCTTGTTGCCCACTTTACAGCGCACATATCCGTACAGGTTAGCCCCCTGTAACACCAGTCCCATGATCACCACTGCCTGAAAACACATTCACATGCAGTCATTCAGCAGACGCTCTTAACCAGAGCAACTTACAGCAAGAACAGGGACATTCCCCCTGAGGCAAGTAGGGTGAAGTACAAGTACTAGTCCTGGTCCTCAAGGGCCACTGTCCTGACCGTTTTAGATGCTTCCCTGCTCCAGCACACCTGACTCTAATAAATGGGTCGTTAGTTCTGTGGAAGCCTGATAATGACCTTCCATTATAATCAGGTGTGCTGGACCAGGGAAAGATCTAAAACATGCAGGACAGTGAAAGGACCTTGAGGATCAGGGTTGGACACCCCTGGCTACAGATGGTGAATGGAACTTTCCACAGGCTGGGGAACTGACCAGCCATTTAATCTTGAAGGAGAAGAGTGCGCTGAAGACAAAGATGACCCAGAGGATGGGACACACGACCAGACCAAGCCAGAAGATCCGGGACTCTGAGTCAGAGCCCAGCTGCTTGGCCGTTCCCTGAGGATCAAGACAGGATGTGACATCATGACATTGGCTACCATTCCCTTTGAAAAGTCAAAGCTTGAGGGACTGTTTTATGTTTCATCTGATGGATTGTAAGAATGAACACCAGTCTAAAAAGGGACTTTCCATCATGGTGGATATTGGTGTTCAGGGAAATACAGAATGCAACTCTTTATTCTTTATAAAACACGAGGGTTTTCAGTATTGGTTAGTGTAGAACGGTACCTTTCTGGACTCAAAGACCCAGTGGCTTTTACCATCATCATCCACCTGGTTCCACCATCTCAGACCCACCATCAGTCTGCCAGTGATGTTCTGGAAGTCAAAGGTATTTCAACGTAAGCTGTTCAGAAGTGCTTTACAATCAAAACATGACAAACATTTCCAGACTCAAATGCTAAAGAAAAAAGATGGGTCTAAAAGGTGGGATTTATAAAGTTTAAGAGGAGAGTTGAGAGGAGCGTTTAAAAACATTGAAACGAGTAGAGGACCTAATATATAAAGGTAGACTGTCCCTACCTTTGTGTATAATGTAAAGCTAATCAAGGAAAAACCTATGCATTACTTACCCAGAAAAAATACACTATACAAAGTGTTTCCTAAGTGTTTCCTGTAGTTGAGCAGACACTCACCTTGACAGTCCAGAAGTCACATGACAGGAGCAGGATGATGGTGACCATGCAGGCGATGAAGCTGCTGCTCAGGAGCTCGCAGAGCAGGTACACCAGCACCGCCGCCACACGGAAGAACAGGTGGAAGAATGAGGCCACCGGATGTCTGGGGAAGCACAGAGGCACGTGGTTTACAGTCATGGTGAATCTATATTAGGTCCATGTACACTGACTATACCTGTATATCTATATTAGGTCCATGTACACTGACTATATATCTATATTAGGTCCAAGTACACTGACTATTTATCTATATTAGGTCCATGTACACTGACTATATATCAATATTAGGTCCATGTACACTGATTATATATCTATATTCATCACCTGCGTACACTTACTTTATTTTAGTCTTTTTTGATTTACTGTCTGTATTTTCTTCTGCATCAAACAGTGACACGTCATCGTCGTTAGAATCCTAGGAGGAGGAAAGAAGAACAGGATTCAGGTGGCTGAGTGGTTAGGGAACAGGACAAGTCATCAGAAGGTTGCTGGTTCGATTCCCTGTCGTGCCAAATTACGTTGTATCCTTGGGCAAGGCACTTCACCCTACTTGCTGTTAAGTTACTCTGGAGGGTCTGAGAGGGTCTGATATTGATAAATGACTAAATGTGACAGATTAAGAACAAACATCTTGCTCTTAACATTTTTGAAACCTTATTAACACAACAGGTAGACTGGAACAGCTAAAGCTAAGGAAGCGACTAGCTGGTAACTGCCTTGACTCAACACGATTATTGTTAGTTTTTTGTAATAAAGATGTACTTGAACAGATAATAAAGATGAACTTTAACAGGCAAACTTGGTCTAAATCCAGTAAGTTATAGAGCAAGACTGAGGTCAGTTCACCCAGTTTGATAACAGCTAGCTGTCTAGATAAGCAAGCTAGCTCGATGTTTTGTTAACTACCTATTAGTCAAACCGTATTCATAGTACAGTCATTCGTGCCATACGTGTAATGTCAAAATACGAGGCAAAGAAGATGTAAATATGTGAAGATATAACGATTATAAATCATATTTGTAACTTACCAGTCTCATCATTGCGAAAACTAAACAACGAATTAACAGACAGCACTTCCGGTATAGGAGTTCCTGTTCCGCATGAAAGAACCATGAAATATTGAAATAATAATAATGATAATATTTGTTTCTCGAAATATTTTTTCTTTGGCAGCACTGGTAAAATAAATAAATGTACATGCTATTTTAGAAAAAAAAATCTTCATTTTTTCTTAAACATTTATGACAAAACTATTGTCATGTTTGTACTTTAACTTACTACACTAGTTTGTACTAGTGTAGTCATTTTACTTCTGATTTGATTTCATGCCAAGTCTATTTAATGAAAATAAATAAATAATAGAAAATCAAATAAAACAGCCCGTTGACAGATGAAGAAGCACTTTTTATTTGTATTGCTTGGTTGCCCCCAGTTACAGTAAACAACAGTCCCAAAGATACACATGAATAACCCCACAGTTCAAGTATTTGTCTGTTTATTTTTAAGAAAAGAAACGTCTATACCAGACTCAAATTAGTTATTTCAGTTTGAAACACTCTTTTTAGCTTTTACTTTCAATAAATAATATTTAATAATACTAATAATGAGGAGAACAGATACAGGTACATGTCAAGAGTCTTTTCCCATCCACGCTCTTTGCATTTTGTGTTGAATTTGTTATTTCGCTTCTTTTGGGACTTTAGCCATGGTTGTAGCAGTGTTGGGGGGTGAGGAGGGGGGAGAGGGACTCTTCAGTGGGAGCTCCTCTCCAGGTACGACGAGCACGACCGTGTTCTCCTTTTTGGGGAGCCAGAAGGCTGGGTAGAGAGGCTCCAGGAACTCTGCCTTGTACTGATAAAGAGGGGTCATGGTGTCCCCCACCCCATAGAAGGCCACTTGGCCTTGGGTATAGTCCACGTAGACACCGATCCGGGTGAACTTGTCCACGGTCAGAGGGGTCTCCACGTCACTGTGCCAGGCGGAGAAGCTGCGTCCGTTCCACTTCAGGCACCACGAGAAGTTGTTTCCTGCGATGCAGCCCTTGGTCTCCTGCGCTTTCCTGTCTATGCTCTTGTAGGTGAGGCCGATGTAGGAGCCCTCTCCACTCGCGTCCACCTCAAAGTAGTGTCGGCCCATGTAGAAGCTCTCTGTGGCCAGCACCTGGCGCCAGTGCTCAAACCGCTGCGGCATGTCAGGGTACGAGTGTTGCCATGGCGTCGTGTTGGTTACCTTCCTGTTTTCGTCTGTCAAGCGCAGGAATTTATGAATGGTGTCTGCGTCAAAACTGACAGGGGTGGCATCTATAGCAAAACCAGAGAAGAAGACATGATTGTCAGTATGTCAGTGCTAAAACACAACACAAATTAAACTATCGTACACCGTTTTCAAAATCAAGACATTTCAACGCCCATCTAGAAGTAATTCCCTGATTTAGAATGAGGGTCTACGCCAACAAATGAATATGAATAAGCATGAATAAGCAAAAAAAAAAAAAAAGAGCGATGACTCACACTTCAGGAAGTCCTCACGTGACTTGGGCTGAGGCAGTAACATGTTCTGTCTTGTTGCGATTATGGCATGAACTGTAGTCTTGATCCCCATCTTGTCTGTGGATCAGAGTGGATTAAGACATGATCCTATTTTCATGTGTCACAATAAGTTCCTTCACCCACTGGAGGGAGAGTTTGTGCATCAATGGAATGTTCCACAGATGGAACTATGGAACACTCCTGGACGAATGAGGGTCCACATCGAGCCATCACTGGAATCATCTTTTTAATGGTTTCAGAAAAGCAAAAGAACGAACAACAAACTAGTTTATTTTTGACACTGATCATGTTTAAGCTCAGAGCTCACCTTTAGTGCAGGTATCTTTCAGTTTCTCCATGTAGGAAGACAGGATCTTTCCGCACAGCTCCTTAGTGGAGTCTACAATCATGCGACTGAAAGGAGTCAAGCGATCCAACAGGCCGATGTAGACCCCAGGCAGAGAGATATCAGGGCTTTCCTTCTTCCACTCAGAGTACTCCTAGGAAAACACACACACACACACTTCTTAAAAAGGTGTAAATAAGAGGACACACACGTCCCAAAGCAGTGACTGAACACTGCTCACCTGAGGAAAAATTATTCTTTGTTACCCTGTCAGAAACGGAGCGTTCACACCTTACGTGTCTGTCACGTTGTATGGGTCATCTGGAAGGAAGCCTTAGCGTGTTATTGTTGGTTTTAGCTTTGATCTCATGTTCTTACCTGAAGGAAGTCTACATCATTCTTGTTCTTGGAGATCTTCTCCATCTGTGTGTGGGTCTTCTTCAGCTCAGCGCACTTCTGTTCCAGGTGCGCCCGGATGCCCTCGGCCTGCTTCAGAGCCTGTTTCTCCTCCGTCTCTAAGATCTCCGTCACTTCCTTCTTAGTGCGCTCCACCGCAGCCTGCAGCTCGGTGAACTGGCTCTCAATCACTTCACGCACTTCTGTCACAGAGTTCTAAACAGGAAACATTTCATGTGTCACAAGAAAGATTTTTTTATTTTCAAAAGTAAAATGTGGGAGTCAGCTGGCTGAGCGGTTAAGCAGTCGGGCTACTAATCAGAATCAATCAACATAAGTTTGTGTCCTTGGGCAAGGTACTTCACCATACTTGCCTCAGGGCGGAATGTCCCTGTAATTGCTGTAAGTCACTCTGGATAAGAGCATCTGATAAATGACTCATGTAAAAGTAATGTCATGAATGAGTGTTGAACATGCTTCGGGTGATGCCTGGTGTCCTATAAGATGTATGAGGGTCAGGAATGTTAACCTGCAACAACTGAGCCATCTAATCTGTCAAACAAAGTCCTCCTCTCCATCTCTGGACGTCATCAGGTGTGTTTCAGTGGTTCCAACACAACCCACGGAAAACACACGTCAAGAGACTTGCCAGTATGACGTTTTAAGCAGAAACAGCGCATACTGTGATCCGGTTATCTGTCTGCCGTATATCTATTTTTTAGTTCTACCTCCAACCCTTTATTGAACAGTAGTGAAGTGGTAGAAGCGGTTTCAAGACTGTGCAACACTGTGATGTTCTGTACCTCAATAGAGACCGTGTTGACCTGCAGCTTGTTGATGGCATTCTCTGCAGCAGCCGCGGTCCTCATCATCTCCGCCTGCTTGTCACGAAGTTCCCTCTGAAACGAAACAAACAGGGAAGAATACAGTGTTGGTTGGTGACTGTGTTTCAATAGACTTACACGTAGACTTTCTCATTTTAATACAATACTAAACGTATTGCTTCCAGTGGTCATGTTAGCATTGTGATAAACATGTGAAACAGCATTGTAATGACTCTCTGATCTTCTGAAAACACCTGACAGGTTCAAGCAAATGTTGTTTTTTAGTTGGAATGTGGAATTCCTTCCAGGTACCGACAGGAATGACATTATGCAATGTTTCAAGGGTCAAAGCAGGTTTCTCATCAGAGATAGAGCTGAACTTCAATATGAGTATCTGGATGAACACAAATGTTTGTACAAAATAACCTTTTCCATTGAGGGTCCTCAAAAAGAGAACTAACTTCCTGTATGTAAGTGGGTGTGTGTATATGTGTAAAACCTGCTATGCAAATATTTGCCCCAATTGCGCTCCTGTGAATTCCTGTCCTGGTCTCAACATGATCTCAGAAGCTGTTCAACCAGTTTGGTGAACTGAGGATGTAACCAGTATGGTTGTTTTACACAGAAGAGAATCTTTTAAGTTTAAACTTCTAAGTAACTTTCTATAAAAAACTTTGAACTTAAGTTTAAAAGTTAAGTTAAAGCATTTTTAACGCAACTCCAGACAAGTTAAATGTCACTAATGGAGTCAAAACTGAATCAACAAAGAACTAAGTAGGGTTCAATGATTGTTTGTTCAAACAAAAGGGTCATATAGTGAGTTATGGAACAAGAGGAGGGTCATTACCTCTGGTCTACAGAGCCCAAGACTGAAACTATCTCATATAGAACCTTTTGAACTTTATATTGCTGACTTGAATGTTGTCCACTGCTCTGAGTATGTGGGAGAGTCTTCCCCTCCCTCAGCATTCCTAGATACAGTATGTGTTATTGGTAGGAAACTTACTGAACTGGCATGCTCAAGTCAGCCCCAAGCAGAAACAGATGGTTTTTAGGTCAAAAAGGGTAGACGCCATGTCTGTTGGCTATAGGAACAGACCAAAGCTTCTAGAATGTTCTAGAACGGTGTCATCCGGACGGTCTAATTACACAGATCCAAATATAATCATTGCTGCATGTCGGGTACCAACATCCACCACCTCTTATTAAGGGTGAAGTCACACATACTGGTGCTGATTTCCCACCCTCTCTAAGTTATGTCACGAGGCTTAAGAGAAAACTCTGCAGAAGTCAGAGCAGAACTCTCAGCAGATCTAAAGCTACGTCACACAAGTCAGAATGCTCTTCCTCATTCTGAGCAGAAGTATATCTGGTGTCATGAATGTGTGATATTGTATATTTTTGTACTTCTGTCTTCAGTGCATTGTGTTGCATCTGTGAGAAAAGTTACTGCCTGCTGCAGCATTCCTCTGTTTGAAAAGCAGGTATATGGTACAGGAACAGGTTTAAAGATTTAAACAGGCAAAGATGGTAGATTACATTAAAGTAATTTGAGCATGGCTGTTCTGTTTAGAGTGTAAAACAAGGTGTTCTGTGTGTGAAAGTTCCCAGAAAGGCGTTGGGAGAGAACAGAGCGACAGAGCGTACACTACCTCGATCTGACGGCGAGCCTCCACCACTGTCACGGTCTTGTGGCCTTTGTGGTCCTCTGTGACACACTCCCGACAGATGGAGCAGGAATCCGGGCAGCAGAACAGGTCCAGGGGCCACTTGTGGCTCTCGCAGGTCCTCCGCTCGATGTCCCTGAGAGGCTCGACCAGCCGGTGGTTCTGGAACTTGCTGTTCTCCAGGTGAGGCCTCAGGTGAGCGTTGCAGTAGGACACCAGGCAGGTGAGGCAGGACTTGAGGGCCCTGCGGGGGCTCTCGATACACGAGTCACACACCACATCATCCGGACCCAGAGGTTCCTCTTTGACCTCCTCTTTGGCCACAGCTTCTTTTCCGACCTCTTTGCCGTTCGCCCCGTTCGATTTGGTCGTCTCCGTGTCTTTCTTCTCCTGCTCGGGCTTTGCAATGACCTCTGACCCTTTGAGATCCAGCGGAATCTTCGTCTCCTCCACCATCTCGGAACCCGGTTTGTTCTGAGCGTTCTTTTCCTTGTCGTTCACAGCCGGGCTTTCTGTCACGGCCCCGTTGTGGTGTGTGGTGGTGGTGGTGGTGGTGTCCCCCTGCTCAGGTGTGTCAGGGCTGGGCAAGCGGGGAGGGCAGCCCTTCCCCATCCCTTCTCCTGGACAGGTAGAGGGTTTCTCCCCTGGGAGGTCAGCAGGGAGCCGCTCGGAGTTCAGTTTCACCCCAACTTCTGTTCCAGCCATGGTTCTCTGTGTGCCTGTCTGTAGTAGCTTCACTCTCTGTCTCTCTCTCTCTCTCTCTCTGTCTCTCTCTCGGTCTCTCTCTCTGTCTCTCTCTCTCTCTCTCTCTGTCTCTCTCTCTCTCTCTCTGTCTCTCTCTCTCTTGTCTCTCTCTCTTTCTCTCTCTGTCTCTCTCTCTGTCTCTCTCTCTGTCTCTCTCTCTCTCTCTGTCTCTCTCTCTCTGTCTCTCTCTCTCTCTCTCTGTCTCTCTCTCTCTCTCTCTCTCTCTCTCTGTCTCTCTCTCTCTCTGTTCCTCACTCTATTAAACCCACCTTGTCTCTTCTCTTCTGCTTCAAGTCAACCTGTTGCTTTATCATGCCGGAGTGTTTTCAAGCCACACCTTAACTCTTTGAGTGGCCTCTCATAGTTTCAGCCCCCCCCCCCCCCCCCCCGCCCACTTCAGCACACACACACATAAAGCCTTCCCCTTCTTTGTGTGTTGTACAGAGGAAAAGGAACAGTGGGGTGGAGCTTGTTTTAGCAATTTTACTCTTCCCCCTCAGCTCTCTTTGATCAGTGAACTCGACAGTGCTGGCAAATAGTTTAAAATGAAATACTTCTCTGTGTGCTTTGATTAAGGTTCCACACTGCCACCCAGTGGCCTTATGTAGATCCTACAGTTCAAAACAAAAAATATTTTTTGAAGACTGAACTAGTGTAGTTATGTTGTCTCAACTCTATGGAACTACTTCGCTAACATAGATCTTAAACATGTGCATTATAAAGTTTGGTTTATTGAGCCTCTTGTCTTGTTTAATGTTTCTAATACAGACAACTAATTTAGGTTTTAGGTCTTGAGATTATAAGCACAGCAAAACACAACTGATATGACCTGATGCCCTACAGTGGGATGAATGCCAAGGTTAAATTGTTGATTACTCTCCTCTAGGTCACAACATTCAGTTAAATAACATTCAAGCCAATCTCTCTGGACACAAAAACACAAAACCCTCATTCTCAAATCCATTAAGTCAGTGTTTCTGAAAAATCAATCTCAATCAATGTCTGGGTTATTGCGTTGTTTATCTACACATTCATTCAAATCAGACATTTATAGATTGTGCAACCAGTCTAATGGACAAAGTACTTGATTCAAGTTGTTAAATGGTAAAACAGTAGCCAGACATATCCAAGCAGCAGTAGGTGTTCCAGACAGAGCTGTGCTTCTCAGAGTGAATCCTACAAGTTAGAACAGCGAACAGGTGCAGCATATAATCACAGACTGGATTGTTGCCTGATCAGCAGAATTTATGAGTGAAATCCCTCCCTCCCTCCCTCCCTCCCTCCCTCTATCAATGCAGCCCCATCAGTTCTGTGATAGGCGGGGCGAACACCATCAGCTCCTGGTACTTGTGGAAGAACAATCGCAGGCGTGAGCAGTACGTGTCCTCCTGATAGGGCAGGTTCCTCTCCTTCAGGTAGTGGGACACGAGGGGTTTCACCTACACACACGGGACACGGGACACGGGACACGGGACACAGGACAGGACACAGCCCTCGTCAGCCTACATCCCCAACAGTCCTCAGCGGTTCTAAGGCTGCTGTGTGTGCTGTGAAGCAGCTTCCATTACCTTCAGACACATGTTGTCGGAGAGGAAGGGGAAGAGATGGTGTTCCACGTGGCAGTTGATGAGCGAATGTCCGAAGGTCCAGTCTAGCAGAGGGTTCCGCGGCAGGTTCAGAACCCCGTGGGTCATCTGGTAGATCCTTTTGGGTCGGCCGGTCTGGGAGAACATGGGCAGGCCTATGTGCTGCGGAACGTCAAAGAACATGTTGAACAACCTTTTTCCTTTGTGTGTGTGTGAAAATACGTGCCTGTGTGTGTCTGTGTGGATATGTTTGTGTGTATGAGTGTGTGTGTGGATATGTGCGTGTGTGCGTGTTTGAGTGTGTGTGTATTTGGATATGTGCATGTCTGGGTGGGTGTGTATGGATACAGTTGTGGTCAAAAGTTTACATACAGTTGTGGTCAAAAGTTTACATACACTAGTGAAGATCATGTATGCCATGGCAATATAGGGTTTTCAATAAACTCTACAACTCTTATTTTTCTGTGATAGAATGATAAGGAGCACATATTTCTTTGTCACAAAAAACATTCATGAAAATTTTTTCTTTTATGAATTTATTATGGGTCTTTTGAAAATGTGACAAAATCTGCTGGGTCAAAAATATACATACAGCAATGTTAATATTTGGTTAAATGTCCCTTGGCCATTTTCACCTCAATTAGGCGCTTTCGGTAGACATCCACAAGCTTCTGGCAAGCTTCTGGTTGAATCTTTGACCACTCCTCCTGACAGAATCGGTGCAGTTCAACTAAATTTGTTGGTTTTCTGAGTCGGACTTGTCTCTTCAGCACAGTCCACATATTCTCTATGGGGTTTAAGTCAGGACTTTGGGAAGGCCACTCTAAGACCTTAATTCTAGCTTGATTTAGCCATTCCTTCACCACTTTTGATGTATGTTTGGGGTCATTGTCCTGTTGGAACACCCAACTACGTCCAAGACCCAACTTTCTGGCTGATGATTTTAGGTTTTCCTGCAGAATTTGGAGGTAGTCTTCCTTCTTCATTATTCCATTTACTTTCTGTAAAGCACCAGTTCCACTGCCAGCAAAACAGGCCCACAGCATAATACTACCACCACCATGTTTGACGGTAGGTATGGTGTTCTTGGGGTGAAAGGCCTCACCTTTTCTCCTCCAAACATATTTCTGGTCATTGTGGCCAAAAAGCTCAATTTTAGTTTCGTCTGACCACAGAACTTTCCTCCAGAAGGCCTTGTCTTTGTCCATGTGATCAGCAGCAAACTTCAGTCGAGCCGTAAGGTGCCGCTTCTGGAGTAATGGCTTCCTTCTTGCACGGCAGCCTCTCAGCCCATGGCGATGTAGAACACGCTTGACTGTGGACACTGACACATGTGTTCCAGCAGCCTCCAACTCATTGCAGACTTGCTTTTTGGTGGTTCTTGGTTGACTCTTGACCAACCTGACCAATTTTCTCTCAGCAGCAAGTGATAGCTTGCGTTTTCTTCCTGATCGTGGCAATGATACAACTGTGCCATGCACTTTATACTTACAAACAATTGTTTGCACAGTTGATCTTGGGACCTGCAACTGCTTTGAAATGGCTCCAAGGGACTTTCCTGACTTGTTCAAGTCAATGATGCGCTTTTTCAGATCCGTGCTGAGCTCCTTAGACTTTCCCATTGTAGTATTTCTGGCTGAGTCTAGTGAATGTGTCAAACAAGCCCTATTTACATGGACTGAAAGAAGTCACCAGCTGGAGTCAATCATAATCACTCGTAAGAAGTTAGGAGGCCATGCCAAAAAGCAAATTGGATTGAAACAACTTTTTCTACATCACCAAATTGGTAATTCAAGGTGCTGTATGTATATTTTTGACCCAGAAGATTTTGACACATTTTCAAAAGACCCATAATAAATTCGTAAAAGGACCATTTTTCATGAATGTTTTCTGTGACAAAGAAATATGTGCTCCTTATCATTCCATCACAGAAAAATAAGAGTTGTAGAGTTTATTGAAAACCCTATATTGCCATGGCATACATGATCTTCACTAGTGTATGTAAACTTTTGACCACAACTGTATGTGCGTGTCGGTGTGTGTCTGGGTGTGTGTGGATATGTGTGTGTCTGAGTGTGTGTGTGTGAATACCAAGCATGACAGTACTTGTAACCCTCATTACAGTGGAGAGTTAGTGAGGATCTGGCATCAGCAATAACACCAGCACATCTAATATGACAACGGAAACCCTGCAGCCAAAAATAGCATCCCCCCAGCAGGGTGTTGAGCTGCTTCAGGTTCAGGGTGTTACACCCTACAGAACAACATTCCCCTCCCACACCCCGTCGGATCGGAAACCTAAACCAGTGATGAAAAAACCCTCTGATCTGACACAATAAACAATAGGTTTCTCCTCGACTGGTTTTCTCTGGGAAAGCTCTGCATGAATCGTTCTTTCCTACGCCTCATTTTCACCAGCTGAGATCTTCTGAAAGTCCAACTAAAAAGCTGAGAAGAACACAATACTGCTTTGTAACAAGACCTCTGTTCCCTGAAGCAAAACCCCTTGAATAACACAAGAGTTTGTATTTTGACCTCAAATAAACCTCCTGAAAACTTCCTGTCAGGCCAGTTTTATCTGGCCGAGCTGGTGTGAGAAGCGAGTGGTGTGATTGGCTCAGTTAGCAGCAGCATGTGTATCAGTGTGAGTGTCTACAGTGCGTCTACGGCAGTGGTTCTCAACCCTGGTCCTCAGGGCTCCACTGTCCTGCATGATTTAGATGTTTCCCCCTTCCAACACACCTGATTCAAATGAATTGTCATTATCAGGCTTCTGCTGAGCTTCATAATGACTCATTCATTTGAATCAGGTGTGTTGGAGCAGGGAAACATCTAAAACATGCAGGACTGTGGGCCCTGAGGACCAGGGTTGAGAACCACTGGCCTACGGGGCGTGGAGCCAGCTGACCTGGAAGATGTTGACGTGGATGTAAGGGATGGAGAACATGGCTCTGCAGACCAGCATGCACAGCAGGGTGCTGGACGGGGACTGGAACCCAGACACATGGACCAGCAGCCAGTACTGGGAGCACATCCCCAAGGCGATCATACACACCGTCTTCAGAGCCTGCCACACTGAGGAATCCTTTAGCTGACCTGTAACACACACACATACATACACACACATACACAAAACACACACACACACACCGAGAGAGAGTCAGTTTGGGAGCTGGGATCCAGGCCAGGTTGTAATAGAGTTCAAAGGTCTAAAAACAGAAGCAGAATGATAGTTTCCTGGCTGCATTCTGACAGACTCTGATAGCTAATCAGCGTCCAGCTAATAGCCTCCACAGACATCCTACCCCAGTGATGTTCTATCTATAGAGCATGGGTGGGCCATCCTGGTCCTCAGGGATGTAGATGTTTACCTGATTCTAATGAAGGGTCGTCATCAGGCTTCCACAGAGCTTGATAACAACCCGTTCATTAGAATCTGGTGTGTTGGAAACATCTAGAACTGTCAGGACAGTGACCGTCAAGAACCAGGATTGGACGCTCCTGTTATAGAAGCTTCACTGGAGGGCGGGTCCTCACCCAGAGCAGCCAGAGGGATGATGATGGGCATGGCCAGGGGGGCGATGAACAGGTAGACACTGCGAGGCAGGAGAGGAACCTTCCATGTGCTGGAGTCCCCCAGGCCGATGATGTTGGTGTGGGCATGGTGGATCTTGATGTGCCCCTGCACTCCGGCTCTCGCTGTGAAGGAGCCACACACCTGGACACACAGACAGGAAGAG
This sequence comes from Neosalanx taihuensis, assembly GCA_030340665.1. Taxonomy (NCBI): domain Eukaryota; kingdom Metazoa; phylum Chordata; class Actinopteri; order Osmeriformes; family Salangidae; genus Neosalanx; species Neosalanx taihuensis. Next base: position 1,447,916 of record CM059303.1, read on the forward strand.
AGAAGGGTTGGTCTCAGTTAGACTCCCAGACCTCAGAGAGTCTAAGAAGACTAACCCTAGTTTCAGGTGATCAGGTACAACAGATTCACTTTGGACACTTAGGTAGACTCCTGCCAGAGGGTTAACTCAGCACAGAGCAGCATAAATATCTGAGTTCTCAGATCATTTTCTCTGAATAAGAATGACTTCCAGATGGGTGTCAGAAAACATCTTGATTTTGAAAACAGTGTCCAGATGACTACCTACGAAACCTTTTCTACAACAAGCAGACCTACACATAGAACTGAGCAGATGATCAACTGCTGGGTTCTGATGTTGACATTTGTAGCAGAATTGCCAAATCAGTGAATAAAGGCCAAAGTCTGAGTCCTGTGATATCCTGTCTGAAGATTAAGAGGGTTAACGCTGTTCAACGACCTGAGCTGAACCGGAACGTTTTCAGGCAACAGCAGCGTGAATCATTCCATTACCAGGTTGGCTTTCTGAGCAAACAGAGAGGAAGAGGAAGAGTCTGTCACCTCGATGAAGAACACTCCCCAGACCTGGGCCCAGGCTGGGGACTCGCTCAGGGACCCGTGACTCGCCAGGTGCGTCCCCTTGATGGTGATGATGGCGTGGGCGAAACCCATGAGCAGCAGACCCCCAGTGAAGCACAGGGCATGGGAGGAGCCTACCATCAGGAAGGCTGGAGGAGGGAGGGAGGGAGGGAGGGAGGGAGGGAGGGAGGGAGGGAGGGAGGGAGGGAGGGAGGGAGGGAGGGAGGGAGGGGAAAGAAAGGGAGAGAAAGATAAAGGGATGAGAGATAATAGATTATTTCAGTGGCTTGTTCACACATGGTCCTTCTGAGCGGAGAGATACATCCCCCAAGATATAGAGTTAATATCCCGAAAGATAGAGAGTTAATATCCCGAAAGATAGAGAGTTAATATCCCCCAAGATGGAGAGTTAATATCCCCCAAGATAGAGAGTTAATATCCCCCAAGATAGAGAGTTAATATCCCCCAAGATAGAGAGTTAATATCCCCCAAGATAGAGAGTTAATATCCCCCAAGATATAGAGTTAATATCCCCAGAGATAGAGAGTTAATATCCCCAGAGATAGACAGTTAATATCCCCCAAGATATAGAGTTAATATCCCCCAAGATATAGAGTTAATATCCCCCAAGATAGAGAGTTAATATCCCCAGAGATAGAGAGTTAATATCCCCAGAGATAGACAGTTAATATCCCCCAAGATATAGAGTTAATATCCCCCAAGATATAGAGTTAATATCCCCCAAGATAGAGAGTTAATATCCCCAGAGATAGAGTTAATATCCCCAGAGATAGAGAATTAATATCCCCCAAGATATAGAGTTAATATCCCCCAAGATAGAGAGTTAATATCCCCCAAGATAGAGAGTTAATATCCCCAGAGATAGAGAGTTAATATCCCCAGAGATAGAGGGTTAATATCCCCTGTGTGGAACTGTTCTATCTCCAGGGTTTTGAGCTATTAAATCAAACATCTCCCTGCAGGAGACCCAAACCAATACGCCTCCAGATCAGCATTACAAAGCTTCCAGAATGTTCTCCATTCGTCTCCTGTCATTTAAAAAGTCTTGACTGAATCTCTCTCTCTCTCTCTCTCTCTCTCTCTCTCTCTCTCTCTCTCTCTCTTTCCTCTGTTATGCTGTTCTCTGGTCAGTTTTTCTTCTCTCAGGGCCTTTCTTGGGCACACCGTGTTCATTTGTGGTCCATGTCAGTGTCGACCTTATTTGGGAACACAGGTTTTCTGACGTGACTGTTTTTGTTTACGAGAGAGAGTGAGAGATGGAGAGCGGGAGTGTGCGTGCGTGCGTGGCATGCCTTCCAGCGACACACGTCCAGTAAACAGTGAGGCTGGTCTGTAAGCCCCCCGTCACGCGGCCGTCCACAGGGTCCAGGGTGTGGATTTCACCTCCCAGGAGAGGGGAGCTCAGGTGAAACAAAGCAACAAGATCTTCATTTCGAGGGCGGATGCTGCAGCTGGAAGGCTGTCATCTCAGCGGCAGGTCCAGTTTCTGGCGGCGTGCTTGAGGTTGTCAAGACAACAGAAGAACCGAAGAGCTACCTGACACTACGACGGTTAAGACATGCAGCCTGAGGTATCTGAGATGGGAGTGTGTGTCTGTGTGTGTTATGTCCACTTTGGCTAGCTGGGTGGGGGGGGGGCAGGGGGGGTGGGGGGGGTTATGTGTCAGGGTGGTTCACAGCACAGGGATAAATATGTGTGTTTACGATCTCTTGCTCTTTCTATTTCAGAACAGCTCATTTGACGACCATAAGTCACCAGGTTAGTGATACATCCCATCATTAAAACCCCCTGAGAGCGCTAGCAGAGGGCTGGCACACTCAGCGCCTGCTCACCCAGGGCTGGCTCACCCAGGGCTGGCTCACCCAGGGCTGGCTCACCCAGGGCTGGCTCATCCAGGGCTGGCTCACCCAGGGCTGGCTCACCCAGGTCCACCATGTTGGACAGATCTCCTGAGAACTTTACTTTACTAGCAATTTGATCAAACTGTTCTATACACATAATTAGAAGTTGGGATTGTTGGCAATGTACAAATCTGTGAGTGTATACAACAGAAAAGGGTCAGCCTCTGACCTCTAGTAGCAGTGCTCTATCAGACCGCAGGTCATTACAGATATGCAGCAAACCAGCAGGTGGTGGGTCTGACTGTGGACCTTGAGCTCAACATGCATGTTACAAAATTGATCCCCTCCCCCCCCCCTTGCTGGTGTTTATGCTCTACTCACCTGGAGGAAGGCACAGGAAGCCACTAGCCAGGATGGCACAGTCGATACCCCTCCTCTCCCACCAGCTGCTCTCCCTCACCGTCTTCTGCACTAGCCGGCTCAGCTCCATCATCAGGGACTCCTTGTCCGTCTCCTCCAGTCCCTTCCCCCGCATCCCCCCTTCCTCCTCCTCCTCCCCCGCGGGGTCCCCTTTGTGTGTCCTTCTGGCTCTGGTCAGAGCTGTGTCCTGTTCCCCCGGGGGGGGCCTGCTGCTGTGGTCTCCCTGGAACAGAGGCTCTCCTTCCCAGGGCTTGTTTCCCATCTCCTCCCCATCGTCTGGGCTCTGTCTTTGCCTCCACTCCTCCGGTACGTTCTGCATAATCGGTTGCCCTTGGTGCTCCGACCAATAAGGGTAAAGTGAGACGAAGGTGTCAGACGTTAACAGCAGAGGACTCAGAAGCAGGCGATGTTCAGAGAGAGCCTGTTCATGGTAGGCAGGCTGCCGAGTCTCAGTAGGGGCAGCAGCTTCAGAGAGCTACAGTCTGGATCAGCAGGATGTCCTTCTGCTGCAGGCAGCCTCTTCTATATATTGACGGCTCTCTGTCTCCTTATCAGCTTCCTCCCACTGTGTCTGATTGGATAACAAACGTAATAAAGTATGTTGAACAGATAACATACAGCTAACAACACCGATGTAGCAACAGCTACATGTCCTGTCAGCCCAAACAGAAGGATCACATGAGTGCGTGCGCACACACCAACACTGACCTTAGACTGCAGATGCTCAGCTGAAGAATCAATGGTGCCGGTCCCTCCCTCTCTCCCTCTGTCTGTCTCTCCCTCTCTCCCTCTGTCTGTCCCTCCTTCTCTCCCTCTGTCTGTCCCTCCTTCTCTCCCTCTGTCTGTCTCTCCCTCTCTCTTCAGAACGGGCGCTCATGCATACTGCATGCGCTTCCAAGTCACGTTGACTCTCTTCTCCCTCGTCTCCCCTTCTCCCTCGTCTCCCCTCCTCCCTCGTCTCCCCTCCTCCCTCGTCTCCCCTCCTCCCTCGTCTCCCCTCCTCCCTCGTCTCCCCTCCTCCCTCGTCTCCCCTCCTCCCTCGTCTCCCCTCCTCCCTCTCTCCCTCTCACATTCCTATAACCTTGGCAGGGGTTCGGAAAAAAACTGAAGGGGAGAATGTGGGAACGGGGCTGGGGCTTGAGAGTGGAGGGGAGGGAAAGGGGGGGAGGGCGGGAGGGAGGGAAAGGGGAGGGGGAAAGAGGGGGATTAGAAGTGTCTGTTTAGCTGTCTGTTTTCATCCTGGTTGCTAAGGCTGGAGAGAGAAGAGGCAGGTGTCTAGAGCTGGAGAGAGAGAAGAGAGGGAGAGGGAGAGAGAAAGGGAGGGAGAGCGAGGGAGAGAGAGAGAGTGAGCGATAGGGAGGGAGTGGGACAGGGATAGGGTGAATAGGGGGGTCAGAGAAAGGGGGAGAGAGAGTGCAGTGTTTTTTTCGTGTGAGGTGGCCCCAGCTTTGGCAGGGTGCCTTGACTGTTCAGCAGTGATGTTAATGAGCTGAGGAGAACATTACAGAGAAAAGGAGGTTGGGGAATTAACACGCCACCTTCCTGACCAGCCACTGGCTCTTGTGTTGATCCTGCTCCTATCAGCCAGTGGGTTTCAGAGTCACATGACCTGCCAGGTCATAGTGTTCCAAGAATACTGAGAACAGAGGCATTAGCTTGGAGAGGCGTTGTCTATATCAACTCCAGTACTGTGGTGAGATTCTGAGATCGTCCAAAGTCTACAGATCAAAACAATATTAACCTTTATATAGATAGGATTAAAACATGTTAGACCCTAACATTTCTGTAATGAACTTCCATAAATCTATGGAACCATCAAAATGTTTGTTTATTCAAAAGTTTTTTGTCCACTGGATGTCAGTATCATTGAATCAACATTAAAACACTCAGTCATGCAGTCCTACTCTGAAATGCTCACTATGAACATCTTGTGAAACAGTTTTCTGCCCCGTAACTAAAGATAACAAGCTGCTCAATAGAACCCAGAGTCTAACACACACACACATGCACACACACATGCACACACACACACACCACGTCTTCACTAACACAGATACACTGACTCTTTTCTTTAAATAAAAATGCCAAAACACAAAAACAAAACATAACTTATGTGCCATGGACAAGGTCATCGTCTTGTGTTTGGTCTATCTATGTCGTATCGACCGTCAAAATAATTGTAAAAAAAAAAAAAGTACAATAAACTTAAGTCAATATAACAAAACTTTGAAAAACAAATTATAAACAACTGTCTTTTACACAATGTGAAATTAAATATACTGCCATGACTGAGATTATTTGTGTATGTAACAAAATGATCATTATCTTAGCTCTTCTCAGGACTTATGTTTGCATAAAAAGCTCAAACTATTTTACCATGATCTCAAAACAGAAGTACGCTATGAAACAGGATTTAGGAGTTAGCAAGGTAACTTTGGGTTATTATCATAAATCATATTACGACATGAACATAAAAATATGTATATATATATATATACAGTAAATATAATTACGTATAAATATAAACAAACACACATCAATTTAAATGTTAAATCTACTTTTGTTCTTATCAACGGTTCTGTAACTCTCCACTAGATGTCCCCATTAACCAGTCTACATCCCTGTTTGAACAGATTCAAGATAAACTGACAACATTGTTACCACATTACAGCTGAGGGTGGACACATCTCCACGAGGTTCCTGTGACGAGTCATGTTTGGCTGAGAGTGAAGATGATCCAGAATGGAACCTCACAGTTCCGTGTCTTCCACTGACCTCACAGTTCCGTGTCTTCCATGGCGTCCGGCTCCTCCAGGGCATCCAGCCGCCTCCTGCAGGCTTCCAGAAGCTTCTTCCTGGGGCCCAGGGGGATGTGGATGCTGGTAAGGTCTTGGTCGGAGCACAACAGCAGGGCCTCCAAGTCGATCTTCTCCCTCCTGAAGATGCTCATGAACTCCTCCAGGCTGTGGGAGGCCAGGAAGGTCTCCAGAGGTCTGCTGTCAGTGTCCAGCTCCTCTTCCAGCCCCAGATCAGCCTCCTCCCAGGGCAGCTCCTGCTGGTTCCTCTCCTGCAGGCTCAGGGCACTCCCGATGCTGTCCTCGTCCAGGCTGGGCGAGCGGCGGGGAAGACGCCCGCGCAGACGCACATTGGGCGCCCTTCCCACCGGCTCGCTGCCCACCACGCTGCCCTCATCGCGGGCACCCATGCCGAGCAGCCCCCCGCTGACGTAGTTCCTCCTGAACACCATGGTGCCCAGCCCAGGCCGGGTGAAGAGGGAGTCCCGACCCGAATCGGCGCTAATCTCGGAGTAAGCCGCCTCGTGGAGGCCCGGGTCGCTGAGGGCTCGCGATATGGTGTCGGCGTCATCGTCGTCGTCATGGTTCCCGCGGGGGAACATGTCACGGATGTTGAGGCGCGAGCGGTCTTTGGAGTTGGCGTAGGTTCCCTGTTTGAGGAACATGACATCGCTGCCCAGCTGGAGGCCTGAGAGGGAACGGACGCTCTTCCGGCCATCTTCGTAGATCTTGAAGGTTCCATCCACCTGTTTCTTCTTCTCTAGTTTCCTCTGGATCTTGGTCTTGCCCTTGGCTGTGGAATGCAGGGTGGCCTGAGGAAAATAAAAAAAACAACACGACTGATGAAGAGGTCAAGAAAACAGAGGTGTCCATCGCATGAGGAAACCTTGGATGAGAGGTGTCCAGTCCTGGTCTTCAGCAGCCACTGTCCTGAAAGGTGTTTCCCTGCTCTAGAACACCTGATTCTAATGAAAGGTCATTATCAGGCTTCCATAGAGCTGCTTAACAACCAGTTCATTTGAATCAGGTGTGTTGGAGCAACACATTCAGGATTGGAGACCCCTGCCTTAGATACACCTTGATGACACTCAGCTGTTACGATGAGAATACAGCTTGGATAAGAGCGTCTGATAAAGGACTACATGTAAATGTGACGTGCGAGGGGCCGAACCTGTGAGTAAGGCATGTTGGACGTGACAGTGTTGAAGTGAGACAGTTTCCGTCCCATCGTGCTGCTGTTGTAGCTGGAGAAGCTCATGGCGTCCGAGTTATCGGAAGCCTCCTTCAGGAACTTTCTCTCCATGCGCTCGTGATGTTTCCTCTGCAGCTTGGCGCAGTCTTTGATCCTGCGCTCGGCCGCCCGGAACGCCCGGTCTTTCAGCTTGCTCACCAGCTTGGGGTTGAGGGTGATCTGCTTGGCAGCGATGGAGTCCAGGTAGCGGACACAGTCCATGTGGTTCTTGGTGGCGGCCATGTCCAGCGGGGTGTGGTAGTCGCTGTCCAGACACCACACGTTGGCACCGAAGGACACCAGGAAGGAGAGGCAGTTGTGGTGCCCGTTGGCAGCGGCCAGATGGAGGGGCGTGTTGCCCCAGATGTCACATTTGTCCGGGTCGCCGCTGGAGAGAGGAGGAGAGGTGGCAGAGATCTTATCAGTTATCATTCCGTAAAACTCTTGACCTTCGCAAGCACAAAAGACAGTAAACAAATGAAAAGTATCAAATAAAATAAGTTTGGTAAAAAAGTGCAACAAATACATATTACACACCCTTAAAATTACAAATAAACACAACCAGTTAGCCCATAACTAGCCCACACCATGCCCATCCTGCTAACCAGCCCCTGCCAGCCAGCACCCATCTCTGGATCCATCCTAGCTGGCCTCCCTCTGACAGACCCTGGGCCGGGCTGGATGCCCAGACAGCCAGATGGCCCAGCTGAGCCCAGCCTTCCCCAGTGCCTCCACAGCCTGCCAGACACCAGACACCCATCAGCCCGGCTCCACCAGCTGTCTGGCAGTAAGGGCCCAGACCTGGAGCTGGGTGTTAACCACTCTGCTGCCCAGACTAGACCAGCACTGCTGCTGCCATCATGGGGAAACACCTCGACATGTCCTCTTTAATTTAACCCTGGAGAAATAACTCATTAGCTTGGCTGACTACCACTGTGTGATAACAAGCTATCCAATCAAATTCCCGTATACGTGTGATGTAACAGACTACAGTCCAGGTGTAAACTGTAAGATGATGACTTCACTTCCTAGTCTGGGGGTCAAGGCCCGCCCCTTCCTGTCTCACCATCCGCCCCACCTGGCTCATAGCTGAGCTGTGATCAATAATATAAGACCTGCAGGTGAAACATGACAGTGGTGACCATGCATTATTCATCACACACACACACACACACACACACACACACACACACACACACACACTGTGGTCCATCTTTCACACACACCCAGAGACACTACCAGCACAAGCATGAGGTCGTACCCTGATTTCAACTGATCCCAGCAGTGCACCTGCCTCTGACACAATTATTTTGTGAAATTGAATGAAAAGGAATAATCCCTCCGCTCACTGGTCCAGAATGAATGTTGGTCTGTTACTAAAAACACTGCATAGAATATACATGGTACAGTTTTGTTTCTGAAGTCTGCTTTCAAATCAGGAACACTCAAATCAGGATTACTCTCAAATCAGGAATACTCTCAAATCAGGAATACTGTCAACTGGGAATACTCTCAAATCAGGAATACTCTCAAATCAGGAATACTGTCAACTGGGAATACTCTCAAATCAGGAATACTCTCAAATCAGGAATACTGTCAACTGGGAATACTCTCAAATCAGGAATACTCTCAAATCAGGAATACTGTCAACTGGGAATACTCTCAAATCAGGAATACTCTCAAATCAGGAATACTGTCAACTGGGAATACTCTCAAATCAGGAATACTCTCAAATCAGGAATACTGTCAACTGGGAATACTCTCAAATCAGGAATACTCTTAAATCAGACTCACATGTTCAGTAAAACAGTACCTTCTGAGGTAGACAGTTTCTGTTGACCTTTGACCAGGTCCTTGGATTTCCTGGACAGTTTTTGAAACCGTCCCAGTCAGTGAGCGTAACCATGGACCATCGTGTTTCCTAGACGACCAATCCATCACGGTGACCTTTCCCTCTCCAAAATTGCCTCCCCTCTCTCTCTCTCTCTCTCTCTGCCATCACGCTCGACCGCCCCCCTCTCTTTTTGCACGCCTTATAAACCTGTCACAGAGGCTGTGACTCACAGGGGCCATTATCATGCCGGCAGACACCCTCATTTCTGACCCTCAGAAGGGTTAGGCCACAGCAGGGGGTTCATGAAGCTATTACACAAGGTAGTCAGTGTGGAGCATCATTCATCCAGGAGTGTTTCATTGTAGAAAAGGTTTCATTGTGGAAAAACAGTGTCCAGATGACTACCTTTTCTACAACATTACAATAGGTCAGTGGTCCCCAACCCTGGTCCTCAGGACCCACTGTCCTGCATGTTTTAGATGTTTCCCCCTTCCTACACACCTGAGTCAAATAAAGGGTCGTTATCAGGCTTTGGCTGAGCTTCATAATGACCCATTCGTTTAAATCAGGTGTGTTGGAGCAAGGAAACATCTAAAACATGCAGGACAGTGGGCCCTGAGGACCAGGGTTGGAGACCACTGCAATAGGTAGTTCATCTTATATCGCTCCAAACCTTCTTTGTCCAGCACTCCAAACCTTAAACAAAAGACAGATCTGATATGTAGACTCACACAAGAGCGATTAGACTGAAGGGGGGGTAGCTGAAACTTATCAGACCAGAATATAGCCTTACTGCTTCTGATCGAGGCTCCAGTTTTCCCTCCCTTTTCCCCATTGAGAATGTACTGTGTCCTACAGCGAGCAGCAAGCTAATTAGGGGAAACGTGCGCATGCGAATCTTAGATCTGTTTGTGTTTTGTGTGTGCCTCAGGAGTGTATGGGCACTATCTTCAGTGAAGCCTTGTTAGTTACAATACTGGGGAAACCAATAGGGTCTTGTAAATGGAGCGCAATTAAAACAGCTAATGTTTCACAATCAAACAAGATTTATTACCCGTGAGAGATCTTATTTGATGGCTTTCATGTCACGAACCGACCAACTGTCAATGTGTGTGTGTGTGTGTGTGTGTGTGTGCGAGAGAGAGGGACAGAGAGTGTGTGTGTGTGTGTGTATGTGTATGTGTGTGTGTATCTGTGTGAGAGAGTGTGTGTGTGTGTGTATCTGTGTGACAGTGTGTGTGTGTGTGTGTGTGTGTGTGTGTGTGTGTGTGTGTGTGTGTGTGTGTGTGTGTGTGTGTGTGTGTGTGTGTGTGTGTGTGTGTGTAGCTGTGTGAGAGTGTGTGTGTGTGTGTCTGTGTGAGAGAGAGCGTGTGTGTGTGTGTGTGTGTGTATCTGTGTGAGAGGGTGTGTGTGTGTGTGTGTGTGTTTGGGAGGTCATCCTCCTGCTAGTGACCTTTCAAGGCAGTTAAAATGTAAAGCAGTTCATCCATCTCCAAATAGAGGTGTGGGGGGGAGGGCAGATACCCCATTAAATCCTAAACTGCCACCAAGGGTTAGACTGAATAAGCAGTATACCTTGTAAAACACACAAATACCGACTGTACTAGTTAATATAGGTTAAAACTGTTTTCCGTGCAAGCCCTACATGACATTTCCACGTCTGAAAACCATAATGTTTGAGTATTTGTTCGATAAAATGCATTTATAAATAGTACAATTTGGACTAAAACAATGCAATATATTGCATACTATCTGTCAAGGATGCATTACTTTATCTAGTACTTGTTGTTAAACACGCTGTGTTACCCCTTGTTGAGATGAACTGTGTGTGGCAGTGAAATATAAATCCACACCAAAGCTGCAGGTATCTTAAAGACTCACCCTCTGGCCACTATCAGCCTCAAGGCCTCCAGGTTGCCGTGATAAGCCGCCCATAAGGTCGGTGTCATCCCATCTTCATCCGGAGCGTTCAGCTCTTTCCGTGTGGCCTCCCTCAGTAGATCCAGGTAGCCGTCCCGGGCAGCCCGGTGGTACCGGTCAGTCATGGTGCCCTCGGCCCCCAGCCAGCCTCACCTCCGAGCCAGGCTCACCTCCGGTTAGAAAGCATTCAGAGGCTGCGAGGTTGCCCTCCTTTTGGGGCAAGTTTATCCAGAGGAAGAGGGAGGAAGAGGGAGGAAGAGGGACCACAACAAGCAGAGTGAGAAAGAGGCACCACAACAAGCAGCCTGGTTGCCAGGGACGCACACAGCCGAGGTCTGGGTGTCTGAAGGCGGGGTGATGGGAGATGAGTCCGCCCACTTCCCAGACCTGAGATCTGCACAGTCAGAGATCCTTCTAATAAAGAACAGTCACGATATCACTTGTTTTCATTCTTTTGTTTGGTTTTCATTAAATTACGAGTTAAACCAGTGATCACCTTAATCATTCTGTCTAATAATGTTCATGTATTGTAAAGACGTCCTCATTTTAAACTGATCAAAGTGCGTTTCGCTTTCATAAAACATGCAACATTTTATGTAACTTCCATTTGAAGACTGTTGACATATAGGCCCGACCAAACTTTCTTAAAAAGTGTTTATCTGTGTGAGGCTATTTATTTAGACCTTTTGAAAAACGTTTATTTTGTTCTTATATTTGTTTCAATAGCTTAGAGAAGAAGGGAGATCCCAACATTGTAACTCAAAAGTTTAGTTTCAACGGTAAACGGTTCACTACCCGATTATCTTTATCAGTAACTTTGGCTTTGAAATTCACTTTATCATTGAAAATGGTATCCTGTAGTGACGTCAGTGACTGGTGCAGATTGTATTGACGTGGTTGTTCCTTTGCACAGGTCTCAAACTCCAGTTCTTGAGGGCCACTGTCCTGACAGTTTTAGATGTTTCCCTGCTCCAGCACACCTCCACAGAGCTTGATAACGACCCTTCATTAGAATCAGGTGTGCTAGAGCAGGGAGTTCTCTAAAACCTTCAGGACAGTGGCCAACTGGAGTTTGACACACCAAACAAACACTTCTCTTGTATTGCACCATCCCTACAAGACCCATCCAAGCTAACAGTATTGGGGTGTCCGATCAAATTGATCATTAGTTAATCGTTAATCGCCTGCTCTACCCACTTAACCTTTAACCTACAGTGGAACGTACACAACACAAGTAGGTTGTTTTCAAGGTGTGCCAGGATTGACGGATCACACCCACTCCTAACGAGGGCGGCAAGCCCACACACGAACTAGAAGGGGAGTGTCTTTCCACAGGCTCATAAGTACACATAGCATTATTACAGATGACTGACACTCAGTCTGAAGGTCAGGGGAAGCATGTGAAAGGCACCTATGTGAACTTAGCATGTGAGAGAGAAAGAGTCGACTAGAGAGACCTGGAGGATTGGAACGAACTCAGAGAGTGTCGCTGCTAAAGCTGTGATCATGGTTTCAGAGCCGGGCGTGTCCTCGGGTAAAGACCTGCAGGGTGAGGAAGACCCCAGGAGCAAGGAGGACCTCAGGAGCGAGGAGGACCCCAGGAGCGAGGAGGACCTCAGGAGCGAGGAGGACCCGGAGGCAGACCCGGTCCTGGTGTGGGTTCCCAGCGGCAGACGTCTCATCTCCGGGCTGCTGGGGCTCAACGTGGTCCTGCTGGGGGCAGCGCTCGTGGCTGGACAGGCCTTGAACCCAGAGGGCCTGAAACACCAGGAGCCTCTGATGTTCATCCTGATCCTGATGGGAGCCAGCGTGGCCTGGATGCTGTGGTACCTGCTGTGGGCCAGGTGGAAGCACGGGAGATCCCCACACAGAGATCACCATGCTGGGGGAGCGACAGTTACAGGTAGGGGCACCGTTTGTCTTAACAGATCCAATCAAAATGTATTTTGATAGCCCTTTTTTTTTTACAAGCAATGTCACAGAAGGCTTTACAAATGCCCGTAGAACTTCCCCTCAATAAAGATCCCCTCCTGACCGAGAGAGGGAGGAGACTAAGGTTCATGAAGAACTTTCCACAGCTCAGACTCCAGAGAGGAGACAGCTCAGTCAGGACCAGTCCTCACAGCTGGACATGGTGGTGGCCTTTTCCAAAACAGGTTCTCCTCATTACTATCATTGATGACTTGATGAGGGATGTTTCTTTGGTCCTGTCCTGACTTCTCCCATGCTAGTGGTCCTGATGCTGTTCGCTGGGTTGACTCTCCTGGTGCATGTCTTTAAGATGGGCTACTCTGTCCTGATGAAGGACTGTTCTCCAGCTGCTGAGGTCATCTTCCCTTTCATCAAAGCTCTCTTCCTGGGGCTGCAGGTGAGTCTGTTCCTCCACAAGCCTTTCACCTGGCCTTCTGGAGGGGGCGTGGCTAACGTCTTCTTCTGTGTTTGCTCTGCAGACGTATTTCCTCTGGGCTCACTCCAAAGACTGCATTCACAAACACAAGATCATAACCAGGTGCCCCATTGGTATCATGTGAAAACACAGATGTGATATCCAGTTGTTTTGAGTTAACGGACAATTTGCATGAACAGTGCCTGTTTGTCCCTGTATTTGTGTGTGTGTGTATGCGTGTATTTGTGTGTGTGTGTGTGTTTTTCTGTGTTTGTGCTCATGGTCAACCAGGTCTGGCCTCATGGTAACCCTCAGCGCAGACCTGTTGCTGTGGTTACGCGCCATCTCAGAGGACGCAGTGCACCAGGAGATTGAGTTAGAAAAGGAAGATGATGACGATCCCTTTACTAACGCTTCATACGGCATTCCAAGGTCCTCAGATAGGCTCCCAGACCAAGGGAAAGGTGCTGTTCACTTTAACGCTATTTATATTGATATAATAAGAATAATAATAATAATAATAATGATATTCTATTACTCAAAACGCTTATGTTTCTTGCTCGTAAAACATTTCATTAATCTGTGTTTTAAATCGTAGGTGTGATCAATGCAACCGTATGCAAGTGCATCACGAGCACAGTTTGCCTCGTGTTCCGGAAAGGCTACGAAGTTTTTTACCCCTTTGAGATAGAGTACTACCTGATGACCGGCTGCATGATCTACGTCATGTGGAAGAACGTGGGTCGAAGTACTGGTCCTCACCCCTCTCACTGCCAGACGTTGACCCTGCGCATCTTTCGTGAAGGTGGGATCTGGTTTGGCCCCCTGCTGGGGTTCCTGGTACTCATAACAGGGGTGACTTCCTTCATCCTGTATCAAGTGTGGGTTGGCCAACGCCAACACCGCACCAGTGCCTTCCTCGTATTCTACGCCTACCATCTGGCTCTGATGCCAGTCATGTCCATCTGCTGCCTGGCTGGGATGCTGGTTCACAAGCTGGAGAGGAAAGCCACGGAGGGGGGACACAACCCTACGCGTAGCCTGGACGCTCTTCTCCTGTTGGTGACCGCCCTGGGTCAGCTGGGTCTGTCGTACTTCTGCCTGGTGGCTGCTCTGGCTCTGGGGCCTAGCGGGGTCCTGGGAAGCCTGGACCTCGCCTACTCCCTCCTCAGCCTGCTGGAGCTCCTGCTCCAGAACATCTTCATCATCAAGGGCCTCCACAGGCATCCCAGCCTGGTTCTCCCCAAAAGCAAAGAAAGGAACAGGAGCAGCATATTCAAGGCAAGTGTTCCCAGCTGGAAGACAGCTCTTTGGATATTTTACGTCATGTGACATTAAAACCAGGGATGGTAGCTGTCTAGGACTATAGTTGGAGATCCCCTGATCTAAATATATATCTTTATAGACACACACACACATATATATATATATATAGGATAGATGGTTGGAACATGTATTGAACATTCAAGATTCTCCCCATTAAGTCCAGCGATAGATATATATATATAAAGATGATTCTTATGAGGTGAGTGATGCTCACATCCAAATCCAACTTTTGTCCCAAAGCTGAAAAGGAAAACCAACGATGAAATGAGTGAGGTCAGTCCGTCAGCTGAGAAGCAGGCAGCAGAGGGCAAGGTGCCCTGGACCAAGAGAGCCATGCAGGAAATCTGTGCTTTTCTTATCCTGTCAAACATCATGGTACAGTACCTGTGTGTGTGTGTGTGTGTGTGTGTGTGTGTGTGTGTGTGTGTGTGTGGTGCTGTGTGTGTGTGTGTGTGTGTGTGTGTGTGTGTGTGGTGCTGGGTGGAGGGGAAGGTGTTTGGAGTGTGTGGAGGCGATCATATTCTATCCCTACATGCACCTGGTTAACAACAGGTTTCCTCTCTGTTCTCTTCCTGTGCTCAGCTGTGGATCATCCCTGCGTTCGGGGTCAACCCCCAGTTTGAGAACGGTTTGGGTAAGAAGTTCTTTGGCTTCACTGCCTGGTTTCTGCTGGTTAACTTGGGCCAGCCGCTGGGAGTCTTCTACAGGATGCACTCTGTGGGAGCGCTGGTGGAGCTGCTGATCACAGCCTGAACACCACATCACTGCCCCCTACTGGCTGGAGGGACACCTGAACGTTAAATGTTGGAAAATGTGCTGCTGTAGAAAAATCATATGTGAATGTAAAAGTAATTACTAGTTTGACATTTGACCAAATTCTTACTCAAATAGAAATTTATATTACGTGCTACAAGCGATAATGACACGTTATTTAATGTAATGTACATTGTTTTTCACAAATATACCCATGACAATGTTTGTGTACAATCCTTTTTTTTCTGAGAATGAATCAATCATTCTTTGTCCCCCCTTTAGGAATGACAGACATTCTTAAGAACACAAAAACTGAAAGTTTTTTTTACAAATGATCACTTTCACAACGACCCTTCCTTTCTCACAGACAGTAGAACACTGAAAGGTCAGTTGACTGCTATTGTCACACGGAGATGAAGGGTTCAAGTAACTTGTCAGGTTACTACTTGTCTTCTTACAAACTTCAAACAAAAACATAGGAGCTTCTCAGGGATTAAAGAGTTGAAGAAAGCTGTGAGAATTTCTGAAGAGATAGTCACTCGTAAAAATATATCAAATAATGAAACTGTGCAGTAAATCGTCTACTCAATCCAGGGGGGGGGAAACAGTCAACTGTAAAATACTGTTTGTGTTTGGCAAATAGGCAGGGTGAGAGAACAGTGAGCTGAAAAGACAGAATTGATGGGCGACTTTTTCCACATTTTCCAACTTGACAACCTTCGAAAGAAAAACTAAGCTGAGTGTAATAAAGGTTTTTTTGACAGTTTGTACCGTTTCTGATAGGGGTAAAAAAAAAAGAGAAAAGAAAAACAAAGTACATCTTTAATTTCTGTCCAGATGTGGCACTTGTAATAATCTGTCCTCCCTAACAGACTTCAGATCAGTTGAGAGGATGGCAGTGCTGGTGGAGCACGTTATCACAAACTGATCCCCATCCTGTTCCTAAATCCTCTGGATCTCAAAGAGCCGGACATCCGTGTCATACCAGATAGGGGGATCCACGTTGCTGTAGCAACAGGAGCACAAGGAAGGAAGGAACAGAATGTCATTGTTAGAATTCTCCAGTCGATTACCATGACAACCACTAAGCAGCTCACAGAATGGCTTCAGCAGCTGTCGACCCAGTAAAGACCAACTGATGTGGTTAAGAGTGACTGACACTGTAATGAACCAGTACAGATTCTACTGAATTTACTGTCTTCTAGGGATCAGCGTGAGTTAGTCTAGTCTTCAAATAGAGAGTCTCATGTTCGATGCTTCATGGTAGGGTTAAAGTCAGGACTAGGGTCAGGGCTAGGATCAGGGTCAGGGCTAGGGCTAGGGTCAGGGTCAGGGCTAGGGTCAGGGTCAGGGTCAGGGCTAGGGTCAGGGCTAGGATCAGGGTCAGGGTCAGGGCTAGGGTCAGGGTCAGGGTCAGGGTCAGGGTCAGGGCTAGGGTCAGGGTCAGGGTCAGGGTTAGGGTCAGGGCTACGGTCAGGGCTAGGATCAGGGTCAGGGTCAGGGTCAGGGTTAGGGTCAGGGCTAGGGTCAGGGCTAGGGTCAGGGCTAGGGTCAGGGTCAGGGCTAGGGTCAGGGCTAGGGTCAGGGTCAGGGCTAGGGTCAGGGTTAGGGTCAGGGTCAGGGTCAGGGCTAGGGTCAGGGTCAGGGTTAGGGTCAGGGTCAGGGTCAGGGTCAGGGTCAGGGTCAGATTTATCTCACCGTAGGTAGATGACTCCCCACATGTATGTGCGGAACCACATGGCGGTTCCTGCGTTGGCCTGGTACTTCCTGATGAGGATGGGGTGCGGAACAGGGAGGAGCCCCACCAACGTTCCGTGCTGGAGGAACTTCAGGATCTCCGATTCATCCGTCAAACCCCTTGAGAGAAGAACCAAACACACACACAGAGACACACACATTCAAATGGAACCCCCACAGCCTTGTGTGATCGTCTCTCCTGGCCCAGCGCCCCCTAGAGGAACAGCAGGGTCTCTTACTTGTCTATGCAGATCTTCTCCACCTGAGGAACCAGGACCTGCAGCAGTCTCATTATGGTTTGTAAGGGAAGCTTGGTCTTCCAGGAGAGAACCTGACACAGAACATCACGCCTGGTCAGCAGTGTTCCACATCGTAGAAATCCTCTTTCCACCAGGCTTCTGAGGGGTGAGAGCCTCGTATTAAAGGGGGGCGGCTAACTCACCCAGTCTGGGGAGGGGCTCCAGTATGTGGTGGAGGATGACACGCTGGACATGCGACTTCTGGGCTTCTCCGACCCTGACTGGAAAACCTCCTGACAGGAAAACAAGAAGAAGAGACGCTGCTAACGATGTGGACGATGACAAACCTTGTCACCCCCAGAGACCTTCCTTCCCCCTTCCCCCCGTGCTCGTCCTGCTTACATCGTTCTCTCTCTCGGAGTTGGACTCGGTGTCGCTGGGCGCTGCGATGCCACTGTGGTCAGCAGCAGCAGTGTTGGGAGGAGAGCGGCTGTTCTGCACGGTAACCAGAGTGCCGTCCTCAGACACCTGAGTCTTCTCTGTCAGCTTGTCGATACCTGCGCAGAAAAAGCAACCTTCTAATGACTTCTGAAAAGCTAACTAAAAGCCAAAGACATCAGGTAACCGGTATAAACCGGTATTAGATAGGACATGATTCAAGGCCAACACAGCCAGACCCTGAACACCCTGTGAGTGTCAGTTCAGAGACTCGGGTGGCTGAAGGGTTAGGGAATCGGTCTAGTAATCAGAAGTTTGCCGGTTCGATACCAGGCCATCCCAAATGACGTCCATGGGCAAGGCACTTCACCCTACTGTCCTCAGGGGGGGATGTCCCTGTACTTGCTGTAAGTCACTCTGGATAAGAGTGTCTGATAAATGACTACATGTACATGTCCAGAGCAGGGGTGGGGGGTCTACCTGGTATGGCCACCAGGCTGGCTTTGAGTGTGCCCGGCTCGGCCGGGATGGCAGGGCGGGAGCCCTCCATGGAGCTGATCTCCTGGCAGGAGGAGGCGCGGGACATGCCGGAGGCCGTCTTCTTCTTCCTCTGAAGGGCCGTCTGAATGGACGCCGTGTCGGACGGCAGGTTGGCCAGCTGGTGGAAGATGCTGCGTTTACGAATGATGGCGTAAACCAAGTTACAGTTACCTGAGAGACGAAAGACAGAAGGGAAATAAGTATTGATGGACTCTATGGAAAGCTGAGCAGTTAAGGAATCAGGTTAGTAATCAGAAGGTTGCTGACGGTGACGTTGTGTCCTTGGGCAAAACACTTCACCCTACTCGCCGCAGGGGGGAATGTCC
Source organism: Neosalanx taihuensis (assembly GCA_030340665.1). Lineage (NCBI taxonomy): Eukaryota > Metazoa > Chordata > Actinopteri > Osmeriformes > Salangidae > Neosalanx > Neosalanx taihuensis. The sequence continues at coordinate 1,466,259 of CM059303.1, forward strand.
CTGTACTTACTGTAAGTTGCTCTGAATAAGAATGTCTGCTTAATGACTACATGTAAATAACTACACCCACTAGAAGTCACCTCAACGGATTCAGAGCTATCCACCTTAAAGTGCTGAAGTATGATTACACATTCACCTCAGTAAAAACAAGAACCAGCAACAAAGACTTACCGTCAAACTGGTACTGGATGATGTTGTTAAAGACTTCCAGGAGGAAGAAGACCAGGTGATGGTTCTGGGAGGTGGAGAAGAGGAACCAGGAGGAGGAAAAGGCTTCTAGGAGGTGGAGGAGCTTGTTGGCTGCCACCATGGACAGACTCTTCAGGTAGGGGGACACTGTAGAGGAGAGGACCATAGTGTTCACACTCAAGACACTGCAGTGTGCATGCTCAACCACCAGGGGGCGAAGGGGGGAATCTTTATTGATGATCCTCACCGTTTACTATGACGGTCAGAAGGCAGTCAAACAGAGGCTGGAGTCGTTGGTGACCGCTGGTGATGATTTTGTGGAAGATCTAGATAATGATTGTTTTGTTTTGTTTTTATAGGCACACATTTATACCAGTGCTCCCCTCGGACTTCACTTTCATCTCAAGTCAAAACAAAATGTATTTGTATCGTCCTTTTTACAAGCAATGTCACAGAGGGCTTCACACACACCCACAGAACTGCCCTTCAACCATCTAAAACCCTCAAAGAAGACAAGGGAAAACTCCCAGAGGTAGAAAGAAGAATGGAAGAAACCATCTAAGATCCTATGGGGGGGGGGGTGGGGGGGGAGACCACTGTGGAGGGTCCAGGGGTGCCTCACCACGATGAGCAGGTCAGCGTGTGTTCCGGTGAACACAGGGATGTCCATAGGCACTCTGACTGAGTACGGCTTGTTCAGACGCACGCCGAAGTTCCTCTCTCCGCTCAGCAGCAGCAGGATGAACACGCCGATGTGCATCAGCCCCACACAAGCTGCAGGAGGGCAGGATGGGAATAAACACTCATTCAGCAGACGCTTTTATCCAGAGAGACTTACAGTAAGTACAGGGACATTCCCCCCTGAGGCAAGTAGGGTGAAGTGCCTTGCCCAAGGACACAACATCCCATAACCACAGCCGGGGCTTGAACTCACAACCTTCTGCTCATGAGGCCAATGCCTTAAGCCGCTGAGCCACACACAGAACAGTGCTACACACACACACACACACACACACACACACACACACACACACACACACACACACACACACACACACACACACACACACACACACACACACACACACACACACACACACACACACACACACACACACACACACACACACACACACAGCATGTTGTTAGTGAGAGAGAGGGAGACTTACACTGGTCTGCTCTGGCGTCATTCAGGTAGAACAGGATGGGGACCAGGATGTCCAGCACATCACTGCTCTTCAGCACAAAGAACAAGAACTTCTGAAACACACACAGAAACACATGCAGAAACACACACAAACACACACAGAAACACACACAGATACACACACAGAAACACACACAGAAACACACACAGATACACACACAGAAACACACAGAAACACACACAGAAACACACAGAAACACACAAAGAAACACACACAGATACACACACAGAAACACACAGAAACACACACAGAAACACACAAAGAAACACATACAGATACACACACAGAAACACACAGAAACACACACAGATACACACACAGAAACACATGCAGAAACACACACAGAAACACACACAGAAACACACACAGAAACACACACAGATACACACACAGAAACACACACAGATACACACACAGAAACACATGCAGAAACACACACAGAAACACACACAGAAACACACACAGATACACACACAGAAACACACAAAGAAACACATACAGATACACACACAGAAACACACAGAAACACACACAGAAACACACAGAAACACACAAAGAAACACATACAGATACACACACAGAAACACACAGAAACACAGAGCACAGTGGTTAGCTTGTCAATTCTACTGTAGCCTCGCCAGAGACTGAGCACAGTGGAAATCAATGAACTTCCCCTTAGCTTAAAAAATACATAAAAAAATGAAAATGCTGTTGACAGAGATTGAAAGGCAGTAACTTTGTTATCTGGACCCTGAAGGAAAGTCAAGACATTTTCAAAACCTCCGTGTCAAGTTATCGAAATGCAGAGTTGCTCAACCAGCATGCCTCACTGCCAGTCCACTGCCAAGCTGTCCTCAGACCCAGGTGGCAGAGATGGAGAGGATGGAGAGGAAGAATCCCTCCAGCACAGCTGTGCTCAGCTCTCATGACTCAATGCTACTCACTCTGCCTTCACTACATAAACTGCAGACAACTCCATCACAAGAATAACTTTCCCTTTGCGTAACTAGTTGTGGGAAATGTCCACCATGACTACAGCTGTTCGGAAGTGTTTAGGTGGACTGGAAGAGTAAGAGATAAGATGTGGAGAAAAGTGATGGCAAATGATGAGGGGAAAAAACTGAGAAAAATATGATTCAAACCATACGAAACGAGAAAATTGTCTTAAGGTCATGTCACAATTCAAATGTGAACATGAGTATCTGTATTTCTACTCCACATCTGGTCATGCTAGACTGAGCTTCATTAACTGGAATACAATCATCTCCTGACACTGAACAGTGAGTTAGAAACTCCAAACCTTGTTGAAGTCGCACAGCTTCCAGAAGAGAACCAGGAGCTCCTGGTGGAAGCGGATCTTTTTGGTGGAGTTGGGCAGGTACGTCTGGACCAGAGGGTTGGTCAGCAGCCGAGCCAGACCCTTCAGGATGAAGCTGAAGTCCTGGAGGAACACAACAACAGTCAGCTCCTTTCCAGGAGTCAGGAGGGAGTCAGGAGGGAGTCAGGAGGGAGTCAGGTGGGAGTCAGGTGGAAGTCAGGTGGGAGTCAGGAGGGAGTCAGGTGGGAGTCAGGGGGGAGTCAGGAGGGAGTCAGGTGGGAGTCAGGTGGGAGTCAGGTGGGAGTCAGGAGGGAGTCAGGTGGGAGTCAGGTGGGAGTCAGGAGGGAGTCAGGTGGGAGTCAGGAGGGAGTCAGGTGGGAGTCAGGTGGGAGTCAGGTGGGAGTCAGGAGGGAGTCAGGTGGGAGTCAGGTGGGAGTCAGGAGGGAGTCAGGAGGGAGTCAGGAGGGAGTCAGGTGGGAGTCAGGTGGGAGTCAGGTGGGAGTCTAGATCTCCCTCTCACCTCTTCTCTGTGGATTCTGGACAGGTAGTTCACAAACAGGTTATCAGGTCCCACAGGCTGCGGAGGAACGGAAGGAAGCACGTCTTTAACGACAACCAATCACAAGACAGGGATTCTATCCATTCAAAGAAGTCAACCCAGCCTATGACCCAATCAGAATCCAGACTTGTCGGTCAGTCTCACCTCCTGCTCCTCCATGGTGGAGGGGGAGTCTGAGGGGGAGTCTGAGGGCTCGGCAGCTGGGAGGGTGGCAGCAGCAGTGGCCTCGTGCTCCAGGGTGACAATGAGGATCTGGACTGCGTGTTCCACCAGCTGCTCCCGATAGTCAGACACCAGCAGGTGGTTGTAGGGGATCCCATAGCCCACTGGGTCATACGCACACACCACATTCAGCAGGGAGGTGAAGAGAGGCAGGGCGTGTCTGAGAGGAGAGAAGGAGGAGGGAGGAGGGAGAGGGAGAGAGGGGTTCATGGGGGGGTGTTATCGTAAGTTATCGTCTGTGAATGT